>SMMW01000652.1:7500-607500 GCA_004794655.1 Marisa cornuarietis
TACGGCTCCATCGCCCACAGCGCAAACCACCCGAACACCGCCTGCACCCCACCACCACCCTACTCGGACGTCGACAGCCACGTCAACATGCCACCCTCTTCCCCACCCGTTTCTCGCACAGAACCAGCGACACCGACGTCTGAAGCTGCACCCACCGGCACCCCGCACAACTGACACCTACTTGGTTTCTCATCCGAGAAGATTGAGGGTACATCACCCACCGTCTACACTGTCGGTGGTCACGTGTCTTAATGTGACCCCCCCCCCCCGTGTGTGATGTGACCTTACGTAACCGTCGTGTCTACAATTAACACTATTTTTGTTTTAATTAATAACCATGCAACATGCAGACGATGTTTCTAACATCAGGACAATCGTTGAAGATGCGAATTGGGTTTCTTGTCATCCAAATGTGTGCAGCAATGGAGTATCCAGTATCCAGTATCCAGTAGATGATTGTCCAGTTTTAGGTGGTCACCTTTGGCCTGCTCACTGAGCGGCCTATACCTCCCAGTCTGTACCGAATTCGCAGGGAACCTGTGCGGCTATCATCATGCAGCTAACATTTGTAAACATTAGAAAAATGGCGGCGATTAGCAGCCGTCGTTAGTAGAGACAGGCGGCGGTGAAGAGTCCCAATAAACTGCTCGTCACTCGCTAAGTTATGTTCATAAATATTGTCAGTGACACTGGAGGAGATGCTCACAAAATTAGTGCTAATAATCACTGAAGACTAATCAAATAAAAAGCTCAGTACAACACTGGTCAACCATCATGAACATTGGTTCTTTCTGAAGATGAACGAGGAAGACTGTATCAGAACTGCATGCATGGGTGAGCAAACGAGCGTGAAAGTTGTATGGGCTATTTATAGAACACGACCAAAAGATATGGTCTGGAAGAAACTGAACTGCAGGTCAAACGTTTCCTCTGGGGTTTTTTTTTGTTTTGTTTTGTTTTGTTTTGTTTTTGTTTGTTTGTTTGTTTTGTTTGGGTTTTTTTTTTTGGAACCTTTGTGTGTGAGAGAAAGAGAGAGGGGGTTAACCTCAATAACACTGACTGCAGTATGCAATTCTCTAACATTTCTACTGAAAGTCAAGTCGACGACAAGGTAATTTCACATCAGTGATATTCATTCTTTCATTCTCTTGACGAAAATCTAAATGAATGCTCCCCTTGTATACTCAAGATGCACACCTAAAAACATCAACATGCACAGCCAGAGGCCCACACAGACATGGGCATCATACTTTGATATTTATCTTGTCAAGGCTACGGGCTATAGGGCAACTGGGAAAATATGTTAATGATTGGGACCTCGTTATCTGCGTGGTGATGTTTGTAGATGTGTATATGGAAAACGTAAGGAAGGAGAATACCTACTCACATTTGTGGAAAAAAGTATCTTGCACTGAGCTTTAAACCCGTCACACGAGAACAAACATTACATTCCACTGGACCTTCACGAGAAAGTCATGCGCCAAGACCGTGAGAAACAGGACAATGGTTACATGTGTGAGACTGAGTGACGGGACAAGAGAAACAGGACAATATTTACATGTGTGAGACAGTGGCGTGACATGACAAAGAGAGGACAATTACATGTCTGAGACAGTGACATGACAAAGAGAGGACAAAGTTTACATGTTTGAGACAGAGTGACATGACAAAGGGAGGACAATTACATGTCTGAGACAGTGACATGACAAAGAGAGGACAATGTTTACATGTTTGAGACAGAGTGACATGACAAAGGGAGGACAATTACATGTCTGAGACAGTGACATGACAAAGAGAGGACAATGTTTACATGTTTGAGACAGAGTGACATGACAAAGGGAGGACAATTACATGTCTGAGACAGTGACATGACAAAGAGAGGACAATGTTTACATGTTTGAGACTGACTGACGGAACAAGAGAAACAGGACAAAATATTTACATGTTTGAGACTGAGTGACATGACAAAGAGAGGACAATGTTTACATGTTTGAGACAGTGGCGTGACGGGACAAGAGAAACAGGACAATGTTTACATGTGTGAGACAGTGGCGTGACATGACAAAGAGAGGACAATATTTACATGTTTGAGACAGTGGCGTGACATGACAAAGAGAGGACAATATTTACATGTTTGAGACAGTGGCGTGACATGACAAAGAGATGACAATATTTACATGTTTGAGACAGTGGCGTGACGGGACAAGAGAAACAGGACAATATTTACATGTTTGAGACTGAGTGACGGGACAAGAGAAACAGGACAATATATTTACATGTTTAAGACAGTGGCGTGACATGACAAAGAGAGGACAATGTTTACACGTGTCCGAGACTGTGTTGTGATTAACAGCCCAAGAGCCACAGTATCCTGCACCGTATCAGACACAGTCCTTTGTCCGTCCTCACATCGCCCCTATTATCTATGACAGTGTGACGTGCAGTTATCAGCGTCACCTCCAGCGATGTGATAGCGAGTAACCCGTCTACTCTATCGCTGTGTTCATGGCCATGGTTGTCTCACGGAGATGGAGGTGTATCAGTTACAATCTCAGTACATGAGGACTGTGTGGAGAGTATCATATCAACAGCTGTGGGCAAACTTATCGCACGAGACACACCGCACGTCTGTGGCTAAAGGCTTTTCCTCCCCTGTGGATGATGAAGAAGACGCAGTGGAATGTAGTAGGTAGAGACTTGACAGTACTGACAGTAGTACACAAGTAGACGACTATTCGGTTAACGGTTACGTCCTTTCCCGGAAGTTGCTCAAAACGTGAAAATGCCGCTTCACGTAGCCGCAGAACTACGCGTTTTCTTCTGTCTCTTTCTTCTTCACCTCGCGGCATTGTCCACAGGTATGTAGCCCTTTCTTCAAGTCCTTACACAGTTTCTGTTGCTTATTTTTGCAAGTATTAATAGTCCTACGTTCGCCGACTATTAGAAAAATGTCGGGAGCTGGAGGCAAGGAGTTCTAAAGACCCGAACCCTACAACTCAATACTAAACCTAAGCACTGACCCCTAACCCTAAATAAATAATTCATCCAAAGCTGAAGCCTGGTGTGCCTCTCCATCTCCGTTATGTGAACCGACAGCAGTCCTGCTACTCTGCCATCGCAGACTTGTATGATCTCTGAAGTCTGTGCTTCTCATGGCCACCACTACCTCCCCGCCATCGCAACATGGGCTTGTCCTATTCTTTGAATCTATTATATCTCGCAATGTTAACTTCCTTGTATCGCTTACATATACTATGGTCGTGAAATACTTGTCATTAGGAGCGGTTTGCAGCTGTTAAAGGGTATACCCTATAGGGAAACAAGTTACTCTCAGGTACATTGTGCAATGTACAGCGGCTACCGTCGGCCGTTGTTGAAACTGAAAACCCCGCGCACCTGTCACCGTATTTATTACAAGATGAGGCAAGTCTCTTGATTAGAAACCGAAGCTTGCCCTGGTTCGTTTGGCGTTATCTAGATTCACAACTCGTTATCGATGTCCTTTACATCGTTGTTATCACTGACAGTCAAAACACAGTGATGTCAAACAATTGAATCACGGAGGTGTACATGTAACATGAGACTCTCTTCCGTTTTCAAATCAGAGAACTAAAGCAGTTCAAGAAAACAAAATGCACGCAGTGATAACACTTCATGAAAAATACGAAAATATGAAGGCCGGGCATTCAAATATTGAGACAGTATCACCTACGAGTACCAAGCTGGCGGCGAGTCAGACCACAGACGTGTATAGGGTGGATTGCTGTCTGCCGAGACCAAAGCTTCCTCCGAGACCAACGCGAGCCTTAACAATGAATATGACTAAACCGGAAGCTTTGTACACGCCAGCCTCGTTCTATGACTTTAAAAAATCGTCTGCAAGCAGTCCAGTAATACAAGTTCGTGGTCAGACTGATGCACAGCCAGCCAGCCAGCCATGGTCTATTAGTTTCTGAGCAGTCACAACAATGTGTGTGTTTTTAACAAATTATAAATTGATAGACAACCTTACAACACAATTATCTATAAAACAGATCCTAGCGAAATGTTTGATAAAATAGGTCTGCTTATTAAGACAGGCGCTTCTTGTCTGGTCCTTACCTGGTAGACATCTTCATCGCAACCATTGATCTCGTGTTGAGGTATAAAATCTCGGACTGCGGTTTAATGGCGCATGTAATTTCTCGACATTATCACGTCCCCTTCCATTCCCACCTTCCGCCATTGTTTTCAGTCAACGTAGAAAACAACTGCAACGGCCACCTCGTCATCGACGATGCCAGCCAGCTAATCGTCAGCAACTGGACATCAGTGCGAGAGAGAAGTCCGTGTTCAGTGACTGTGACATCAGTGTCCCCAGTCCACCCTGGCCGCCTGTTTCTCTCCCTGCTGGACTTCCGCCTTCCTGGACCCAAATGTCTGGATGTGCGCCTGGACATTCTGGACAGCGACTCCAGGACGAGGCTTACCCGTGGGTCATTTATCTCCGTTTGAAAGACAACGTCTGTGTTTGTGTGTGTGATTAGTAACCATCGAGTCTACTTTGAAATGGGGTTAGCTGTAACAGCTCGGGTTTTCGTACGCAAGGAGGGGGAAAGGGAAAGTTTACATTTCATGATTTGCATCTGTTCATGTCAAAACCAGGTTACAATTTCAGTTTTAATCTTGTGACGCAGTGTAGCCAGGGAGTTACATTATGTAACATTGTGTAACTGCGCCATCATTCAAGCCAGGCAACCCTTGTACTAATGAGTCCTTTTGTGGCCGTCACACAGCAACCAACGGGCTGTGCGGAACGTCCTCCGATCACCTGCAGTTTCTCTCCACCTACCAGACACTCACCCTTGTACTCTCCTCAAACGAGACGTCAGATGACTTCCGGTTCCGGCTGCTGGCAGTGCGATTTCATGCACGTAAGAACTTGAATTTACATCTTAACATCGTGCAGACCAAACACAGTAACAAAGAAAACACAAACATAGAAGACGCAAAGAGGAATCCGGGAAAAACAGTCATCTAGCAGTTTTTTCATAGAAACATAAATTTATAGAAAGTGAATCATAATTATTATTTTGAAGAACAAGCAGGACGTACTTTACGGGATAAACTGGCTACCTAGATGACGACACAGACACGTGTGCTTCTCGACGACTGTCAGTGCCAGGCAGACTGTACACGTTGCAAACGTGTTAACACAGTGAAACTACGACTTGATCAAATATCGCAGGCTAATGTTTAAGTTGATAAGTTTGCATGGCCCGCGGATGATGTTACTATCCAAATGGCCCTTAGCAGAAAAAAGGCTCTCTCTCTCTCTACCCCTGGGTTAAACCGTGTGGTTGGCGAAGTGATTGAGACCCACCTACTGTCCTACGTTCTGACCCCTCCAACAGAACCCTGTGACCAGTCCACTGAATTCGGCTGCGACAATGGGCGCTGTATCGCCAGCCAGCTACGCTGCAACGGCGACAACAACTGTGGCGACGACAGCGACGAGACGGATGGCTGTCTGATGTCCACCACCGTCATCACCATCATCGCCGCCACAACCACCACTCTGATCGTGGCAGTGGTAGCAGTGTCGATAGTCCATTTCCGACGACGGAGCAGCAGAGAGGGATGGGTACGTTTCTCCTCCTCTCCTTACCCTGTCTTTCTTTCCTGAGGGTGGTCCGGTGGCGCAACGGTTACCTGTTACCCTCCAGTGAGGATTGGCTGTCGTGGGTTCAGATCTCGTCTCGGGCACGCTGTTCTTTCTCTGCATGTGGCAAGCTGTTTTTCCGTGACATACCCTTAGCTGCTGGCTCGGTGTAAAACATTAAACACCTTTCCTTACTACTGAGTGAGCCAGTGGGCTGCAGACAGACGCTTTGTAGACGCTAAAAACTGACAAAGTTACTAATACATTGCCAAACATTTGTTTCACTTTTACTTGTTCCCTTCAAAATGGTGTTCTCTTGGGGTTATTCCCCATTTGTAGCCTTTAATCAACAGACTTTTCTTTAAACTGATCGCCATAGTTACTGTACACAGCCTTTCTCCACCAGCCTCAAACTACTCCAAGGTTACTACACTAAGCTAAGCTTCTTAAACCTAGACAGTTTAACAACAGCAGCTACAAAACACCAGTCTAAAGAAAAAGCTAAGCAGAAAGAAGTTTCATGGTTAATCAGGCTGAAGATGGAGACAGTCCTCTTGGTGATGAACACTTACTAAGGTTAGACCTGCAATGTGTTTTAAGTGTAGCACACTTGAATTAAAACAAAGATAGTAAATAGTATTCAGTATCTTTGATTACAATTCAGGAATTAAATGTTCAAATTGGTTTATGAGCAAAAGACTGGTAAAACTGGTTTGGTATCTTCATCTCTTTCTTTTTTTTTTCTTTGCCTATTGTCATTGTTGTCATAATATTTCTTAAAGTTCTAATTTGTATAATATTTGGTGGATTTGTGATTTACACTGTATTCATTGAACCTCACTCAGACCTGTATGTGCAGAGGAAAATGTTTTTTTCAGAGCAAGAATTTTGGCAATTGTTAACGTTTAAAGTTTGTTCTAGTGTATCAATCAGTTTGAGAATGGTTTATTTCACTACGGAACATCCACAACACATCTGCAAAATATGGTAGGGATATCTTGATTACAGACACCACTTTATATGGTGTAATTCATGTTATTTTATACCCACATTCCACTCAAATATTACTTGATTAAAGAAAAGGCTGTTTTGCAACCATCTAGCTTTTGTTTCAATAGAGGTATGCTCGTGCTTATTCAGTCTGAATTCTGAAGAAATATATAAAAGAACATGGGAAAATGCTGTCTGGCAAGTTCTATGCTTACTTTTACTCTGTTTATAGTGGGGAGGACCTCGTCTCATGGCAGGAGCTGCTGCCATCAACGAGGATTCTCCCAAACCAACGCGGAGATTACTTCCAAACAGCAAGCCGACATATGGCATATCTTCACAAGACTGTCTGCCCTTACCAACAGACAAGTGCAGTGAAATGTGAAAATAATGAAATGCTTGATGCAGTATTGCAAAAAACACATTCCAATGTTGATCTGTTACAAAAATACCAAATACCTCTGACATTTTATATTGTTATCTTTAAGCCACACCTGGATTTTTCGGAACCAGGCAATGGGTTGGAAGTGAAGAAATGCTACGATGTTTGTAAAAGCTAATAAAAAAGCAAAGCACTGTCAACAAAAAAAAAATAGTACAACCTCAAGCAAATTAAAGACAGCTGAGATGGTTTGTTTTGGTTTTTTTTATCAGTTTTGAATCATGACAATCATGGTATTTGCCATGCACTGGCAAATTACATGATTAAAAGCAACATGAAATAATTATTTAAAACATTTGGCCTTGCAAAACATCCACAAGCATTTATTGACTTTCAGGATAGTCCCTGTACAGTACCTCTACACATATTAACAGCATATATATAAAACCCAATAAAGTCAGTCTACATGCGTTAAATATGCCATACATGTGTAATTAAGACAATGGTTTTGTTTATTCCATGCTTCATGGATACACATCCAGTATGGATATTTAACATTTTCCAGAAAAGTGTTGAACTTCACCGTACACAGCCACGTAGTGTCAAGATCATGTGTACTGTACACAGCAACATAGTGTCAAGATCATGTGTACTGTACACAGCCACGTAGTGTCAAGATCATGTGTACTGTACACAGCCACGTAGTGTCAAGATCATGTGTACTGTACACAGCCACGTAGTGTCAAGATCATGTGTACTGTACACAGCCACATAGTGTCAAGATCATGTGTACTGTACACAGCCACGTAGTGTCAAGATCATGTGTACTGCACACAGCAACATAGTGTCAAGATCATGTGTACTGTACACAGCCACGTAGTGTCAAGATCATGTGTACTGTACACAGCCACGTAGTGTCAAGATCATGTGTACTGTACACAGCCACGTAGTGTCAAGATCATGTGTACTGTACACAGCCACATAGTGTCAAGATCATGTGTACTGTACACAGCCACGTAGTGTCAAGATCATGTGTACTGCACACAGCAACATAGTGTCAAGATCATGTGTACTGTACACAGCCACGTAGTGTCAAGATCATGTGTACTGTACACAGCCACATAGTGTCAAGATCATGTGTACTGTACACAACCACAATTCTCCTGTCTGATGAGTGGCACAGAGAGCAAGGCAACAAGAAAATCCAATAGACTGACTTGGGTGGTCAGTGTCAGCAGTTAGACAAGTATGCTTGGGCGAGCCCACCAAAACAAAAATATACAGGGTTATCTGTTTAGTATTTACCCCAATAAGCACGCCGGCTATTAGCCACAGGCTAATCAATGTGACAATGTCAGGAGACTAGATTTTGCGAAGTTTTGATCTCATTCCATGCATGTTACATCAGACTCTGAAACCTTTCATCATCTGAATCTGACAAAAGCTCATCTTGAGACTGTGAGCTATCATCATCCCAAGACAAATACTCTTTCTCCCCATCTTCTTCCAGTCTGGGGAGACCCAGTATACCTGCAAGGGAGATATCGCATGATCAAACATAGTATGCTATTTTAAAATAAAGCTAATATCAAACAAAAGTATATCACAATTTTCTAATACAACACCAAAGACTTTGGAGAAAAAAATTGTAACGCCTTAAAACCCAAACACTGAAGTGTAACATGATTGGTGTGCAAATAAACATGAGTTTTCACTGACCGTGAGATGATCCAGTTTTGTCGTTTTCCTCTTCTGACTCTGAGCTGTCGATCTGGTTGTCAAAATCAACAGTAACTAAAGGATGCTGCAAAGAAGTATGGAGTGCAAATGAAGAAGACTCATGCCACTTTACTAAAGAGAAGCACAAAACAATGTCTATGTCATAAATAAATTTCAAATTCATTTGCATGTGTATTTTCAATACATTAGAAAGTTTTAAAACTTAGCGCAATAACCAGGTGCTAAGGGGCTTATGTTGGTCTTATACAGATGGAGATGACATGCTGTATTAAAAGCACTAATCAAAGGCTGTCAGAATGACTAGGATACTGCAAATGAGTATGCATCAACGGCCATTGAGTGTGTATGGGTAATGTCCTACTGCAATAAAGTTGTCAAAAGTGCAGATGCTTAGCAAAAAACTTTTATCTGTAATGACGTTTGGCAAAAATCTTTCATGTATGCAGACTATTGGCAATAAACTTTCATATCAAATGTGAAAACACTTGACAATAACTGTTTACATTGTGTATCTGCAGACACTGGCAATAAACTTTAATGTTTGCAAACACTTGAGATATAACTTTCCCATGTTTGTAAAAACACTTAACAAAATAGTTCCACTCTGTATGGTTCCAGGCACTTGGTAATCAAGTTTCATACTGTAATGTAGATGTAAACCTCTTTCTTCAACCATCTCACTTCTAATATTTCTATCAGTGAAAAACTCAACCCTGGACAACGTGCTTGTACTTTCTCTCTCCTGCCTGAGCCACTGGCCAGCAGCTCCTAGTGCAGCATGTCACGTCTCGCTGGCCAGCACCATGACCCACATAAGGTTTGCTACTACTGGCAGAACCTAAACTCTATAAGATTCTGCATTTAATTCAGACAACATTGTACGCTGTGTCCATTTTAGTAGCATTTGCGTTAGATGCTCTGTCTCCAATCAGAAGGGATTAAATGGACGTGCCTAGACGCTAAAGATGAAGGGAGAGAATGGAAAATAACAACAAAGTTTATCAAGGATGAAATCTATGTACAGTGCTGAAACTGATACCTTCTGCTTTTCCTTCAACAGCCGACTCCACTTCCCCTTCTGCTGTTTAGTAAGCGTGAGTCTGACATCATTGGCACCAACCTTTATCTGGCACTTCTCTGGTTGTACTTTATCAAAAAGCCTATAGTCAAAGCTATGCACCTGATTATTCTTCAAGTGCCTGCAACACAACAGAAAGTGGTTTCTAAACATATGAAATCATTTGTTAAAAAAGCAAAAAGCAAATGAAAAAACAGATAATACAGATGTAGAACTAGATAACTGGGGACAGAAAAAAGGCAGAAGATAAATGAGCAAAGAGACCTACTAGCAAGGTCATTGTACACAGCTCTGAAATAAGTCTACGCTGTACTCCTTAGCAATTTATGCATGCTGCACAAACCAACTTTAACTTGACTTGTAACTTCTATTTTCAATGTCAATTTTTAAATTTCAAGTCACTGTAATATTAGTAAATTTTAGCAACAATTACTTGTTTAATGAGCCTGTTTCTATGCAGGACTTGAGCATTTATCAATCTATTTATTATACACTTCACCAGACCTGTTCCTTTCATCTGTAGAGAAAAGGCAGGTTGTGAAACATCAATTGGAAACAAAAAGAATGACAAATATTATCTCGCAACAGTTAAGCAAAACAAGCTTGAACATTACTACTTTCTCTCTCTTCTTTGAGCTGAACTTACCAACAACACACCCTGTCATCTTGAATGGTGAATTCCTCAGCTTTTGCACCACGTAGCAAGACTGTAAGATGTAGGCAGAAACTGCTCTGGGACCATCTCACTTTCCTGTACATGATGAAAACTAGAGCATGATAAGAACTAGTACACAATTTTTGCAGCACTTGGATGTGTAAGAAGGAGAATGAGAAAGCAAAAGAGTAATGCAAAAGGTACAAAATAAGAAAAAGGAACGAAACATGAGTACACATCATTGTGAATAAGTCATGCCCCAAACATTACTGAACATGCTTGTCATCAGCCATCTACCAGAATGTATTAAGGATCACACCATTACATTCCACTGTCATTCATTTGCACATAACTGTCATATACACCATGCCTTGTGCTTCCCTCACCAGCTGTCTCCCAGAAAAGATTAAAGAGCCAAACTATCTTTTTATTCCATTGTCAATCCCCTTGCACAGCATCACTGTACCCCTACCACAGGTGTACCACAACATGCCAAACATAATTTTAAACTACATAAACTCACACTGAATGTGTCTCTTGAGACTGAATGTTGGAGGCAAGCTTGCCAGCCAAAACCTCTTGCTGGGGAAACTGAATGGCCAGAGATGCCTCCAGCTCCTGGCACATCTCAAGGGCTGGACTCTGAAGCCCTCTGGTCAGCAGACTAGACAGAACAGAGTTTTTTTTAATATCTATATTTTCCTGCCTTTAACTTGAAATAATCATCATCATAACATGATTGACGAAATCTTTCAACGCCTTGGAATCAGTGTGTGCAGTCATCTCAATCATGGATTTGTCAGCTCATTTCACTTCAAGGGCAAGAAAAAAAATATCTTAATCGCTGGAATATATCTTTGTGAACTCTACATGTGTCAGACATAATTCTGTGCATGTTTTCATCAAGCATAAATATTTTCAAGATGCAAACACAGCTGCATGCCCACTTTATGCATGTTCAAGTGGTGCTAGTTAGGCACATGTCCACAGTGTTGCATACTTACTCTTTTACAATGGGCACCAGCTCTGCCTCTAGCAAAATGCGCCTGTTCTTTCCGCTAGCTTGGCATAGTTGCTGGCATATAGAGGCACTGTAAAAGATGCTCTACACACACACAAAGACAGAATAAGATATAAAATTAATATACTGTAACTTGTAAAAAAATGTCATCACACGAAAGCAGTATTAGAAAATAAACTCACTCTTTGCAACTTACTAAGTGTGATGGCTTCTTCCTGAGAGTAGTCACAACACACTGTATAGATGCTTCTCTCATAAGATAAGGATGAAGCCTGAAAAGTACAAACAGCTTATTATGAAATGCAGACATGAGCAAAACCACCTGGCTTCAATGATGCATCAAAACTAAGTCAACGCAAACCACACCATGACCAACACAGACACAAAGTGAGAACACTAAACATACAATATCAACCAGCTCTAAGACATCAGTGTGTGTCATGCTAGCATGTTAACAAAGATTAGTACTGAGGTTTAGTTTTGCAGAATGGGAACACAAGCATAAAATCAAACACAATAAAAAATGTTTAAAAATCAAAGGAGGAAAAATACAAGAACAAACTACCTGTTCCATGAAGCTGCCGTTTCCAAGAGAGCCAGTATTGCCTCAATCACCTCCACACTGTCTTCTGCCTGCCACTGCTTCAGCAGCTCTACTGCCTGGCCCACCACACGCCGAGTTTTTACCACATTCTTGCAGCTGAAAAGTACCAGCATCAGACTGTTATCTTTTGTCAACTTTGAGACTTTGTTCTCAACAAACTTTATGGCACCATTTTATTAATTTTGCTATATTTGTTACAGTAAAGGATGGAATAAAATGTTGATCATTCATACGAACTGTTTAACTCCTTACAGGGACTGACACACTATGCACTCATGCATGAAGGATGCATTCCAAAATAAGTCACCATCTGAATTTAACTCCAAGTTCTACAATATGGAATGGGGGCAGGGTAGGGGGCAGGAGGGTGGGGGGTCAGGAATTGGTGTTTTATGTGGAGCCAGCAACTAAGGATATATCACAGCAAGGCAGCCAGCCCTGTAAACAGATGTCACCATATGGAATGAGGCATAACATCAAGAAAACATACAGCAGATGACTGAATGATGGGATAAAATAAAAACACAAATGCAGCTTTGCATAAAACTAGCAGTAATACATACATTTCACCGTGTCCAAACATTTCTGTGAGGAAAGAACACGCTGGAGCAATGACCTGTAGTAACAATACATAAAGAAAAGAGAAGGAAATGAGTTAAATAGTTTCTGTAGGTGGGTTTTTCATTTTATAGATTATCACCTCTTCAAAGCCACAATCACACCAGATTAACCATTTTAACAAAAAACTGACTGAAGTTTACAATGGACTGTCAAAATTGTTTGCCAATAACCACATTATGTCTGGTAGGCAAATATTTTGCATTTTTTTATCATTGAAACATCTTGAAAGAACTGAACTGCAGAAATAAAAACTATGAAATTCTTTCAGCTCTTTCCATGTGGTGGTTGTAGATGTTACATGAATATCCCCCAAAATTAGTAAAACTCGGCTAAATGACCTCACAATAATGTCGATGGGAAGACTTGTCTAAACAAGGGAGTCAGAGGAACTGGATGCTTTACATGAGGTGGACAGCAATAGCAGGTAATAGAGAATTCATATGTAAGACCTTATTCTACTTCATGCAAGAACTTGCCTAGCATGACCTTGCTCACATGGGTTGTAGCCAATCAGAATGCTGGACTAGGGTAAGCTCCCTTTTACTCCAAAATTACACCACCAAGCTGACATCATGGTCAGAAGAAAGATGTTTTCAACTGTTATCAGGTAAGTGGTAGCTGCACCAATGCCCATGGCAAGTTTGCACCCATAGAATTTAAAATCAGGAGGATGAAGAGTTGTCCCTGCCACCTTTGGCAAGACAGGGCTAATGATGTCATTGTGGGATCTGCCACCCTTGGCAGGATGGGGCTCATGATGGTCACTGTGGTTGGCTGGGGAGTGACCTTTCTGTTCACTCTGGCTAGCTGCTTGGAAGGGTGCTTGAGATGCAACTGACCAGTGGATTCCTTGTTAGTTAGCACCTATGCGGGGAGAATTGCAAAGTCACCAGTGACCATGTAATGAGTTGTAGTAGGTCTTATAGTGTTTCGTGTATAAGAAGAGTCATACGTCTTTGTGTGCATCATTTGGATGATGTCCTCTTCAAGACAAATAGACGTCATGTGAGGCTACTGAACATCTCTGCATGAAGGCGCAAAAAGAAGACCGATCGAAAACTAACTGTGAACAACGAAAGAATAACATTCTGGTTCTACCATCCGATGGATGAGTTGTGTTGTCGACATTATTATGCAGCTCCTTAAACAGTGTACTTTCTCCTTTCTGGCCACTAACATCAACTGTCTTTACTCTGCATCTCTTTGACTTCAGCTAAAGATCAAACGTCTCCATAGTTCATCTCAGCTACAACTGAAGATCAACAGTCTCCACTTTCCAGTATATAAATTATGCTGGTTTACTTACATACACTAATTGCTAGATACTTTAGATCTTTGGTTCATCTGGAATCTTGGTTGTAGCATTTATCTCCGTCAATTTTAACAGATAGTAATGAAATGTTTGAAGGATCAGCTTATTCAAGAAGATATTATACAAATAATATATGCGTTACTTACCATATGTTTAAAGATTCTCGCTTTACAGAAGTACCTTATGGATTTAGTATTGCCTTAAAAGTTCACTTAATAAAATTTAGGTTAAGCTTCAATTAACTGCCTTTCAACAATCTAGTGAAATACCTAGACATTTAAGAAAATGTCCATTATGTAATTTAAATGAGGTAGGGGATGAACTTCATTATATTTGTATGTGTTATCATCCTTTATTGTTTTGTGTAAAGTGCTTCTTCCAGGGTGTTTTGTATGCAACCAGGCCTGGCAAGATGGGTGGAACGGGGGGGGGGGGGGAGGGGTCTGGTGTACCCAGGCCCACGCCTATGAAGGGGGCTTGGCCTTGGTGGATTATTTTTCTTCTTCGTTTCCTTTTCTCTTTCTTTTAAAGAAAGGTTGACGTAAAATTCCTCATTCTGGGGATTTTTTCTTATGGAGCAGGGTACTACAAGTTTGATCCTTTACCATCAGTTTTCCTCATTTACTAACCGCTCATGTGTAAACAACTCTATGTTCAAGTAGTGATGTAGCTCCTAATGCACTTGTCCTAATGTTTACAGTATATATTAGAATGAAATGTAGATACTGACAATCAAATTGTAAGCATATTATTATATACTGGGGAAAAAAATTTACAATTACAATTGGCCCGGAGAAGCCTGCCCTGGGGACCTGTGCTTGCTCTCGGCGGCCCTGTATGCAACCCTAATATACTTAACTTTTATCAGCTAATAAACATGAAAACAAGCAGTAAACTTATTAATTTAAGCAAATTTATTCAAATTATATTATCACTCTTTCAGTAACTGGATACCCCTCTGTGTTTTCATATGATGTGAATGTTGTGTTAATTTGACAGACTGTTACAATTGCAGTTTCAAAATGTGATGAATATATATCTCTCTATATATATATACACACACACACAATTGTTATGATTTTACATTTCTAGATTGTATGTATCACGGCTACAAATGCCCCTCTGGGCTTATAGCCAAGTAAAGAAAAGATAAAGATAAGGAAGGCAGGAATGAAACTGCAATATGAGAGTGGTGGTAACAGCTGCCAGGGTTAAGTGAATGCTGTGTGTTATAACAAGAGGAATAGCATTGTCTACAAATTCAAGTATGAACAGCAGATCATGCCGGGGCTCCCTAGAGTTGCCAATTTAATCATGTGTTAAATATTATGAAGAACTGCGCGAGAGGGTGGGGATGTGCACCTTGGCAGAAGCCATCCAACTGCAGCGTTGGCAATGGTTAGGTCATGTGTGCCGCATGCCTCCAGACTCAATCCCCAGAACAGCCCTGAAATGGACACCACAGGGAAAGAGGAACAGAGGGAGGCCCAAAGAGACATGGAGGCGATCCATCGAAAAGGACATCAAGAACAGAGGCCTATCACTTGAGACAGCTCCCAGAACAGCAGCAGACAGAACCAGATGGAGGTCCCTTGCTGTCGCCTCACGTGCCAGACGGCACAAGGAGGATTGATGATGATGATGATGATGAAATATTGTGCCTACATTTCTTACCTTGAATCATAAGATCACTAAAGCCGTTGGAGCAGAGAAGAGCAAAGGGAAGGTTGCAGAGTGGGGTTCAAGAGCTTTGTGCAATATTTGTAACTTTAGCCAACATTGTGAAAATTGCGTATCGTTGCCTACATGTCTATGTTAATAGAATACAGAATAAGGATATAACCCTCTACCACACGCCCAGTTCCCTAAGATCAATGTCATGCATTACACACAAAAACATTGACACTGTTAAAGCTCTCCACCTGTTTTTTACATAACATTTTTCTGTTACTTCTCCAGGCTTTGAAAACTATGTATGGACCCTGATGCACTGGATACGCACAGGAACATTAGTTTAATTATGTGTATTTATATACTATCTTTCCCACCACTGAAAGCAGATTCAAAGCACATTAACATCCACACACACACACACACAGGTGCATGAGCATACACCTTAAGCAGGCATCAAATGCACCAGTCAAATCTCTCTCTCACACACACAGGCATGAACACGTGAAAGAGATGGATGAAATCAGAATAATAGGACAAAACAAAACAACTCCTCAACACAGTGGTCATCTTAAGCTATGTACATTACCTGTGCATCAGATTGTGCATACAAGACATCACAGAAGACTGAAATTATCTCCTTCTGATCCATATACTCCCAGAAATATTTTTCTTCACTGCAAACATATAGACAATCTCTATCAAGGTAGAATACAGCACTTTGACTAAATGTCATGTATTACTTTGGTACATTTCACCAGTACATGGGCCTTACATTCTAAGTGCTAGCTTTCTATCCCTACATCAGAAGTTTTCATAAGGCTAAATAAAGCAATGAGATGATTGTATGCATTCTTGCATTTGTGTGTGGGTGCAAGCATGCGTCCTATAGATGACTCGACCGTTAGATGAAACAATTTAGTCAAAACAACTTAGTCAAAACGACTTAGTCGAAACGACCTTGAGAACCTTTGTAGCTGCTGTCATCACTGCAGTTTTTATCTCTCCCTTTAATAGACACTTGGGTTTAGCTCAGCTTACCTATCCACTGCCCCCTGAATTGCTCTATACACTGTCAGAAGACAGGACATTATCCCAAAAAACTCCTGGTATTCTGCTAGTTGATGCTGATGTTTTCACACACAAAATAAAAATTACTAGCCATGCAAAACACTTTCAACCCATGGAAAAAACAAAAATAGAAATGATTTATTTTAGAGATCTAAGACATGCTGCTTCTCTCATCCTGTCCTACAATCAAGTAATTAGACACTTACACAGAACATTGAATTTTGACAAGCTCAGCAGCAGCTTTGGTAGCTTGACTTTGGATCATCGGCCGTTGTACCTGATGATGATTCAAAATATTTCAGCAGTCCAGACATAAAATGAAATATGTATCAGTATCTCAGAAAACAGTAACTAATTCTTTATGGGAGGTTATCGAAATTCTACCCATTACAAATGCAGTTATATTTCTTGATAATGAAGACATAAGGAGAAAGAGACAATCAACTGATGAAATTTCTACTGACTTGACACTTTTGAAGTGAAATTGAAGTAAATATAACAAGACAAACCTGCTCCAAACAAAATAAAAGCCGAAATACTAGCTCATGTCTGCAATCTGCTGTACAGAAGCTGAAAAAAGCACATTGTAGAAACACATTATTTACAAATTCTGACATGTTAGTAACATCTGGTTATTTCACTCATTTCTACATGCTCTCGCTCTTTCTCACACACGTTTATACTTTGGTACATATGTACTCTTCTTTTTTAATTTATCCACAAGGAATTATAACAAACATATCTGAAATTATCAAACAGCAATGCACAGGCATATGATAAAACTACCTTCATCTGATCAACAATGTATTAAACAACTGTACAATTGTTAAATTGTTTAATGGGTGTGGGTAGGGGCGTGCGGGATTAATTCCTGAAAGCCACATTCTTCTGAACTATACTCAGCACTTGCTGACAATGTTATAACACTGCATTTAACCCTCATCACCTGGGATTCTGCTCTATGCACTGCACTACAGCTGTCAGAACTGTGGCATGGGCATCACATGACCACAAATAGCCAATCAGCTTCAGTGTTGCTCTTAATGTTCTAGGCATGGAACTCTCAAGCCTGAAAAACAAATAATTTTAGATGTGATTTTTCACCCTTATCTGATGCTTATACTCATCCATGTTTTTATGCAATTTAGAATTCTCGGACATGTTGCTTTTTAGTTTCTATCAACTCTTTCTCTAAGAAAAGCCATTTATTGCCATGTTGAACAACTTCTATGCCCTTTAATAGACAATAACGCTGTTGTATTTTTTTAATGCTTGGTACTTACACTTTGCCTTTAGTGTCCAGCAAACTGGCGAGTTCCTGTGACAATGATCCTGCTTGCTCTTCAGTCTGATGTTAACCAGCAGAATAAATGAACAGTCAATACATGGAAAACCACATGCACACACACACATCCACACATGCAAACAAATACACACACACATACATACATGCAAACAATTGCACACATGCACATGCAGTGTATTTGCCCTTCTCACTCTCGTTCCACACACACACATATAAAATCTTCATCATCTACAGAGGATGAGAGAGGGGCTGTCTAGTGGCACAACGGTTAGCACATGCCACCAGTTCAGTCAGAATTGGCCATCCTGGGTTCAGATCTCATCTCAGGGACAAGTTTATTGGGTTGGCTGATTGGCTGTGACAGAGCTTTGGTTGCTGGCTCTGCTAAAACACCATTTCCACCAGCATGATGAAGGATGAGGGCAAACAATAGACATAAGAATATTTATACAAAACAGGTAAAGGTTAAAATGACAATGTCCTAGGGAATAAGATGTTTTAGCACCTTTTGACACCTGTTTTAGCATGCAGCACCAAACAAAAAAGGAACTTACCTCACTCCAGTAGAGAGCAGCACATAAGTCAGAGACTTTGTCTTCAAAACTGGAGTACACTTTTCGGCTAGAAAAAGTCACTTTGGGAAATGGATTCTGATAAACACACAAAGAATAAAAAAGATAAAAATAGTTTCCACATACATAAAATACTAGACTAGCTAACTAGAAAAGCAAACCTCCTGGAACAATCACAAATCCTGTTTAATGAAAATACCACTACACACCACAACATATTCTTAGTAATGTTCATTTTCAAAACAAGCAAACAAAAACAAAATATTCTAGATCACAAGTTATTGTGCCAACTCTCAAAATTCATTGTTCAGTCTCTAACTGGTTATTGTTTACATGTTCATCATTATCACAGAATCAAAAAAATAATGTATAATCCACAATTTTTCAAAACATGAAAGACATCTAATCTGAAAAAATACTACTACTGCGAGTAATTTTAAGATCTCATTATCCGAGGTCACATTCATTTGAACTTATTACACAAGAGGTTTTTTTTCAAGGTTAAAGACTCAGGTCTTTAACCCTCCCCACCCCACCCCCCCAAAAAAACCCAAAACAAAACACAAAAACATGCAGATTATTAAGAGGAGTTCACAAAATATAAGTAAGTCATCGCTCAAGATTACACCTACCTCTAATTTCTGTTCATCCTTACACTGAGCCAATCTCAGACTAATTAGCTCCTGGCTCAAACAAAGGTCTCGAGAGGAAATGTTTGTATCGAAGATGTCAACCACAAACTTCTTTTGACCAGCGCAATCAGCTTTGCCAACATCAATCACCTTTCCAAAACAATTATTCACATTTAGAAATGTATTAATCTTTTTCAGGAGTCAGAAATATATTCATCACAAGATGCAAAAACAAATTAGGCAAAATAAAAAAATTCTATGGGAATATATGGAATTATGTATTGGTTTTAATTTCTTACCCTTGATTTCTAAATGGTCATTTTTATTCAAAGGTGCCGAGCATGAGATCATATGATAAGATCACTTCCTATGTGCCGCTTAGTCCACAGGCTCGGTGTATTCTCTTATTTTCAATAAAATTGTTAGCACATTTTTAAAAGTCTAGCATGGTGCGACTTTCTTTTTCTAATGATTGGAATGAAGTTAAGTACAAGATACTATTTTCCAACATCTGGGTAAACAGCTTTCTTCTGTTCTTGAGAGACATTCCCAAAAATATCACTGCACAGGAGGAGGTCAAACTCACCATGTCCCATCTGTACAGATTTGCCATGTATGATCCCGTTGGCTGAAACCTTCACAATGTGTTTCATGAACAATCCTTACCTCCACGTAGTTGACCTCTTACAATGCATGAGGAAGGTTTTATAAACGATAGATGCAAGAGTCTACTGGACCCCATCCCTACATGTACTACACTTACCTTTGCCATAAGAAGCTTCTTCTCTCCTATCACGTAACGAGACATGTCATACAGGGCCTCAATACTCTCATTGCTCCATTCACTACCTGTTATATAATGAAACATGTCAAACAATGCTCTCATTGCTCCATTCACTACCTGCAAGATTATCCATGCACATCTACTGATATTATCTGTTTTCTGACACATAGTGCTCGCTCATTCTGATGATAAATGACCATGTTTTGATGAAAATATATGCATACATCATTTACTATACTTTAAGTAAGTAGATCTGCAAATATTTTAAAAAAAATTCTGTCTTGTCTGAAGGTAACACCTCCAGAACATACCTCTTGATCGGACATATGCCAGTGAACATTCAATGGCCTGCGCTGGCATTTCACAAAAACTCTTTGGTAGTCGACAGATATCGGAATCTGGCACAAACTGTCGTTCTCCATAATCGATAAAGAAAACCTGCCAACCCCCCTCCAGTCTTTGCTGAAGTCGACCCCTGTACCATCTAGATGAAACATGAAAAGTTGATAGTGTGGTCATTTTGCAAATTCTCTGGATATGAACTTCAGTCACATTACTACTCATACCTGTATTGCCCACACATTACTGTTTAATTGCTAAAACACTGAAGTTATGGGCACTTTTTCTTTTAAATTTGTGATGTCTAAGAAATGGCTGTTTTATCAATGACTGATATTTCTAAGCTTGATCAACATGATGCAAAAACCTTCTGTCCTCTGGAAAACAGGCAGCACAAACACTTCCTGGTTCAAAGTCCTGTTTCTTTTTCTGGTCATGTGTAGTAATCTGTGAAGATGTGGTCCCTGAAGATTCTGAGGTCATTTGCTGGCTGCTCTCTACTTTCCCTAAAGTCGCTGAAGGGGTAACAGTCCCTGTGTGAGCTGATGGGACATGTGACCCATTCTCTGAACATGCTGCAGGAGCAACAGTCCCCAAATCTGACATAGTCGGGGGTGCATCCTTTAAAACATCTGGTTTTTCCATGAAGTTGATGGTCTCCAGTTCTGGTGTAGGAACAACTGCTGAAGATGTGTCTGTATTCTGCAATCTTGGCTGTGCAGCCTTCTCCACATGCTCAGTCAACTTACAAACCATCTTATCCAACCTGGGAAGAAAAAACAATTACTATAAATTTTGGATTGTAAGCTGCAACTTTTTTCCTAAGCTTAAACAGCAATGCTGCTTGTTTGCTTGATTTTTCCGGATTTTTCCGATTCCGATTAATTTTTGATGAGCTCCATGTTAAAGTGTTAACTGTTTACGTCGTTACAGTGTTAACTGTTCACATTTTAAAATCAAAGCCGCATACAATTGAAGCATTCAGATCAGTTGCTGAAGCACTCACCCTCATCATACCGAAAACGAGACGAAATGCCTACAATGCAGCTTTCAAGTTGTATATATCTGCGGCTTATAAACCAGTGCAGTTTATTGGTGAAAATAAATTTAAATTTAAAAAAAATTTAGTGGGTGCAGCTTATAAACAGGTGCGCTCAATAGACCGAAATTTACAGTAAAAAATTTATATGTATTTATTTATACAACAGTTTCAACTCATTGGACACTAAGAAAGAAGAAAAAGTCCATGTTATCTATATACTGCGACGGCAGTAACAAGCAGTTACAACAAACTGTAAATATGCATCTTACGAGGACAGCTCTACAGATATAAGCATGAAAAATCTGTCATGACCACCATACCTCCCTGATCAGAACTGATAACAGCTCAGTCATAGTTAATACCAGCAACAACTACGTGAACATAATACAGGTCATTGTTGTTGAATATGAGCGGGAGAAGAGCATCCACCTAAGGGCGATTTTATTCTGTCGGGAGAGGGGATAAAAGGAGTAAGGGTGGATGTGGAAAGTGGCAGCTGCGGGTGCTGGTTACTGCTGTTTGTGCCTTCTTCCATTAATTCTTTCCTCTTAAGTCCAGGAGGCCTGCCAAGTCCACAGCGGTGGTGTACTGTACTGGCTGCCAGTTCCCCCTGTGTTGCACTATTCCTACATTCTGCAGTTAGACTGCCATTTACATTTTGATACTAAATTTACCTGTACTGCCAAGAATGTGAATGCAATTTTATCATGTTTTTTTATCATACCTTTAAAAAAAAAACCTGTTCAATTTTTTTTTTACTATAGCTGTTAAATAAAGACCATATCTTGACAATTATTAGCTTATTTAACATTTTTTTCTCAATTTTGAACATTGTCTCAAAGCTTTTAGCACTTGGGTTCATGTTTTATCTAATTGATAGCCAGGCTTTGCTTTCAAAAACTAATGCAAAAAAAAAAAAAAAAATGTAAGGGTGATCAGGTTAACAGGGCAGAAAATAGATCATATTGCAAAGTATACAGGAATGACATGACGTTTGACTTACTCTTCAAGATTGCCCCATTTCTGCACGAAAAAATGGTCAGGAGTGTCAACAACTGAAATGCAGACCTCATGAAAGTCGTCACCAACTTTCAGGCATTCTGTGTCAATAAACTGCTCCCTGTAGTAAATTTAAAAGAACTAAGCAACAAAAGTACAGTGACAGATACATAAATCTAGTGATGCTTAGTACACAGAAAACATTACACACAGTGGAGATTGCAGAAGTCTTGTATGGGACATGGTATATGCCAAAACTGACTATTAAGCTTTGCACCTCATTGCCTGTGTGGAATTACACTCACAGTAACATTTTTATGGTTTTGTTTTCTAAAATTTAAACTATTCTCTCAAACCTAAACACTTGAAAGTCTGATTATTATGCATGTCTGATCCAGCCATCCTGCCTTACCCTATGTGATGGATCCTTTAGGAGGTTGGGGAAAAAAAAACTTACATGGGTAGCGAGAAGTATTTTTGAATCAGTTTCTTAGGTACTTGGATCTTTCCTTCACACAGCTTGTAAAGATTCTTAATGTGCTGAAAACAAACCCCATAATGCAGCTGTAACTAATGCCCAACATTCCAGACTCACAAGCAGCTGCATTTGTTTTAACACATTCTCTATGCAGCATACAAATTCTTACACCTACTTATATTTTACCAATAAAGTAGCAATTTAGAAATATTTTAGACTATGTTTCACACCTACTAAAATCAATAATTTTTACATAAAAAACAAAAAAAGCCATAATTTAATGCTTTTAGCTTCACATTTTTTAATTGTATATCCTCCCTTAACTCACAGAAATGGAGAATGAAGATGAAGAGGAAGATGGAAAAACTGATAAGAAATTGACGAATATCAAGAAAAGAGAATGTCGTGAAGAAAATATTTTTGGTAAGTCCATGGAATACACCTTATTTATTTTTTATTAGCAAATGATATCAAGATGGAATCAGGTACGAAAGACTGCTTTTTGCATATTTAGATCTATAATCATAATTTTGTTTTTTCTGCCTATATCATTTATTTATTATTTTGTTTTAAACTAAGCAAATGTCAATGTGAAGACAACCATCTTAAAAAATTAGTTTCAAACACACACACACAAAGAATCTTTTCAGAAAAAGATGCAAAGTATATAAATACAGATTATATTTCATTATGGAAACCAACATTTATTCTGATATGAATACTAATCAAAGCAAACATCTATAGTGGCAAATAATTACAGCATCTATGCAAATGAATGCTAATCACAGCAAACATTTACAGCTATGAAAGTCAATTAACACAAAGTTGACAAAATGATACTCCAGGCTTCTCACCTCAGGGTTGTCATCTGCTAAGTGATGGTTGATAAGCTCATTGCGAGCGAACATGGAGATTATCTGGGTTTTAAGAGTCTTCAATCTTGTTTCTTTCCCAAGAGGATCCAGCCACAAGGTGTTCTTCATCCTATTATGATCATTGATTTCCTATAGCTTTTAAGTTTACCATCAACTCTTGTGACTAAAAGTACAATAAGTTACCCTTTTCTGCATGCATGCACATACATTTACCAAAATGCAAAAGAATAATAATAATAATAATATAGCGCCTTTCTCCAGCATCAGCCAGACTCAAAGCACTTTAAAATAATAAAAATGCACTTGTATAGCACGTTTCCCCATCAAGAAGATGAGCTCAGTGTGCTGCAGAGAAAGATCAAGTCACAGTCCAATGAAGAAACAAATCACAAAGATGGGGCAGTGATGTGATACAACAGCATATTATGTAGCAATAACCAGTTTCTCTTAGGAAGGATGCAGTAAGGATATCAAGCCAGGTGGAGATGAGCATGAAGAATAAGACGTACAAGAAAGTCATCTTCAACCAGTTACCAAAAGGAAGATCACCCTAATTAATGCTGACACTGTAGTTCTAAATATAACCATTTTTGCTCAATCATTTCAACAAGGCATCTAAGCAAAGAAGCTGAAGTAGGACTGGAGCATTACATCACTGAACAAGTGTTTACAAAGCGCTAATTGGACGCACAACAATGCCTGAAGTGAATGCTACAAATCACCGACTGTGGAGAAAGTGATAGGATGTGTAGACATTTAGTCAATGAAAACTTCAATTGCATCTGTCTGTTCAAAAAGGAAAAAGACAGAAAGCCACAGATAATCCACACAGAGGACTGCAGATGGAGGATGATGCAGATCCACAATTTGATGATGATAAATACAAGAACAGACTGCAGCCAAAAACATATACGGAGCTGTCCCATTGAGCCTGTTAAGTGAGGGGATATCTAACTCTATCTAAAGAAAACAGCCAAGGTATTCAACTTACTTAAGTACAATCCTTCCAACTAATATTTCTCCTGACAAAATTTCCTCCATGAAATTTTTTGACTGCAAAAGAAAACATAATCTTATGACATTTTATACTTTTCTGTCTGGTCAACAGGCAGCAACTTTATACAGCAAACAAAACACTTACTAAAGGCATGCAAAATGTATAATCTGAATAAGAACATTTCATGAAATGATGATGCACTTATCTAGCACACTTTCAGACTTCACTTTTTACCCACACACCTAAAAGAAAAAACACACAATCGATTTGGAATGGGATTTAACTCCACAAACCTTCAGCTTCACACTTACAAACTAAATAACCTCCTTAAGTAGTGCAAATGCAGAATGAAGATGAAGATCGGAATATGGATATGAAATTGACAAATATCACGGCAAGAGAACATTTTACGCATGTATGCACGTAGAAGCATTTAAATGTTTACCCTTTCTGACCACTCTGTTTCACCATCCGTGGGTTTCACCCTGCATATGTACACCTCCACTGCCTGCAATACAAGTTCCAAGTTAAGTCCTTTCAACTGTTTATGAACATCTTTATGGATATCTGAGCAAGTCATCAACAAGAACATCTGGTTTTACTACAGAGAAAACTTAAAAGAAGCACCCACGAAATGTTGGACTTTGCTCACTACAGATTACAGAATGACTATATAGGTTGGCATGCCAATGGTAAGATTGCTGGTTGCTGGCAACACTAAAATGTCAAAGGGAGCAAGCATATATATTAATCTGGTTCTTGTAAAAAACTGTTGTTAAAAAAAATATCTGCTGACTTTTTAAATCCTGAATCTCCTTAGCACAACATACAAATATAACATTACAATAACTGGCTAATAATTGAAGACTGTGAAAACGACAGTGGGTGAAGCTTGTTTTTTATTATTGCTGCTCTGAGTTAAACATTAGACCAAGTAACCTATACATTTTTGGAAAGGAGAAAACTTGAATTTTGCAACAAAAGTAATGAAAATCGCCTTCCCCGTGCTTTCCCGGCAAAGCCACGATCGTGGCCCATCATGCTAGGGGGTTAAAAAGAAAATTTGAGTATTTTTAGCCAAATAATGCAAGTCCCAACTTTTGATTGGGTTAAGGAAATGATTGTCACTATTACGACATACCTGTGGTGGCACAGACTGAAACTGAGGTGGGAGCTTTAACAGCTGGTCTGCAGTGACATTTTCTGTTATCCCCTCATCAATGTACTGTACCTGTCATTAAAAGTAAGTTGTTTCTAACATTAACTAATATCACGGTATACTTGATAGGGTCTTTTTATAGTACTAGCGTTTAGTGCTATGGTAACTTAATTCTACAAATTTAAATAAAATCTTTCAAAATTTATTTAGGGCATGGAGACAAGGAAGAAAATAAAGAAAAACAGGCTGAAACCATAAAAGTCTATTCTCAAACAAAAACTCAACTAAAATGAAAGAACTATGACAGCCTAAGCCTTTAGCTTATATATATGTATGGATGTGCATGCATATATATGTGTGTGTGTGTGTGTTTGTAAGCATTGGTAGCATATTCATGCCATCCTTTACATGTGACCTGCATTGTTAAAATATGCAACAATCATCTACACTAATACAGTGAAAGAATGACTACGAAACAGACTTTAGTGAACTTGCATGAATCACAGTTCACAAACTCTTTCAAGTTATTGACTCTAGTAAAGCAAGAAATGTGAGAGTAAGGTAAGAAACGCGGACAGACTGAAGTCATGGCGAGATGCCTGATAACTTTAATTACCTGCACTTTTCTGAGCTTCATGGACTCTTTCACCTCATCTTGTTGCAGCACCCGAGCTCTGAAACAGCCCAATGACAAAATGGTTTGTTTCTTCAGAACTCTCAGCTAAATTATGTTCTATATGAACAATCTCATTCTTCAGAGTGATGTTCCTATGCCTAACTGGCAAGAGGTTTGACTGCTCTTTGTATTAATGTTGCATTTACATTGTTTGGATTCTTTAGATCTGTGCTTTGTGGTTGATCATGTGTTACTTATCACACTTTTTTATTGGTGATACTGCAAAGCGATGGCTCCTCAAGATTTGAAGTGTCAGGGACTACAGCTCTAGCATTCTTAATGTTGCTTAGCTTGTTGCTCAACTCCAAGTTATGTACTTTATATCTTAGATCCTCTGTTGTGAATTCTGTTTTGTCTGCTATAACCTGTGTGACACTGGTCACACCCACCTCACCTCCTCAAATTTTTTTGTCAATCTGGTTTTCTCTGGGTACTCTAGTTTCTTCCCTCCTCTGTATGTGCTATGTGTATGTGTTTTGTTTGTATGCATGTTTCTGCACAGTGATGTATGATATTTGATGCCAACTATAAAAAGGTGTGTTCACACACCTTCCTGTACATGTAGACATGTAAAGTCCTCTGAGTCTGGTTCTGGTGGAGGATATATACTAATATATACTAATTATTATTATTAATAAAGTAGTTCCAACTTTTATTAGAGGAGGAGTAAATGGAACAAACAACACAAAACTGTGTTGTGTACCTGTGATATGCTCCATCCACATCTTTAACAGCAGCAAGCTGACCAGCATCTAAAAAAAGAAACAGATGGGCAGCAACAACAGATAAATTTTTCTGACAGCAAATAATTTACTGCTACAATTTTGAGAATGACATAACAACAATTATAGTGTTGCTTAACATCCTCAATCTGGTGATTTCAGCAAGCACCAAGTAAAAAGAAGTTAATGACTTTATGCTGGTCTGAATTACGGTAGGCTTCATCTACTTTTTAACTAACTCTGCTGTTACAGTCATGAATGCTGGACAAAATTAAACAGAAGTTGCGTACCAAAAGTTTGTTTCAATGTTAGGATGCTGGTCTTAGTCAGTTAAACTGAACCTGAAGTCGAGCAAAATCTGATTTCAAATGAACTCATTAATTCTAAACATGCTGGAATTAGCCATCCTAACACAACAGCATCCATAATAATTTTTTTTTTACAGCAAAAGGGTAATTCATAAGTTTATGGACAACAAAATTCATCTTAAAAAAATACTGGTTACGAAATTATGTCTCTTGGCTATAATTCTGTTGAGGACAAGGCACTGAAACATTTTTTTGGTGGCAAATTTCTTTTCTTTAAGTATATACCAGATGACATGGCTGAATGGAGATAAGCTTAACTAGCTGTGATGATCTAGTACATTACAAAGAAGAAATATCTGCTTAGCAAAAAGCTTACAAAGTAGATTAAAGCAAAAAGATAAAAAAGTATGCACGACTGTATTACACACATGTACAGCCACATTTATATGTATGCTTTCTCTTTCTATGTCTTGTAAAGTAACTGCCTCAAAGAAAACTGCACAGTTTTCTGCACTATGCCAGTTTATTTAGGATGGTACCACTAACCTTCTTTCAGTGAGTATGGTGACACATTCTGAGGCTTTGAAAAAAACAGTAACAGATCCATAATAAGCTGCACACAATTCACACGGTAGTTCTGCACCGTTCTGTCCTCTTTACAATGTTCCAGCAGACGAACAAAATAGTGGCTGGCATCAATTACACGACAAACTTTCACCTGAGGAATAACAAACCTTCAGTAACATACATCCATTTACATCCACATATACATATATATATCACACAAATTAATGTTCACACAAAGTATGCAAGAGCTGATTTTTTGGTCTGAATCTGAAATGTGTCTAGAATTAAGCAAAATGCTTAAAAAAAATTTTTTTAATAAAATTTTAAGATACACTTACACTATATTACCTATTTAATCAACAAATAAAACAGAATCACAGTTTGAATGTTTTCTTTTATATTTTTTTCGGTTATCTCAATGTGCGCCATAAAACAATAATATTTTCAACTACATACACCACAAATTTTTAAAAAATCTAGTTATTTGACCACATCATCTCATACAGTTAAACCTCTCTCTGTCTCACACACACACACACACACCGATGCAAAAAAAATGTCAACCTTCACTTCTCCTGAGTCTGGTAGCCATGAATCATCTCCTTTGTCAGCTGTCATCACCAAATGACGATCGAGACACTTCCCTTTATTTCTAAGTGACAAAGAAAAGCTAAAGCATTTAATGACATCATACGAAATCAATTTTAGTGAAGTGTTTCCTCCAGTATCATCACTATATTCACTGCATTTACAAAAAAATATATAATTCATCCCTAAAAAATTCATTATACTTCAGCTCAACTGGCTCAAACATTACAATTTCAAAACAGTGGATTCAAATTAAACAGAGCTTCATCATTCATTGTGACTATGCATAGGTAAAGGTCTGTAGAAAGTTTTTTCTCTTTCCTAAGTAGAAGTCATACAAATTATCATAGTTCTGCAAAAGGGCATAAAGTTCTAAAGATCTTAATATGAAAATGGACCACCTCGAGGAATGCTTGTGAAAAAGATTGACTAAAACTAAAATGGGCTAGTCATCTGATACAGACTCTAGGCAAGGAAAGAACGAACTCAGTAACTCATCATTGACCACACACCTGCAAATTCCATAAGCCTTGACACTCTTGCAAAGGGGTTTGCTACCATCAGTATTTAAACCCTGATGTGAAAAACAATGTTTACATTATTACATATATTCACCATGATGCACCGTCTACTCAAAGAATAATCAGCCTCAAAAGTAGCAGTATTTCTGCCCTCAAAGTTAGGTTATTATAACACAAATAAGCAAAGAAAACGAGAAGCAGACTACAGCTTATTTTTTCCATATATAATGGGGATGCTAAGGGACTGCCTCACCTCAAACATCCCTTTGATAAAGGCTTCCATATCAGGGGGTATGCAGGCACCACTTCGAATCAAGAAATCATACAGGCTATGCACACGTTCCATCTGAGAACTCTCATTTATCAGTATATGAGAGACTGCCTGCTTCTTCTAAGACATAACCACAGGTAAATAATGAAGATATTATGCATACACATCCTTTGTTTGAATCAAGCATGGACTATAATTATCAATAAAAATTAAAACTTGATCATAAAAACAAGATCAAAATTTCATGTAAACAAGATTAAAATTTGATGTTAACAATAAAATAATTGAATTTTATCAAAACATGATACCTGTTAAGTTTTACCTGAAAAGTAACATTTAAAATTAAATAAACAATAAAACATAATTAACATTTTATTGAAACATTCAAATGAACATAAAAACATGATTAAAACATAAGACATAAAGCAGAGTGTCATCAGTCGTAATACCAGCCAAAAATGGTCTACATTCATTAAAAGCTTACAGGTCTGCTGCTCAAGCTGTTGTTGGCAACTTCCATGTCACGAAAATTGTCTAGCATCATGACCAGGCGGTTTCCAAACAAAGTTTTTGATCTCGGAATATCGAAGTGAACAACCACATCCGCACATGTAATTGAAAGATCATTCACTGCCTCATCAGTTACCACTGCAAGGAAAAAATGTACAAAATTAAATCTGCCCATTACAGTGAAATACTTATATTGTGTAAAAAGTTAGCTTCAAAGTCTCACATAATAATGAATGTGGGCAAACACAGTGCACAAGATGTGATTCCTAAGCTTGATATGAAGCGTCATTTCTCTCACTTATACAGAAATTTGTTGTAATCATTATCCAGCAGATAAATGAGCCATTAAGCTTATGGCAGTGATACTCTGTGCCTATTCCAGGATAAAACTAATGCTACAAAAAGCTCTCACTTTGTGACTGCAACTTACCCAGAACAGAAGAGCCAGACATATTTTGCCAGCATTCAACATGTTCCTCTAGGTCATGTGGTTTGGATGTTAGCTCAGGTGTAATCACAATGAAGTACACGTTCACTCTTTGCAAAAGCTGGAAGACATGCATTTACATCAACCCAATGCACATATTTAATAATAATAAAGTGCATTTATATTTCTACCCTAAACATCTACAACATGCTAATGGTCTAATCAAATCTATAATCTGATAACACTGAACATACTTCAACATTGAACACTAATCTCAATACATAAATGAAACTGTGAAGCACAGGTAGTCATAAGGTGTGACATACTGCTTTCATTCTAGGATAATGGTGAATCTTCTTGTAAATAGAAAAACCTGGCCTACCCAAACAGCACACATTATCTAATACATGTATCTAAATAATAATAATAATAAAATCTGAATGAAAATAATTGTCGTAAGCCATTTGAAAGCCAACTGTCTTCAATAATGTATGTTCCATGCGCAATCACAATGAACTGGGAGCTGAATAATTTAATTTCTGCACTTGTAACACGCAGCATCACGACCAACATAGGTCGCACTCTCTGCGGTGACTAGTAATGATAAAAGGAAGACAATGAAAGGTTAGATACAAATAGGCACACTGAATGCAGCAGCCTTGCCATTACATGGAATCTTTGATAAACAATAACAATTATAAAAAATATTTTAAAAAAATAATAACAGCATATATATATATATATACACACATGTATGCATGACCAAAATAAAGTCTGCCAATAATAAATAAATATTCATGAAAGAAATGCATCTTAAAACCAAACTGAAATGTGTGCAATGCTGACACCACCTACTGAGCTCAGAAAAAGAATGTCAAGTAGTAAGATATGACCAAGTAAATAAAAGATGTCCTGTGGATTTAAGTTTGCTGCATAGCATCCAGAAGTGAAATGCAGAAGCAGAGGAGGGAGAACTGGTATTTTATGCCAAACCAGCAACTAAGACTATATCACTGCAAGGCAGCCAGCCCTGTAGACAGATGCCACATGCAAAGAACAGCGTGCCCGAGACAAGAGCTGAACCCAGGACAGCCAACCCTCACAGTATTGGTGACAGCCACTAACCCCTGCACCATGGGACCTACCAGAAGCAGAGAAGTGGGACCAGGAGGTGGTATGGTCACAACAGTTCACATAAAAATGTAGATATTAGAAAGACATATGCAACCCCTATTTCAAAAGACAAGCAGATTCTGTGGTTAAAAAGTAAGCACTGAAAGGGTTATCTGCATAACCGAAGTCTGTGCCAGCCAAAGGAGAAAGAGGCTCATCAACTAAGACATAATCCCACAGTATTCTCTGTTGATTTTCATAGACTTTACACTAACTCTGCTACATTAGTACAGGTAAACTAACTTAGCCCTGCAAAATGAGTGCCCACCAAGTGTACAACACATAATTGCTTCTAGGCTTAAACTTAAATGCATAGTTGGGCAAGTTCAATGCATATGTACCTTTGCAATCTTTTCCAAGTTCTCACTTTCTTCTGTGATCACAACAATGTGGTGATCAGAACTAGCCGTCAAGCTGTCCATCAACTCAGTGAACTTCTTCGAGCCCATGCGGTTCAAGCACATGTGAACCTCCTGAACCACACAACACAAATTACACAATTAAATTTTAAGAGCTATTACTACATCTAAAGCTGTAACCATGGCATGTCATCTCCTTACTTAAGACTAGTACATTCAACTAAGCTTTATCATAAAGTGCACTTGCTCAGCACTTACCAGTCACAAAAATATACTTTAGAAATTTATAAATGACTAAAACAAATCACCTGTTTTACTCTGCCATAAACTGAAGCTTCCATGCGTGAGGCAAACACTTTTACGGAATCTTTCTGAAACTTCTCTTGGAAGTCTGCAACACCTGGACTCCAGTGACAGCTATATACAAGAATCTGTCGAGGTACTGCCAAGATGCAGTGTCTTCGCAACGCATGGGCATAGCGTGTCATCACCTCATTTATCTATGACAGTGGTCAAATGATAAATTCCAATGTTTGTACCTATACCCAACATCTCCATTGTGAACAGGTTGAAAAATGTCCACAAGTACTACGTACTTTACTAGGCCTACATCTTTACTGGCAAATGCAACAATATCTTATTTATAAATCCTGAAAGTAGTTTAATTCCATAAAAAGGCAAGTATGTATGCACTGCCATTAAATACTTTGAGAAATGTTTGCTAAGTAAATAGGTCCATAACACTTCAGGAATCAGTGCTTAGAAGGTATTACCAAAATAATTTGCATGAAAAAATACACACACAAAAAGAAATATGCATTTTAGAATTGAAATAACTTAAAGAAATTCTTATATACATCATTACATGTCCATCCACACTGTGGCATATCACTTATACATACCTCTGAAGTAAAATCTTCACACAGTACCTCTGCATCATCAAGAATCTGCCATGAAATATAAATTTTGCACAGATTCCTAACTCAAAGTAAAAGAGTATTCACAAAATGCTTTAAGCTGTTCTCTTATGGCAAGTCTTGCTGGAAAATGTTATCTAGAAGTAATATGGGGAACAAATATTCACTTTTCTGAGACATCTACAGAAATCTAAATTAGATGTAGTAATTGCTAACAAATGTAACTGCTAAAATTCTGCTCTATAAAATCAATAACACAAGTAACCATGACCTTTAACACAATATATCTTGGGCAGTGACCACAGGTTGCATGATGAATGTAGCCATTAGACTGAGCCAGTGAGTTGATATACCGGTCATCAGCTTCCAACAAACGTAACAATCTGTTTTTAAGTTCCAACCAATCGATAATCTGAATGACACTAATTCTACAAGAATCATATCATCCTTGTAACATCCTAATCTCAAATAATCAGAGCAAGATAAAAAGCATAAATAGCACCATGCAAGATCTGGGTACCCACCAGGTGACAGAGCCGTGAGAGGTTTACGTAACGCTGATCCAACATCCGAAGAAGGCAGTTGGGTGTGGCTACCAGTAGGTCACAACCTCGGATGAGTGGAATCTGGACATTGTAGAGGTAGATGTAGCTTTCACTGTTTTTAAAAAGCCAAAGAATATCAAGCAAATGTCAATGCTTACTCTGTGTGTGTGTGTGTGTGTGAAACTTATTCATGTGTGGCATCAGCGTAGTTAAACAGGGTACTCAAGATGTCTTTTCCCTAAACTGAAAGCATACATATTTGCATTTTGTCTTGTGTGCAGATATGATTAAAAACACCAGAAATTTTGCATGTTACACCAAACAAAATGATAAAACAAATAATGAATGAAAAAGAATTAAAGTGGCTGGCTTTTAAAGTCAGTAGCATTTTTTAATCTTATTCAGAAACAATGCTGTTAGTGTTAAACTAATCTTAACAGCAACACATCAAAGTGCAAATTCTTGGGACTCACCACTTGATTTTCTTCACACCTTCCAGCATAAATAGCCATGCAGATAAGAGTAGTCTTCCCTTGAAGCATTTCATTGGCCAGGTCCGCAACTTCCTGTGCTTTCTTCCAAGATGGTACTAACACAAGACATTTGGGCTGCAAAATAACCAGCAGTCATATAACGCACTTATACTGCATGTACAGACTTCTTTATACCAACACTGTATCTACTTACTCTTTCCACAACATGATTCCTCCTCTCAATGATGTTGACCCATCTTTCTAGAGAGACCGACGTAGTACTCCTAGAAACGTTTACCTTCAGTGAATTTCTCACTGCATGTTCTCTCTGGTGGTAATTCTAGACTTATGTAATGCAAAAACGAAGCCTATGAGTTTCTGTGTTTCATCACTTGTTTCTCCAGTCTCCACTTGAAAATTATTTTTTTTTTCAGAAGTTATATTTTAAAAGAGTATGCATTTTTTATTCTCAGAAATCACCTGCTGATTTAAAGGAAAAAAAATTTTGCGTGGTGAAACTTACACATGAGGACAAAATTTAAATGAAAAAAATGAGTGATTACTCCCAGCACTTACAGCTGCACCTGGAGGCAGTTTACTGTAGCTAGAAGCCTGAAGAAGTGATGTCAGAACTGCAGGTAGATAACTCAAAGTTTTTCCAGCTTTTGCTGGTGCTATGCCGACCACATGGCGACCCTGCATAATGTAAGGCCAACTGTATGCCTGTACTGCTAATGATGTTTTGAAGTTTTCTTTTAAGAAATGCTGAAACAACCAAAGTTGCCACATTTAGAACTTCTTGCAGCCCATACAATTAATTTGGTCAATAACATGTATTAATACAAGTAAATGTGCCTTTGCACGAAGAATTTTTTTAATCAGTACTTACCGTTAAAAGCAGAAACAATGTCTCCAAAAAGACAGACCACTACATATTAAAAACAATATATCAAGTCGCTGTGAAATTGACAGCGGAGATAACAAGAAAGCCGAACAGACTGGAAGAAGTCATTCAAAATAAAATCCTCAAATCTTTCCATTTAAGAAAGCTATTACATTTTTCAGATATTATTTGATCATATTGTTTAGTTAACAAAATTACAACCCTCTCGCATAACAAAATGGATGATAGTTAAATTACCTCACTGATGACACCATCAAAGTGTACATCGCACAGTTGAAAGACAGGCTTCCGCAGCATTCTTCCCCATACACACACGCCAAGGAATGGTTTAGGTGTCAGACGGTCAGCACGGCATAGACGTGGTAAGTGACTAGCAGAAATGTCCCCAGCAGAGCCCCGTCCTATCTGATAAAGTACCCTGAGACATCCAAAGGTAAAAAAACACTGCATTTCATACACTAAATAAAATAATAATAATAATAGTGAAGATTTGTATAGCGCATATTCACACTCATAGAGAGCATGCTCTTAGCGCTTAAAACAGGGAAGAGACATGGACAAAGTAGATACAGAACAAAGGGGACGAAAGAAAACGACAGTACTGACGATGAAAGAGAAAAAAAAGCCATCAGGTAACAGGAACAGAGAAATATAGTGATTCTGCCAAGAAAGATGGGTAAAGTAGCAAGAGGGAAGGGGGGAATAAGAAGGACTAGCATTGTGTGGACTGTGTTAGGAGTAATGCTCAAGGAAGAGGTGCGTTTTCAGTGCAGATTTGAAAGATTCAGTTGTAGGAAGGTGGCGGATATGGAAAGGAAGAGAGTTCCATTGTTTTGCAGCACAGTAGCCAAAAGTCCTGTGACCATATAATGTTGTTCTGGTGACAGGAACAGTTAGGATACGGTCGTCAGACGAAGAGCGTAGTTGTCTGTAAAGCAACAAAGTTCTTTCAATACTTTCAACTAAAAAAGTTATGGCATGGAAGACTTCATCCATCGACGAATACAGTTGCTGTTTTCTTGTCTCACAAATATATTTTATATTTAAGAAGAATCTCACCAAAATATACCTGCTGAAAATGCCAAATAAGGGCTATCAAAGCTAACATTTAACCAAAACAATAACCAACCTTCCTTGAAATAAATTTCCCCTAATTAATGTTAGTCACTCCTAAACTTTGCTGTCTTGTTTATGTAGTAGAATTCTCTTTCAATCATATTCCAAGCACTTAATATACACAAACTCAATGTTCACAACAATAAAGAATACTTTACTCTTACTTTAGTGTCAGCATTCATTTGTTCCTACAACTACTCCAACAGACATTATTTTTTTATTATTGTATATTATCTGCTACAATAAGATATTACAATTCCTCCCTTTCCTCAAGAAAATGATACTAATGATTAAAATGAATATATGGTAAATTTTAATGATGCTAGATCACTAGATTACACATAAAATGTTATTTTTGCATGAACCTAATAACAGAATACATGCACAATAAGTCATGCAGGCAATAATTCTACAACTAGGAAATCGGGTATTGCTATGTTACACCTTGCAAAGGTAGGAAAGTCTTACTGTGCATGCATTCTGATGCAAAGATTTTGGAATCACTATTTTAGTCTCAGCCAAGATGAGTTTACCACATCAAGTGCACTCCTTCATCAGTACTTCGTAGGACAGGTGCATGCCCTCTTACTAACTCTTCATCTAACATAATCACCCTTTACATTTCTCTAACAAACACTGCAATGTCATCATTGGAGCTTCAGAATTCACTCTCTTTACTTGAACTGTAATGTGCAACAATCAGTTTCAATGGTGATTGGTAGGCAAAATATATGATGTGTACATACATAGCTGGAAACAAGTTTATACAATGGCAATGGCTTCAATTTTAGTCATAGAACATATCTCAACATCTGAGAAACTGAAGCTAACAGATAACTTTTTTGCTCTCCATTTAAAATTTCTCAGGGCTGCTCCCAAACATCTTACATCAGTAACAAAGTCTTCCCATTTGGATCAAAGTATGCAACACTTTCTGCATTCGCAAGATCTGTCTTCAGTCCTAATGGTTTATCCTTTCATCTGCCTGCTTAAGCATTTTTCTAGGTCAGTTTCCTGAGTGTTTGCCTTTGTGGCCTAATTCTTAATGAAATGGGCATTCAAATTTAAGCACCAGAAGTCAGTCATCTACTTTGGCAGTTACTGGACCTTTATTCAGTTCTGTGAGGAGAAATCACACGAACTAAAATTCATGTGTCTAAACATATTTATTTGCATTCAGAGTCAAACCATTTTCTTGTAGTGTATGCAGTACTTTCTCCAAGCCACGGTAATGTTCTTCCATGATTCTGTGTAAAATATATCATGTCATAATCACACAGTACATTCTGAATAATGTACTGATAAATCACTAATGCTGATGTAGCACCAAACAACAAGCAGTTGTATCTGAATAACTCAATGTATGTTGTGAATATTGTGATGCACTGCAACACTAATTCCAACAGATGGAACCCCAGAGTTAAATCCAGACTTTGCTTCCATTCATGTCCATCAGCCTTCCTTCAAGTGACAGAACTCGACAACATCCTAGCTCTAATAATAATAATGATGTGAGCTTTTATAGCACAGTATCTCAACCAAAGCAGGCATCATTAAGCTCTATTGTCTCATTTTCCGGATGAACATCAACATGTCTTCCTTTGGTTTTAGAGTGACGACAGTAAAGTGCCACAAGCTGGTCTGGTTCGGCCATGTGACCCAATATGACAATGTCTACAACTATCCTTCAAGGTCCCTTGGAGGGGGATCAACCCCAAGGCAGACAAAGGAAAAACTGCCTTGCGAACATAAAGGAGTGGATTGGTCATATGGTCAAGACCTGCTGTCCCCCCGCTCAAGACAAGCCTGTCAGCAAGCCTTGTCAAATGCTGTGCATCCAGCTGACCCTCCCCCCAAACCCCGACACCCAGTACTGATGGACCATTCACCAACTGGTACTAGTCAAGAGATGAAAAAAATGAATGAATGGGATGCAACTGGGCATACAAATATAATAGGACCTTTAACACAGTCATTTATGTCCAACACTTCAAGTTCTTACATTTCATCAACTTTCTCTCACAGGTGCAATGGAATGTACCTTGTTGGTTTAATGATTACTTTGACAAGTTTTTCACATATAATCCATTTCTTCTTCCCAATTTTTGCTCCTTTCCTTTGGTCTTTGATTAATAATGAAACTGACAAAGATATGTTTTTGGGATGATCCTACTCTCAAAGCATTCAACATTTTTGCAGTTTCTTTTCCCACTAATGCTATGCCTTTTCCTTCAATTACAATGAATTCGCATATCAAGTTTTTGTTTTCACATCCGATTATACTTACTTCTGTCTGAAACATTACTAACACTTTCCCTGGTTTTCTTTCACATATGCCTGAAGATCCACAAAATTAAAGGTTGTAACAAGAAAGAAGACCAGTCTCAGCTTCAGTGTCACTGTCTGCTTGCTACTACAGCTACTGTAAGGGCCATTATTCTATGTTAAAGCTACTCTATATTAATAAATGAAATCTGCTACACTACAATACTATATATATATATCAAGATATTTTTTACCTTTTTCAGACTTAATTTAAAAAGTGTACTTTACAAAGTCACAGCGTAGCCTCACCTTTTTCCAAATAACTTCCTTCCTATGGGAGAGTCCATATCTCTTTCTGTCACCAGTGATGCAGATTCTGCACCATCACTGCCTCTGTCAATTCTGGCCATTTTCTCATCAGATTCATTTTCTGGATGATCCATGCAGGGCCTAAAAGCAGACAGGCTACCTGCAGGTGAAATTGTCTTGTTGATGTTTTTGCAGATATCGAAACTCAAGTCTTTGTTTTGCACAGGTGCTGTGGTGTGGACTGGAATTGGTGCAGAAACTGTTGAGACTTTCAAAGAGTCAGGTAAATAATGCTCATTGTAAGCAGAATCAGTACTGACAGCAGGTGAGATAGGGCAAATTTCTGTTGGACTGCAAGGAGATGAAGTCCTTGAGCTGAAAGATCGACAAACTTCTAAGGCCTGTGGAACATAAGCCATTTATTTCATTGCAGTTATAGCAGGCTTTGCATAAATAAACACAAAAACTGACTACACATTTTCACTGAAGTCTGATTTTTGTGTACCTAGAACATGTGAACCATATGCAAAAAACTTTCCTTTTTCCAAATGCTAAAACCATGTTGGTTAATTAACAAAGATTTAAAACAAAAAAGATGTGATGAATTCATCCACCTCTCAAGAATACAGATGCTTCTTGATGTATTACTCCTAACACAGTCCACACAATGCTAGTCCTTCTTAACCCCGCCCCCTTCCCTCTTGCTACTTTACCCATCTTTCTCGCAGAATCACTACATTTTTCTGTTCCTGTTACTTGATGCCTTTTGTTTTCTGTTTTGTCAGTACTGTCGTTTTCTTTCGTCCCCTGTGTTCTGTATCTACTTAATCCACGTCTCTTCCTCGTTTTAAGCGCTAAGAGCATGCTCTCTATGAGTGTGAATATGCGCTATAAAAATCTTCACTATTATTATTATTATTCTGATACTGATCAGATGAAGGCATTGTTTAGACTGGTTTTCTTTTATGATTTTTGTCAAATGAATCATCTTTTGTTTGAAAAGTTTATAATCTAAGAACTACCCCTTGCGGTTGTATTAAAAAGAATCTTAAAAATGATAGTCAGCCTTTATTTTTCCAAACCATAATAATACATAATCAAGATGTAATAATAAAAGTATTGTACTGTTATAATCAAATTTAATATTACTCTGATGACATTTATATTGTAAAATTAACAGTTACATGCATTAAGATTTTAAGAATGTCATGCAAGACAGATTTATGAAACTTAACATGATTTGTGTCCCATACAGTTACATAGGTCAAAGATTTCATTAATATAAATGGATTCAAAGTAACAGAAAACATACAATTGCACTCACCTTCCTCTTCTCCACTGATCTCTGACCTCTCAAACTTGTTTCTGTGTCAGTATAATAGCCTTTGGCTGATGTGACACGAGCTTCTTGAATAGCAGCGATTGAAGTGAAGTGTTCTGGCTCAGGCGAAAAATGTCTTGTGCTTCTTTCACTTGAGGAGACTATTAATAATAAATGTACATTTGTATAGCACTCTTTCCCAACACGAGGGTCATACTATGCATATTAATCCATAACAGCATAAACAGAAGCTGCACGATGGTAAATAATATGGAAGAATAATTAGCTTGAAATCTGTGGCTTAAGACTAAATGTTTCTTGAGCAAATATGCCTTACGGGGACATCTAATGACTCTGTCATCTGGGAGTGATGAAACACATGAGTTCCAACAGATAGATGCTTAATGGGGGAATATGCATTCACTAAAGGCTTTCCTCCTAATACTTGGAATGGAGATGCCTGCTTGGAATATAGTGAGTGAGCAAGTCCGAGAAGTAAGGAGTAGAGTCTGTACAGAATGTGCAGGAAGTTAATATTCTATGCAAACCTACAAAGGAAACTTTCCATCATCACTTAATGGTAAAATGACCCACTCACCCTGCTTAACTGAATAAATTATCAATAAATACATCTGAAAAATGTTTCTGGAAGATGTCATTTGTTAAAGTATTTCTTCCTTACAAACCTTTACTAACTCCAGGATTCTGGGTGGTTCAAACCACTGACATGTGTCTCTTCTTATATGAAGGGTGGGTATGCAGCAGGTGGAGGGAGGAAGAGTTTACTATAAAACTGGAAAGGGGTGGGAAGCATGTATTGAAAACTGTTCACATCTTCAAAGATGATACCCAAGAATGAAACAGTCCCATCGGTGCTCTGTGATTTACAAGTACAGCTGTTCTGATAGAAAAAAAGCATAAAAAGTTCTCTGATGAGATAACAAATCTATTTTGTATAATATGTATATAATATTATACTTCAAAAAATCTATCTTACCTTGAGTAATAGTTGTACTGTAAACAGCATATTGCTCGTGTACAAGCCTGTCATTGATACACAGTTCTTCTCCATTAAGGAGCAGATGAAGGCGTACATGCTGCATGTCTTCTACATCTTCTTCGTCCATGACCTCTATGACCTCCACACGGGATCGTTCTGCCCCTGCCACGATGTAGTCAAATGTTTCAGAACCAATGGCATACTTAAAAAAAAAAAAAAAAGTATAAAACTTCTGAACATGCTCAGGCAAAAGCATATGAATGGCATACTTAAATAAATATGGAGATTTTAGACAAATTATTTGTTAAAAATGAAATTGATTTGCATGGCATCTCAGTTGAGTATTTGCTTTGCACTTTCAAAGTGACCCAGTGGATGTTTTAATGCCGTTTCGAGATGGTTAAGGTTATATGCAATAAGTAAACATGAGACAAATTTGTTTTTAATTCTTATAAAATGTATATACCCACTTGCAACTAGGTTCTGAAAATAGGTAACTGCAGAAGGATCCCATTTACTGGACGGCCTGAAAAATCCACACTTTGCACAGATAAACATGAAGATAAAGTTTCTATAAACTTTTCAAATATATTATTTCCTCCACAGTAATACGTTTTTATATATTATGCATGTATGTAAGATATTTTGCTATTTATTCACAAAGTGTACTACACTGGAAGAAAGGATGCACCATCACTAAAACTTCTTCATAAAGAATAAACATTTTTAATTCCTAATAAAAGTGAACTTGAAAGATGGTACTATAAAGCAGTGTTCTTTAAGGATTGATAAAGGAATTGGTATTTAGTGAAGATATTTTCCATATTCTTTAAATACATATTTTCCATATTCTATATATATATATATATAATACAATATTTCCATATTATATTTTTTATTTCTCAGAGCAAAATTTACAAGTCAAATTAAAGAATAATGTATACTGCATTTGTTTTAAATAAACAAATGGACAATAAAGATAAATAAAATCAATCAATAAATAAAATTTTTAAAGTCTGAAAAATATGTCTGAAGATGACACCCCTGCTGAAATTTCTGCACTACATCAAAGTCAAGGAATATCTGCCTCACTGCTTAGGTGAAAATGTTGTGAACTTTGTGTGAAATACTGCAATGACAATGTAACAAAGATTTTCTCATTTCTTGCTAAAGATTATAGACTTTAAAATTTTGGCGTTCTCTTTTAAAATAATCTGCAATTTTTAAGCTATCTTACGAAAAGGACTGCTGTCATTGCTGCTATGCATGATGTTTCAGCATTTTCACTAAATCCTGTCACAAAATCTTGGAAAAAAATGTACAAGAACAGAAAAAAGAAACCATATTGCAAATGAATTTTAAGAAATCCAATTTCCATATAGTGCCTCTAGTTCCATACAAAAAATATAGAAAAATCATATGGGTAGATCTGTGTAAACTATTATTGCAATAAAATTAGCAAATAAATAAGATTTTTAAATGAAAATATTTATATATATGCTACAAGACTAAGCTCTCACCTTTTTGGGACAGTAAGTCCTGAGTCTGTAACCTCCATCTGAAGACTTGATGGTTGTATTTGCCCCAGCTTCATTGTTCGTACTTGAAATGGCACCATCACAAATTTATCCGGAAGTTTCCGTAGCCTATTAAATGTAATGCATCTCCATATCTGCTCAAATGTTAACTGCAATTTTTCCTTTTTTTCTTTTTCCTTAACAGGTCATGCTAAAATCATGCTGATGCACACAAAGCTGACATTTTCCTTTTCTGAGTGTTCCCAATTTTAGATAAATATGTTTATCAACACACACTGATATTATGGAATTTTGATATTGTATTATGTATGTGCACCTATATCAATAACATTTCTTAACATTAATAAAGGCAAAATGTCACTGCATCAGCTTTTATGTGTTATTTTATGCAATGAGACCTCCAACCTAAACTCTTTCAGGATTTAGACTCATAATGCTTAATCATGAACGTTTTCTGAACGTATGCACAAATTTTCTTTATATGAAGCCCTCTTACATGATGTATAATTGTTTCTGTATAATAATAAATGCCATAAAAAGTATTCATTCCACCTAACCTGGTCAATCAAAAAGGACACAATGTGCAGCTTTATTAAGTATTTCTATCACAAAGCACCCAAGAGAACATATACAACAAAATTAAATGCTAAACTGTAAAATGTTCTACTTCTCAGTATAACTGTAAAATTTAACTGCCCTGCTTCATGCACAACTCAACACCCTTACCTATATATGGGAACCTGTTTTGTTTCTCCTGTATCTACAAAATAGCACCTGAAACAACCAATAAAAATTAAATATGAATAAACAGAACTATTACTGTAAGTTTACTTGTCCATGAAGCATTAAGCCTGATATTCTTAGTTTGATAGCAACGATGATGTCAAGAATATTTTAATGGTATGATAATTAAATGAATATTAAGAAATGATGTAATAAATTGCTTCTGATGACACTATTTTTCTCATTTTACAGTCTGAATGCTTTTCTCACTTATTTAAATGTTCTGGGGTTTCATCCCATTTGAAACAAATTTAATGAAAAATGTAGCTTTGCCAGTCTATTATTTAATGGATGAATGTTTGCTTTTATCATTGTATATACTTACAATGCCTGGTCTCCACGGGTGGTGTGAAAAATTTTTTTAACTTTCACTCGTGACCAGATATTACTGTTGTTATTTTTGGTTGCACAGATTTCACTCTGCCAGCAAGAAATGAAACAGACTTATGAGCCATAGATAATCAACAAAATAAAGGTGTATACTTTTACCTGTTTAATTATTCAAGAAAGTCTTTAGTGAAAATGCTAGTTGCACTAATTTACTTTTGTTTGAGAATGTGATATGCATCATTAAAACATTGAAACTGTCAGTCTTAATATGAGAAAAATAGTAAGTCTAGTTCTGAAACAAAAACTAAACTTAGAAGGAGGGGTTAACATCTCCATTTCTGCTTATTTAATGAAAGCTTCATTTCTTAACAGATCACCTGATGCCGTCTTATTTGTCATTAATACACTGTTAGTATGCTAGTCTGGTGAGTGTTTTAACTTATAAACAAGACAGATGTTTTCTGTAGAGCAGAAGTAGGGAACTTTTTTTTTTTTTTTGCCAAGAGCCGTTTGGATATTAATAACATCATTCACTGGCCATACAAAATTAACAACTTAAAAATCAGCCTGCTATATTGGACAAACAGTAGCTTCACCACATTATGTTAACACTTTGTTCATTTTGTAGAATTAATCTATGTAACTCATTTATAAAACATACGTTATCAGATCCACAGCTAATAAGAAGACTCTTGGCAAAGTTTAGTAACCAATTAGAAGATTTTCCAGAAGTGTTCATCTACACAACAAAGTTGTAAATATTTTTCTTTCTTTTCACAAAAAAATCACACACCATCAAATTTATTTTTCAATTCTGTACAGTTTTCTGTGAATCAAAAACTCTGGGATACTTTGAAAATTAGCAGAATTTTCTGTTCAATGGCAACACAAATGTGTAAGATTTCAACGTTTTAAGTAACTCACTACATGTGGGTTGTGATTGACAGTAATCTGGTCTTCTTTACTCTCCAATTCATCACTCCACTTCAGCATTTCTTCTTGGAAATAATTGGCATTGTCCGAGATAGGCAAAACTGTCAACTCTCGACCCAAGAACAATGACGGGTTCTGACACTATTGAAAACTGAGTGATCAGTCTGAGCATCTGGATGCATGTATGCGACATATATGTTTACACATAAATGCATGTGCAAAAACAGTGATTAGTGGGTGTGGAAAAGGTGAAAAAAAAATCACAGACATGCACAGGTATGGGATGAGGGCTTTCTGTGTAAAAGTCTCTTCCAAAAAATTATCACATTATCTAATCTTCCAGTATGAACATCTTGAATTATAATTCATCATATTAAACAATCTAATAGAATATATCCTTTATCATGGAATACCTCCAGTGAAAACACAAATCTCAGTTCCTTTAACATATTTTTAATACAGTATATGATTAATATAGAACATAAAAATACTCTATGAAATGTTCATATACAATAAAACCTTACCTCCAAGATCTCAATATCAATCAGCTGGGGATCTCCGTGTGCCATCTCTGAATTCTGATGCTTTCACTCCAGCACTAAAATCACAGACAAAAATATTTTTCTGGGTGTTTTATGCCAAGCTGGGAACTAAGAATATAGCATGACTGAGCAGCCAGGCCTGTAAACAGGTGCTATATATAGAAAAGAACAGCCTGTCCAAGACAAGATCCAAGACAAAGACACCCAATCCTCACTATATTGGTGAAAAGCACTAAAACTGCTGCACAACCAGACTACCTCACAAACAACAATCAAATATTTCCAACACATCTGCTCAGTTAATATTATATGTATCTGTTTATGAATCAGGCACTAAACAATGGCAGCAGAACATGTGATTTTTGAGAAGAAAATGACCATGTAATCGAAAGAACAATTTTTCAACATAAGAAGATACATAAAATGACCTTGAAGTCACTGACAGCAGAACAGAAAGTTAAATCAACCACATTATCATAAATGACAAATGGCAACACACATTTCAAGGTGTCAGAGTTAAAACGACAATGACAATTTCTTTATTTCGGTAGGCTCGTGCCCATAACAAATGTTGGAGGGAGTGGGTGTAGGGAGAATCAAAATAAAAGTACAAAATACATATACAGTACCCTTACTTCATTAAAATTACAACATCCATTAATGTGTTATGTAACAATATCAGTAATTTGCAAATTATTTATTCTCCCTAATCTGTAGTGCTTTATGAAGGTATTAGGCAACATTCTGGATTAATTTTCAACAGTTACTTGCAAATAAAATAGATAAACCAAACTGAGAATTTTTCAGGAATGTACAGGTGTCGTAGATCTTTGTATTTTGGGCACATGAACACAAAATGTAACTCAGTCTCTTCACAATTGCAATTGGGGGCATTTTAACAAAGCAGTGGACAAATTGTTGTAATGCTGCTTATGGCAGTTAACGTTTGAAACTCCTAGCCTAAACCTTATTAGTGAATTTCTAATAGCAATATGTTTTATGTTAATTAAGTACTTAACACTAAAGAAGACTTAAATGAGCTGTAGAATGCAAATCAAAGACATTTTGCTATGCCAGTCTTGCTCAAAACAATCTGTAAGTCTCAGCTTAAATTCTCTTAAGCCTGCTTAACACTGCCCACTCCCTGAGATTCTCAAACAATCCAAACCCATATTGATAAAGTGTTACCATAATGTTGTTAACCCATGTGGCCTTGTTATTACTGTGCATATTTAGCAACATGTTAAACACTTTTTTTTGGAAGTCTACTAGGAGGCAAATTTACAACTTTCATCCAGTGTGCAATACCATGTCAGAGTTCAAAGAGGGGCAAATATAGGCATTGACTATAACTTGCTCATTGGCAAACTTGCTCTAAAGTGCAGGAAAGCTATGGTAGGAGAATGAGGGCAACAAAACCTAGACACAGATAAATTTGAAGACTTGGCAATTCAGCAGAAATTTGTCAAGACATCAAAAAGTAAGTTTAATGCCTGAACAGATGACACCAAATTGCAATAAGCAACTTTAATAAAGTAGTAATTATGAAAGAAGCAGGTAAGGAGAATATCAGTTACATAAAATCAATAAAAGAGAGCTGGATCTCACTGAAAATATGGGAAACAAGCAGAAGAAAGAAATAAAACCAGCTAATACAAAGTCTCTGCTCCTAAAAGAGAGAATGACAGAAGCATAATCCCAGAAAGAAAAGAAAACAAAGACCTGTGGCAGAAGAAATAAGTTCATAGAAAATCTTGCCAAAAGAGCAGATAAGAAGCAGCAGCAAGACAAAGCCATGAATGTGGTCTACAAAACAGTTAAAAAGAAATAGAGGTCATAGGTCAACTTGTCACAAGACCATTTCGCCCCACACCAATTCGTCACAAGTCAATTCATCACACCTATGTCCATTTCATCACATGTAGGGTCCATTTCGTCACAAGACAGAAAAGTCAAATCGTTACAAGCCCAAAAGGCGAATCGAGCATCAATGTGACAAGTAGCTATTAACGTCAAATATTACTAAAAGAGCCATAAGTTGTTCGAACAATATAGATACGCATGCTCAGCTGCTTATTTTAAATAGACTCATGCGAATAATTGTAGCCACCATGTTACTGAACAAAATGGTCACTTGGCAATATGCACGCCAAGAACGAATCTTACAATGGCAAATACGCATGATTCTTCTCTTTTAAACAATCTTTTACATTGAAGATTTTGTCATTCTTGTATTGTGAACTTGTAGTTTGACTTTTTTTTTTTTTTGCTTATTATTATTATATGCAGAGACTTCGTTGATTGGGCTTATGGCGATTTGACTTTTCTGTCTTGTGATGAATGGACCATACGTGGGACGAAATGGACAAAAGTGTGACGAATTGACTTTTGGTGTAGGACAATCTTGTGACGAAATGACTGGCCACTGAAATAGAAATGGCACCCAAAATACACACACACATCTGCATGCATACACAAACAAAATATGGGAGCAGCATCAACAAGAATAAAAGAAACCCTTTCAGCTAGTGTTTTCAATATGACACATGAAATGTGCCAGATGTGTCAACAACTTCTTATTGTCTTTTTGTTTATGTTGAGCAGATCACAATACTTCAAAATGTTTCAGCTTCTCCTAAACTACCTGGAAATGTATTTCGAACAGTAATATGAGCAATATATTTACATTATAATATAATGAAGTTGATCTCCCGGTTCATAAGCATCATGAGTATATATGCAATCCTTCCTGTCTGAATGGGAACTTTATGATTCCAAAGTAAATCATTGTAAGAACTAGTAAACAAGACAATTAAAAGTCACTCAAGATGAAAATATTTTTAGTACAATCGTTAATTGTAATAAATATTGGATGTTTCAATATCACTTAGCCAGTGTTGTTTATACTAATCTTTGAAGCAACGTGTTACTTAAAACCGCGCGCTGTTCTGAACAAATGAAGCTGATTAATCCACTTATCATTTAAGTTCATCTATGTGTAATTCTACTGTCATCATATAATGCTATTTCCATTCTGTTTTATATAGTATAGTTTTATAGCACTGGTCCGGTAGATTACAATTGAAAATTTGTTATACGACTTCGCAAAAGATGAGGGAGCGACGAAAGTTTGTTGCTGAGAGCAAAAACAAAAAACAAAACAAAACAATACACCGGTGGTCTTTAGGTACGGAGAGGACTAAGTACTCAACAAGAACAAAATAGTCAAGCAAAGAATTGTTTGATGACACTGCAGATGTAACAAGGAACACATTAGGCGGTGTATTAGAACCACTACACAGACACTAATTACCAAGTCCGTCGACAGACTTCAGCGATCCTTCTATGCAACTATGGAAGAGAAACGCGTGCTTTCACTTTCGAATTTGATTAAACTCGACATCACGTATATTGTGAAAAATAAAGATTTACCTTGCAACTAATTACAAAATAAATGTCTTGTATTTTTCCAAATTATTTCATGATGACTTTACGAGGAGTAGAAATCAAAAACGAGATCCAAAATTTAGCGCAGTATGTAACTCGGAAGTATGAGCTACTCTGACTGGTTGAGTCCGAAGAAATTATGTTACGCACCTTAGCAGTGGCTAGTGTACCAACCAATCACAGACAAGTTGATAAGTCCACCGCCATTATGTCGTCTGCTCTTTTGTTTCGTGTTGACGGTGTGTTCGCACATCATCCCCCGCTGGAAACATCGCCGACCAAATCAACATGGTCGCATGAGAACAGGAGACTGCCTAGTTTCCCCCACATCCAAGAGAGACTTATAATGGCGCGAAGCGTTACAAAATGTATCAACAAGGCCAAAATAATTAATTTCACTTTTTGTACCTTCTTCAAAAAACTTTTTGACATGAATGGGCAATGCCATTGTCCACTGCCTACCCTGTTTCACGGCTGCTGCAAGTGTTTTGTGATTATTTCAGGCAGCAAGATATCATACATTCAATCATCCTTGGACTCGATGTCGGCGCCTGACAGCATCTCTTAATTATTCGCCACCACTACTGCGTGTTGTTTATCCTTCTGTCGTTTAAAATTATTTTTCTGTCTCTTTATTTGTTGTCCATAAGATATCTATAGCTGGTCCTTGCGATTGTATGCGTTAAAGAAATCTTGTATTATTATGAGATTATTATAAGGGGAGAAAAGTGTACGCATGATGTGTGCGTATGAAGGGGGGGGGTAAATTCAGTCGCCGTTAGATCATAATTAATGTTAACAGGACACACATATATATATATTAACGATAATTATATATAGATGTGTAAGTTGAAAAGTTCAATCTCGATATAAGTAGACTTGTACATCTAGATTTACTACTACACGTTTCAGAAAAGCTAATATTTTGTGCAAATTCTGGCTGCATTAACTCCGTGCGTGTAGTTGCCGCATATATTTAGTTTCGCTATCAGTCATAGAGCCAAGGTCAAGGTCGAGACTCGCGGCACACGCGCGCGCACACATACACAAGCACAAAGAATAAAGTTCATTCATTGTGACCATCACAGACTGTGCCTTGTAAATGTACTTAATTCCAACGAGCCCCAAAATACACAATACACCTTACTGTGCTATATATACTCGCTGCACTTTTCAACGAATATTAAAATCTCCTCCTTCTGATCGTCGCTATAAACTTTTCTGCAGTGTCATCTCCAAAATAAATGCTTGGGCTTCAGGAGGTAAAACATTACTCAGTGGATTCACTTAAGTGCTACATACGCATTGTACTACGACAGTTTCTGTGGACTTCATCTTCAGGATAGAGCAGATGACTTTTTGGTATTATGGGCGGAGCGAGAAACGTACGTAGTGGGAATCCCCCATATTCCCGATATAGAATCATGCTGTGATGTATTATTCATCCACATAAAACGTTTGTTTAAGAAGGTTCTTGTGTCATCGTCGCAAACCTCATGAACTGAAGCAGTTTTCTGATGCTTGACGAAGTGAAGATTAATGAAAGGTGATATAAATACAAGCTCAGACAATGGAATCAGGACGTACGGGTTACCTGGAAGAGTTTGGTGTAACGTCGCTACTAAGTCCAGGTATATAGTTTTTTGATAGTGGTTGTCTTACAGTCTACGGGAACCCATTATTGTACCTTGGTGTAAAGCTGAATAACTCGTAAGGCATAATCTTTTTTTTATAATTATATGAAGAAAGACTTGCCAGTTTGCTGGTTAAACATTAAACCAAGAAAACATATGGTACAAACTAATTATTTGTTCACTCAGAGAAGATGTGTGTAGAAGCATCCTTGAACAGCAGCAAAGGAACTATATAGAAGGCTATGAAAACAGAATGAAATGTAGATCCGTTTAATTATTCCATTTCTTATACCTTTTACATTTTAAATTGTTTCCCTCTGGCTGTATTTAATTGTTCTTCTATAGTTACTCAGTTTTCATCAGTTTCCCTAGTCATCATTGTTACACCACCGCACCACCATCTCTTTGTCATTCTATTATCTTCTGAAGGAAAGGCCAGTCCCCTCTCTGGAAGTTGTCTGCCCATTTCTTTAGCCCTCTACCTCCTAAATCTGTTACCAGCATTGTCTTTGCATTATCTTGACATATATGCGACTTGTACCACTTTAGTTTGCATCTTTTTTTTATTGCAGTTAGGAGGTTTTGTAGGTTTCAAAATTTTTTGTCCTTACTCATTTTGATATGTCTTTCCAGGATATGTGAAGTATCAAATATCTATCTGAAAAATTTCATCTTTGTGCTTTGTTTTCTGCTGTCCAAGCTTTCACGTGCACAAAGGATGATTAGGGAGCCTATTAAGTTAGCTATAGTTATTTATATAGAGAGAAAATAAAACTTTTATTTTTCTCATAACATGTCCATTATAGATGTAATGAACAGAATCTGGGGAGGTGACCAGGAATCTGCAGAAGACAGACCACACTTGGCACTACAGAAATGGTTACAGCAACTTCCAGATGTCATAATGGCTCAGATTGACTTAGCTTTACAGCAAGAGCGCCCATTTATGCCACCAGATGTGACACCTGAGATGATGGCAGAATCCAACAGCAGTGTGCCAAGCATGAATCACATAGAAATTTTATATGTGAGCATGGCTTCTTATTAACCTTTTTATTGCTGTGATGTTTCATAGCTTGACACCAATACAAACTTTCACTACCAATCTGTGTTATCCTAAGTAATGCCACTATAGCAGCACAATGCAAAAAACACATGAGTTCCATGGTGAAGTATATGGGTCCAATATACTTTCATTGGGATAATGATGATGATGTCTATTTGTAATGCGCAGGTATCCATTCATAAGAATGCTCATTGCACAGCAAAAAAAGGCAGAAAAAAAATGATTGTGGCATTCTGTGCTTTGTTCACCAGTACAATATTGAGCAATGCATGCTATTGATATTGATACACATGATATTGAAATAAAATATACTTTTTCTTAATACAAGTTCACTTTGCATGTTATTTACATAATTTTCAATCTAAACTTCATTAATGACAATTTTTATTTGCATCTATGCAAATGCTTATCAACTGACTTCATTATTATAACACTAGCAATCACATCTTAGATGCATGGTTTCTAAAAATATCAATTCTTAAAATGTAGTGAAGTGAACAGTCAATCACTAGTGCTGATCACCGGATGTTATTCTGAACATGTGCTGTTAAAAATTAACACAACAACTAAAGACAAGTGTGATGTCTGCATAACGTTTGTGCAGTTCACACTGTTTTCAATGTGCTGAGCTGTTGATACTTATATTTTACAATGTATTCAATGTTTTAAGCATGATGAATACATATAATAACTTCCCTACAAGAATGTTTTTTCCCATTATATTGTACATAATTTCCAGACAGATTAATTTTGCAATCCGTTATATTATTGCACAAGGTTTAAACTCAAGCTGTGAGACTGATGTGTAAAACTCCTGTTTCAGCGATGCCTGGACTTTGCCATGAGAGCAAAAGATTACAAAACTGCTGCAGCCATAATCTATGTTGTTGACCGGGCATGCTATAGGTAATTGCTGATGAATATGGCTTTATTAATGACAAAAATATTAAAGTAATTATGTAGACAGAAAAAAACATTTTAATCTTTTAAGGAATGAATGCTCACCCACTATGATAGTTATAGTTGGATCATCAATCTAATATCCTGAAATATAAACTGCATCTGAAAGATCTTACCTTTAGCATTTCTTTGCATTTTGTCAAGCCATCATCATCTTATTTTTCCTCTCACTGCACTGGCTTTGCTATCATGATATGTTGACAGATTTGGTCGTTCAGGGGCGCTACTGAATGTTGTAGATGAGATCATGCAAGTTAGTCCAGAGACACCTGTTGCACCTCAGGTGGTGCTACGCAAAGCTCGTGTCTTAAAAGACACAGGAGATTTACATGGTTCGATGAAGATATTAGATGCTGTGATAAGCAAAGGTAGGTAAACGTGAGAGAAAGGAGAGGGCAGGCCTCTGACTTCCACATGTCATGCTGTAGACAAAGTAATCCACTTCAAGTTCACTGTCCATAGGGCAACCAGTGTATCAAACACTTTAATTTTCACCTTTTTTATGTAAGCGTCAAAATGTGCATTAGTTATGTCCATTACAATTTCTGTGTGTGTGGGGGTGGGTGTTTGGGTCAGCTTATGTGCATTGACTGCTAGATGCTAACCTATCAGCCCATCTAATATAGTGAAAAGAGAGCTAATATTGGGGATGTCTCTTTGAAGTGTCTCAATACACAGTAAATGATTCTTAGGACAGTTGAGAAACAGAACACAGATGTAACATCCGAACCATTTATGCTAAATGTTCTGATTTTTTTTTCAGAGTGCAAGTGGGAATATAAGGACAGCATTCAGTATGAAAATACCAAAGCTGTATGTGTGCAGATCAAGGGACAAATTCTTCATAACTTAGGTCTGTTTTTATTCATTTCATAATTTTTCTTTTTACAATTTACTTGAACATGCATCATGGAAAAATGTCTACATGACAAATGATGAAAATAATATACTGTTTGCGTCACACTTCCTTGGTGACATTTAAAAATTTTACTTGTTGTATACAAGACACCAGGAAAAAGTTTAATTTCTACATGATAACGACAACCATGCAGGCTACACATTAATCAAGAATTTTTTGTAGCACGATTTTGTCTTTTTATGATTTGCAGCCTGGATTACAGTTTTTCAACTGAATTGTTCACATTGGGAGCAGCTTCTGGCTACATATCGTTCATCGCATATGACATTCTTTGTTTGTTGCATGGCTCTGTGTATGTCTGTGTGTGTGTGTCTTCTTTCTGTAAAGCACCATGTGCCTGTCCATAGGACCGGGTTATGTTCACTGTGTTATTATTATGTCTTTGTTTCCATTCCAGACAGCTGCCAATCATCTCCTTGATTGTAATATGTTCTGTACAAGCCTTGTGCATGAACATGACGTGCTGCATAACTTGTACTATAACAATCATTTTGTGGCCATTCTAGTTCCATAACACAGAGCTGCTCACTTTTTGGCCCAGAGACAATACAAATATCAACATTACTCTATTAGCTTTCATGCCTTCTATATATGGGTGGTCTGGTGGTGCAGTGGTTAACGCCTGTCACCAATACAGGGAAGGTTGGCTGTCCTGGGTTTAGCTCTCATCGTGGGCACGCTGCTCTTTCTCTGACTGTGGCATCTGTTTACAGGGCTGTCCTGGGTTTAGCTCTCATCTCGGGCATGCTGTTCTTTCTCTGCATGTGGCATCTGTTTACAGGGCTGGCTGCCTTGCCGTGATATAGCCTTAGTTGGTGGTTCAGCATAAAACAGCTATTCCTCCCCACCCTCTTCATGCCTTCTATGACATTAGAAGGCTGGCATAACTTATTGTAAGTGTATCATTGCATGATTTTACAGGGCTGTGGAAAGAGGCTATCACACCGCTGGTGGATTCTGTACACTCTTTTAAAGTTGTCAGAGATAACAAAGGAATTTCCTCATCACTGGGTCTTTTGTCCCGTTGCCTCAACAAGCTCAGTAATGATGATTTCATCAACCTGCGCATCATCTACCCTGATGTGTTTCAAAACAACCATCACTGCTATGAGGCTTATGTCCAAGGGTTAGAAGCTGTGCGTCTGATTGAGGACTTGGGAGCAACTTTATACATAACCAAGCATCAGGTTGTAAACCCTTTTTCATTTTATAAAATGTATATATAAAAAAATTCCTTCTGACATGTAATGTGAAAGCATATTGAGCCAAATCTTAAGAAAATATTAGTTTCAAAGGGTTGACAGATACAATATGAGAATAAAATACTGCATCACTAATGCATAGAAGGAAACATCAGTTTCTCCTTTCCTTCTTTAGCTTCTCCTAATACTTTTTTTAATCTGACCACCTCACTCCACTTTTGTATTTTTCTAACTTATTTGCTATCTTCTACAGCTGGTTTACTTTTTAATTTTCTGTCTTCTATAGCTGGTTGCTGATGAGTCTCTACTGATGTTTGCCATCCTTCAGAAGGCTGTGTCTAAAGAACAGCATTGGTTTCAGACTATACTAGATGAGATGAAAAAGAGCCTTTCAGGCCATCAGACTGTACGGCATCTACATAGCATAGAATCCTTTTTTGAGTTTGTCCGTGCAGTATTCATGATCAGTCTCACTTTAGCGTTCTCTCCATCACACCAAGATGCAGATCTTGCAAGGTTTTTAGAAAAACTAAGCATGGAGCTCTACAGCTTCATGTGTGCTAGACCAGGAGATGGAGAAGATGGAAGTATGCCATCATCTTCCTTGACCCAAACAAATCATTCAGTTCGACTTATGAATGGTGTACTTGCTCTTCTTGGATTACCTTCCCTTGAAGGAAATAGCACAGTGGAACAAAAGGAGGTTGATAAAGACCAGGAGGAGAAGGCGAGTGATTATTCAAGCAAAGATGCGGTGGAGGAGTGGTCACATTGCAGTAGTCCCCCTCACTCATTGAGTAGCAACAGTAATCAGCCATCCAGCCAGTCTCAACCATCTTCATGGGAGGTCATCAGCTCTAGCCCTTCAGCATCTGTGCCCAGCAACCTGTCCGCAGAAATCAGCCAGTCATTACCATCCAGCGATAGCTGGCAGATAGTATCTGTACATTCCAACTCAACACATGCCTCAGGCGATGGCAAACAAAATCCCCAATCTCACCTTGAAAATTTTTCTGAAAAAGCTGCCACCTTTCCAGCCATGTCAGTTGGAAAATCAAAATACAGATTTATAAAACCTTCAAGGGATATCCTGATGAAGTTTGTTGGCCTGCCAGTCAGTAGAGACCAGCTGAAGTCAGCTACTTGTCCAACATATGTACAGGAAGTCACAAAATCTGTTGCAGAAGATAAGATGGATGTGCCAAAGTCAGAACTAGAGGGGTTGTTTATTTCTGCTGCAACCATTGCTTCCACCTCTTCCAGCAAAGTGACATCTAGTGGAGAATCAGACTTGCATGCAACTGTAGATCTGTCAGCAACTACACTGTCTACACAAAGCACATCCTCTGAAACAAATGACACTTCTGTGTCTGCTGAAGTATACAGCAAGTCTGATCAAGATAGCTATGCAAATTCAGTCCAGAATGATCATTCATCGTTGTCGTCAAGCAACAATTCAGATCAAAAAGCAAGTTTTGAAAAACGTACAGAACAGCTATCTTCAAGTTCCTCTGTTGTGGATCTCTCAGCCACAACAAAATCTACAACATCAGACACTTCTAATGATGGCAATGCATCTCCCCTGGTTGATCTTTCTGCACCAACAGTTTGCAGCATTATGGCTGAGCTAAAGCTGGGTGATAGTGTGCCAACAAGTGATTCAGCAGAATTTTTATCTAGCTGGACTCCATCTGACAGCTCATCTGTTTACAGTGAGTCTGTTTTAAGGAAAACGGGTTTTAAGGGTTTTTTGTGTAATTCTATGTAACATACTATTTTTATGTTGCATAATTTAAATCTTTGTTATCTTTAACTTGTGATGACATTAATATGTATATTCTGCTGTGGTTTCAAATCTTATCTTCCCTTTATTACGCGAGGACATCATCATATGCAATCTATGTTTGCTGTTGTATCTTCAGCCATCTGGGTCTTAAACAAAGACAATGTAAATAATATCCACAAATTCTCGCCACAAATTGCTACAGCAATCTATTAATGGGATAAAATGTGGCTTTGGGACAGGAGCTGTACTGTGGCTTTACAACCCAGTAAATGGACAGTGGTCAGCGCAAACAACATTGGCATATCTGGGGCCAATGCTCAAGACAGACAGAAAAGGGTCATTCCGTGATGCATTCATTGTTAGCTACTTACATCAAGATGAGCCGTTGGGCAGGTGAGGTTGCTGACATATTTAACATCTGTTGTTGGTGTCAACAGCTGTAGATGTGTTAAGAGAAAAATCTACTTACAGCATATTGCACTTCTTTGTTTTCAGGATGAAGTCACAATGCATTACTTTGTAGCTTAGATACTTTCAGAATTTTTAGTCTTTAATTCTTTCAGATCTTGATTAGTTATGTTTCAGCCCAATTGTAGCGTATTGTGGTAACTTGTACTGAATTAAATCAGTTTGGAGTAGCATAACACCTTCTTGTCCATCACAGGTATGTGGGAAAACGGTATCGCCAACAGAGGAAGCCAGAGGTTTATATGCAGGATGTTGTTTGTCAGATGCTAGCAGCTTTTTATGTCACCCAGTTTAATCAAGCTCTGCAAAAATGCACTGATGATATTTTGAGGGTAAGAATGTGAACAGTGAAGGTTAAGTAAATAATAATAATAATGAAAACAAAGTGCTTGTAGGCTTTTCATCCATTTTTGATTTCCATCCTTTTAAAAGCATCATCTTTGCAGTCTGATAAATATGAATCTATGAAATTAAAATCAGGATCTTTGCACTATTCCCTCTGTGTAATTTTCAGTTTTTCAAGATTCACAAAATATTTGAGGACAAGTTGGAGCAATTCAGGCACGTGGTACCAATTTGCACACAAATTGCCAAAAATGTTACAATCTCTTGTCATTTACTCATCCATATTACCTATGCAAGTTTACTTATTCAGACTACTTACAATATATCGGATCAGGGATGGTGTTACCACTGACAGCTTTTGCACTATTTCTTGCAGATCCAATACTTGACAGCTGCCCATCTTCAGCTTCTAAATGCTGATGACAAAGTTGTTGACTGGATCAATGTTGAGCCCTTTTTACAAGGAAGCTTCTTGAAATTGACCAGCAACCTTCGCTATGTCTCACCAGATCTGGACAACGAAAAAGGTGTGGAAGTGGCTACAGCCCTCTCTCATTTCTCGTATGTCAAGAGTGGCGGAAACCTCATGGTGGTCGACCTTCAAGGATGGTTGCCAAGTGACAAGAAAGGGGTGGTGTACCTCACAGACCCTGTATTCAACACTCGCAACATACAGAAATTTTCTACATGTGACCAAAGGGAGGCTGGCATGCAAGCATTCTGGAAGCATGTTCACCCAAAATGTAATAAAATTTGTCACTTCTTGCAGCTTGATAAACTAAGACCAGATAATGAAACCCCTATGTCTTGATGGTATCTGGATTAAGGTTAAGGTACCTTTTGTGGCAGCAGTGTAAATGCCTGTGCTACTTGGTGAGAAAAGTATGCATGTTTGTCTAAAAAAATATGTAGTTTTGAAAACCATTTTTTTCAGGAGTAATAAATGATGTACGCTGTACAAGATGTTTCTGGAAATATCATGGGTAAAACCATTTGTTACCCATTACAAAAGCTCTTGTTTTGCTCAAGGACTAAAGTGTACCATTCTATGTAATATGATTCTATGACTTTTTCCTTTTTTCCCCCAAATATTCATGTTTGGTGTGATTTTTTGTGTACAGAAGGATTAATTTTTAAGATCTATATTCCCTTACAAAACTGTTGAAAAAAAGAAAATCTGGCATGTGTACCACATGTTGCTCAGTTCACTTCTTTGAATGCAGTCTTTGCAAAAGTCTTATTGTAATAGAAATTCTCATTCTGGTCTCGTAGTGTTTGTTGCATATACGAAATGCATGTGCACATCACTTCTGTGTGGTTGTGACAAGCTCCAACAAATCAAATGACAATATAGCGATTTTTTAAATTTACATCAAACACATTAACCTTTATTCAACAAAATATTTTCTGACTGTCAAGATATTTTGAGTAAGCATCCCAATGTTATAACCATGCTGTTCAGTAGTAAAGTTCATAGCAGGCACTTCAACGCCTAACAACAGTTAAACGCAAAGGCCAGAAAACAACATGAGCATTCCTCCTATCATGTCACATCACAATGACATAACGCATGCACACAGAATCACATTGTGTAAACACATGCTTTCAACCTCATTTTGCTCCCATTGTTTTACATATATCAAGTCCTTAACTCTCCATGCTACAAGATTTTCAAAATGCAAAGGCACACACTAATGAAGTCAAGCAACCTGATGAAAAGGCAGTATCAAGATGGTGCTCTGGGTTGTGAAGGAGTGGCATCATTACTTGGCATAATGCCCTCCCAACCATGTGGCTCCATCTTATTTTTAGGTCCATGAGGTGGTGGTCCAATCAACTTCTCTATGTCATCATATGATAACACTTCTTTCTCCAAGAGTGTCCCAGCAAGCTGTTGAGAATGTCAAACAACCATAGTAATATACTGAAGATATGCAAGAGGTGTGCAACTAAGGAAAAGATGTCAGTGTACATTTTACGTGATTTAAAAATGGCACAAGTTCAACGAAAATTAAAAAAAAAGGCTACGAGATTGCCTCCCCCTATCCACCCCACACCCAGTTTCTAAAAATTTCCAATTTTGTATAATTTTCTATACTTGATATTTTAGCTTTCACTTGAAATAATGGATTAAATTAATGTTATTATTTCTGTCAGTATACACATTCACAGGAACCAAAACTTATAGGTGTTGAAAAGATTACCTTATGCAGTTTGTCCTTGTTATCTTGCAAGACCTTAACTGTGTACTGAAATGCCTTTGCCACAAGTGCATGTGCTTCCTATATAAAAAACACACAAACACACACCCATGCGTGAGATGAGAGATGTCGCAAAATATTATTTTTACTGAATGTTATAAACCATTTTTTATATCGCATCTTCATGTCCTTCCCAATCAAAAATAATGCAAAAGCTATGGACCAAGAATGCTTAACTACTGTACCTCATCTATAGTGGCCTGTAACCTCTTGCTGTAGGGTTTTGTGAATGCTGTCTCTACTGTTCCATCAGGAAATGACAGAACACCAACTACATCACTCATGCCATAACAACGAATCTGGTCATATGCCATTTTTGTGACCTTTTTCAAGTCATCCTGAGCACCTGTACAAAATGCAATGCAACACATAACACAGACTCAATCTTAAATAAAAAAAGAAATTGTGCCACCTAACTATTAAAAAAAAAAAAAGTTACAGTTAAATGCTGATTTTACTACATCCTACTAAAAGGACACTGACAGTGATCAACCTTCCTGCTTCTGTCTTAAGAGTTTCTGACATTTACAAGCAGATGTTGGATTCATGCCACTAAATGCTGTTTAAACACTATCAACACATTCTCTAAGAGGTGATAACCTCTCACTTTCATGCACCACACTAAAATTTAAGCTTAAGACAAAAGCACGTACGACACAGAATTTTTTGCTGTCATCTGGATTCAGAACTGCTGACACTGGATGTAAAATGTTTTCTTAATGTCTTCTCTTGCCTCAAGAGCAAGAACAGCAAACCTCTTACCTGTTGTGATATGATTAAAGATGACAGATTCTGCAGCACGTCCTCCCAGAGCCATGCACATTCTTTCGAAAAGCTGTTGAGAGCAACAAACAAAAGACAAAGATCACAACTCCAGCACTAGACAAAGCCATCCACATCACCAGATTAGGTTAAAATCAAAATGTACATGCTCTCGTTTTCTCTTTGTATTTTGTTTCGTCCCCTTCTCCTTTGCTTCATTATCATCATATATGCATGCACTTGCACACACACCCACATAAACCCTATCCACTACAATGCACTCTGATAATATCTCAAGGACAAAACTGACAAATGGATTATGATAAAGGTACAGGCTTTCCTGTAACATTTTCCCTACTTTTTTATTGCAAAGGTATGCCCATCTCCTGTCTCTTGCAGTTTTTTCTTCCCAACAAATTACAGGGTCAGATACCTATCCTAGGTCCAGCTGGGTCAACTTGGTGAAATATGCCACAAAAAATTAATAATAAGGCAAGCTTTATATAGTGCATTTTTCCACTGTAGACTCCATGCCCTTTACTCCAAAAAAAAAGTATTTAAATACAGGTTCAAAACCCTAATACATGTAGCACATATTCAAAACACTGATCTAACATCTCACCAGATATACAGCCTATAAACAGGCATTAAAAGAGAATTATGCATAAAAGCATGACACAACAACACTGCATCAAAAGGAAAACACTAAGGTTTGGCAGTCATTAAGACAGCATCAACAGTTGTGTGCTAAATGATTCAAAGGACGTATCTCAGAAAAGCAGTTACCCAATTGGCCAGTGTAAGTGGTAAAGCATGTCCAAATAGCACAGAGACAGTATGGCAAATAACTGACCATGTCTGGCATGCAGGCTGATTACTTGGGATCAAACTACCTAGTGTGTGCACCTCCAGCTTAACGTGCTGGTGCTTTAACAATTCAGCTATCTTCCAAAATAATGCTGGCAAAGCAAAACAGCAATATCAAACATACCTGTTCTTTGGAGTACAGCTTTTGGTCTGAAGGCATGTACTGTGCAAATCCCAGTGCACTGTTCGTTCTAGGTACAATTGAAATCTGCCAAATGACAAAAAAAATTAAACAAAAATTATTTAAAACCCAAGAAACACTTTCACACCATGCCGTAGGAGAAGAGAGATCAGGGGAACCCCAGCACAACCTATGAATGATGATTTTCTTTCACTTGTAACAAAGTATCTAACTTCTACTTTAATCCTCAGACATGCAAACACGTTGCAAGTTAATAGAGAAAAAAGAAGAGTGTCCCAAAAACGCTATGTAAGATGAAGATGAAAATCAACTCAGACAGGCAACATACCCTCAGTAAGGCATCTGTGTGCTTAAGTAGCCAGCCAACCAGAGCATGGCCAGATTCATGATAGGCCACCACCTTTTTTTCTGTTGGTGCCAGTAGATGGGTCTTCTTCTCCACACCTGTAACCTCATTATTTCCCCCAAAGCTGTCAGATGACTATACTACAAATAACAGAGGGTGTTTCTAGATCTGTTTCATACACAAGAAAGGAATGCTGGTTTGCTCAATCTTCACATCTAGAGTTAATTTGACAGTGTTAGAACTACAATTAACCAACCAAAATTATCAAGGTTATATTACACAGTCACCAAGCCAAATCCTTCCATATCAGAAGAAATTTACACATGACAATTTCATTCCTTTCTACAAAAAAGTGTAGAGGTGAATGAGCAAGACCTTTTTGTCTGCTAAAGAGGAACTATGAATAAGTTCAGCTCATTGTGCAAGCAATTCTGTGAATATTATTATATGAAGACAGCAAAAGATGACATCTGAACTGTAGTAAACCTCAAGAGTGCAGCTGGCCAGTGATTTTGATAGGACATCATGTTAACTTTCAACAGTTTTCGTTTCTCACCTGCTATGACTCGTTCCGCTGCGTAGTCAAAATCAGACGTGTCGATGATCTTCTTACCTTCCCGTGCTGCATGGATGGCTGCCTCATTACAAATGTTAGATATGTCAGCACCTGCAGAGTAAAAAGTACAGAGTAAAGACACATGAATACTAGGAGACAGAATAAAACACAATCATTTCCTCCAGGCCACAAGCACATGCATGCAAATGCAGAAAAGAGGAATGGTCAAAGATTACAGGAAAGAATATTAAACAAAAGAAAATGCAAGACGATAACAGCATGGAGACATGTTTTGTATAAAGTGGTAAAGTCATGACAGAAAAATGTTGCATGAAAGTAAAAACTGATGATCTCACTGCCCTGGTCTCTGCTGGGCTCTGAAGCTACCTCATCACCTTTGACCACAAAACTTTTCATAAATACACATCAACAAAAATCACACACCACTCATGCCTGGTGTCATCTGTGCCAGCTTGCCAGAGTAATACTCTGGAGGGTGTTGTAATTTTAGCTTGCTCAAGTACAAGTTGAAGATCTCCCTGCGCTCTGCCAGAGTTGGTAGATCAATCATGATGTGCCGGTCAAAACGACCTGGTCGCAGCAAAGCCTGTTGGAGAAGGTGCTACTGTGAAAGATATCCATTCTCTCTCCAAAAAAAAAATCCCAAACACTTCAGTTAAGACTGCTACATCAGTGCATAAAATATTATCACACAATTAAATATTTAGTTTATATATGTGATGTTGCTGTTATTTATAATGCATAGAGCTCATCACCCAATTTTATTTGGTGAGATGGGAAATATAAATCTACCACATTATTATTATTGTAAAATAGTTATGTGCTATTAGCATCATTTAATGCTGGAAATTTGGATATTCTGGAGGCCACACATGTACAGGCCAATGTATACTAAAATTTTGGAAAAAGGCATTAGCAAGAAGTTTTTTTTTGTAAGCTACAATCTTCACCTTGTCCAGAATATCAGCCCTGTTTGTGGCAGCCAGCATAATCACCCCTTCCTTTGTGCCAATGCCATCCATCTCAACGAGAAGCTGGTTCAGTGTTTGCTCCTCTTCCAAATTTGAGCCAAAGGAGCTTAGCAGACAGATCAGAACAATGGTCTTCACAGAAACAGCTGAGAACAAATGCTGCAGGAACACTGATGTTTGTGTCAGATGTGTCATTTTAATAAGGGAAGAAGAGTACAGACATCAAATATAATCAATTCACATTCAATGCCTTTGACTTTACAAAGACAGCTAATAATAATCATCATAATTATAATAACTATAATAAGAGATTGAAAATGCAAAAAAGTCTTGCCATTAAAAAGATTTAACAGATACTTAGATATTCAAGCTTTTTATTTATGGAATTGTTAGTGCTGGTTAATTGATATGGAAACAAGAATCTTCACAGGGCTCTCTCACACACTCACATGCATGCATCATTATTTTAAACCTGAAACTATATACAAAGTATCCTAGTTTGTTCTCATTATTCAACACACGTACTTGCCAGATCGTTTTCGTCCTATAGCATCAATCTCATCAATGTAGACAATGCAAGGTGCTCGCTTCCTTGCCTCTTTGAACAAATCTCGGACTCGTGCAGCACCCAGTCCTACACATAATCCAAACATTGTTACATAATCTAAATATGGTTACAAGCCCAGTCCTACACATAATCCAAACATTGTTACAAGCCCAGTCCTACAAATAATCCAAACATTGTTACAAGCCCATTTTATCAACAGCCAATAATAATCATGATGCCCATCATCGTTACCATGCATGCATGTACAATGATGCATCTGCAAGCATATGCACACATTCAGTTACTTGCAAACAATGAACTTACCAAATAAAAGTGGCATGAACATTTTACAGTTCAGGGGCCAGTTGCATAACACGTTTCTAAACCTTAAAACTGTTCTAAAGAAGCAAAACCTCTTCTTAGCCATTTTGATGCAGCGCAGAAAAACATACAAAATATCGTACTGACAGGACAGAAAGTCAGACTTAACAACTTTATCTTACTTAAAGCAGCTTTAGTTTTAAAAATTCTAAAATTGTGGTGTGCACTTTAAACTAATTATCTAAATAGAGTTAATGCCTAAAAGTGTTTAAAATTAGAATTGTGTTGTGCAACTGGCCCCAGGATATCAAGTAGACGCAGATTTTCAACTGTAATTATCTGAGCATGTTCACTTGGTGCTTTATGCCAAATCAGCAACTAAGGCTACATCACGGCAAGGCAGCCAGCCCTGTAAACATATGCCACATGCAGAGAAGGAACAGCATGCCCGAGACAAGAGCTGAACCCAGGTCAGCCAACTTTCATTGTATTGGTGACAGGCACTAATCGTTGCACCACCGGACTGCCCAAGTACAGGAATAAAGCTTACCATGAATCATCATGTGTTTAGAAAGAACAGCATGAGGAAGTAATTATACACAAACCTCCCAACATTTCCACAAATTCCGAGCCAGCCATAGCAAGGAATGGGACTTCAGCCTCGGCGGCCACAGCTCTGGCCAAAAGTGTCTTGCCACAACCAGGTGGACCTAGCAGCAAGGCTCCGCGTGGAATTTTTACCCCTAGTTCCTGGAAGTGAAACAGCTATTATCTGCATTGCCTGTTTCTTTGCAATCTTCCAGTATGCTCTTCTTAGGAGTGAATCAGTCACAGAAATGCGGACCTGTAATCTGTTCTATGAAAAATTTGGTAATCTATTCAGTTAAAAGATACATGCTATTTACCACATCCCAGTTATTTCCCATACAAGCTCTATATTCAATCACTCTTTTTCTGAGATTAACTGTGCTGTTTCCCTTTCATAAACTAGACAAATGAATTGCATTTCTCAGGTATAGCAAAATAAATGAAATGACTGTCTTTTGCACTGTATAAATGAATTACTGAATTGTCTCAATGAAACCCACTTTGTATCGCTCAGGAGATTTTAAGTAGTCCACAAATTCCATAATCTCTGTCTTAGCCTCTGTCAGGCCTGCAACCTCCTTGAAGGTGATGCCCCGACCAAGCTTTGAGGCGATATCCACCCGCATAAACTTTGCCTTTCCCTGCAGAAAACATCACAACTTCACCTGATTAGATTTTAAGTCATCCTTAAAAGCAACATCTTCCTTAATGTTAACTCAGTCCTGACATACGGAAATGCCAATTTGAATAAAGCCTAAGCATTTGCTGCTGACCAACGACTGGGCTTGAGGTTATTTTGAAAATGTCCTACTCAAAAACCACCTACTACTCAAAGAAAGGAACTTCTGCATTCTAAAGCAAAGTTCTCTATAAAGTTACATACTTTGAAATTTACTTATGTCACGACTGGGTTAACTACTTCAAAATTGTATATATTTTAATTTCAGCTGGACAAATATGGTCACACTTGCAGAAAATATTAAATGTTATTTATTACTTCCTTTAAAACAACATGTCCTTATTTACTGCATAAAGGAGGCTGGTACAGTCACAGCACCCAGTGAGCTTATGCCAGGACTAGATAGTTATAGGTGATATCAAGCAAATCGAAAGTAATTACACGCACCAGTCTCCTCATACACTCACCACCATCCAGCATTTGTGCAAAGCACAACTCAAACAGACTTAAAAACAATGTACAGAAGCTAATTTATCTTTAAAACCTACAAACATTTCCATGGGGTTAGGCAGTTGAACTTTAACTGTAATGTTCCTCAGTAAGAAGAAGGCAGCAATGGAAATGATAGCAAGGAAAACTATAGGAGCCCAGGCACTGTTGAGAGAAGAGAACAAGACTTTAAAAAACAGCAACTATTAGTTAAAGACTTTTTTTGTGCTAAACACCCATATAGGTGCATCTGATGGCATGCAGATGAGAGACTGCTTCCAACAAGAACAATTGTAGAAGTCTGGAGGGAAAGGAAGGTAAAAAGTCAGGGCATCTGATCACAGAGCTCTTCTAGCTTACTTCCCCCCAATCCCCAAAGAGCCCCTCTTTCTTACTCACTTTTGTCTTTGATAGTGAATGGTGACTCCCTGATCAGGGTGAATGCCCAACTCTGCCTCTGCTTTCCTCACCTTTTCCTCAAAGCCATTAGGATCTGGTATCTTCAGCGTGTAGAAATGGCTATCTACCTGCAATTACATTAACAACCACAAAGCCTAAGAAGAGTTCATGACGGATGCCTTTCTGAAAACACTTTCTCTTTTTCACTTTTTTGTTAGCATTCCATCATAAATAAAATTGGATTGTTTAATGTTCACAACTTCCATAACTTTCAGGATATGATAGTAAAGTGTTTATAATGTATGTCACAAATATCTAGTCTTTTCTAGTTCCTTGGCATCATACACACCTTCTTGCCTTTTATAACAGCCCCTTCATGCAGTTGAATGATGGCCACTTCACTTTCTGGACGAACAATAATAGCTTCTACCTGAAAGTTAATAAACACTACAGCAATAAGATTGATTTCTCAACTATTATTACTCCTCTGATAGCTTGAAATGTATTTTGTTCACAAGACAGCAGCATTAAACACACCATCAATTAATTATTCATAAAACATGCACGGCCTTGATTATGCACCAGTATAATGTCTAGAACTTGAGGTCAAAGGTGAAGCTGCTTTATTTTAGCTATAAATCCAAGAAAGTGAATAATTTACTTCAAGTGTAGACATCAATAATTTCTTTGATTTCAAAAGATAGCATACATTCCTTGATGTCTAGCTGACCACTGAAAAGATGGTCAATTGGATACTATTAAGCACATAAAAGCTGCAATGTCAACTTTTTCATAAAAAAAACTTTTAAATTACCTCTCCTTTAGCAAGCATGTCATGGTAGAACTCGTTCCAGGAGATGAAATGGAGCATGGAGGTGTCCTCCCCTTGCCCCATTCTCAGGATTGTGTAGATCCCAAAGAATAACCAGAACCAGAAGATAAGTCTTGGTATTAAGGGAATTTTTTCTCCAGCTGTAAAGGAAAAAAAGGTAGAAAAGTAAATTATTGGTGGACCATATTTTGTGCATCTGTGAAAGTTTCATGACTGTTATGGAGACTAGAGGAAAGTAGAGTCAAAAGTTTTCCACTTTAACTTTTGCTGGTCAGACGTTAAAAAGATCTATCTAATCCTTCACACTAAAGCAGCCTTAACAAATCAGGATGTGCAATCTAAGATCTGTCTAAATCTATATGGTCAAATACTGATTTTTCACAAAGAACAGAAAAAAGGTCATGAACAGATAAAATAGTCAGTTGTTTTTAGAGACCAAAACTATTTTAACCTTTGTTGTAAATAATTAGTTTATATATTTAAGGGGAACAAAGCCATTTTGGATGTGAAGTGAATACCAAATTTTAAAGCATGAAACAAATTCTGGAACAGTATGTTAACACTGTTAGAAAACATTTCTCACAGTTCTCTTTATCCTTGTCATCTTTGTTTCTTTCACCATCATCTCGCTCTCTGCCATGCTGATTTTCTCTTGGTACTGTTGAGCTGAAGTTGCGAGATGGAGCTGTAAAATTTTCCAGTCTCTGGATTACTCACTGCTATTAATGTAATTTGGTAGTTCTCCCCCACCTCCTTCCCCTCCCCCAAAAAAGAAGTTTCTACTCTAGAAAAAAGAACATGCAAATCTGTTCTAAAATGTATTCAAAGCTGAGAAAAAGTACATAGCACTATATTAATAGTATAAAGAATGTAATATGTTTTTATTATCATCTTACCAACACTAATCAGTCTAAGCAGATCTCTCTGACAGATGATTCCAGACCTTCTAAGAAGAGCTGATATGGCTTGAAGTTCATTGCGATATGACCCTAAACTCTGCAAATTATAATCATACCTGCTATCATCATTTAAAATATAAAAAGATCTTCAACTGCAGAATATGTCAGGCCCAAGCTCAGACTGATCCGACATTAACCTAGATGACTTTTACATTATTAGATGACACATCAAAGTAAGAAAGATTTCAAGTAAACAAAAACATACTTTGTTTGGTTTTCAGATTTATGCATCTAGGAAGGTATATATTTGCTAAATTCTAGGTGTTACTTCTACTTGGCCTCTACTTGTTGTCCACATATCTTACAACACACCTGATGAGACTAAATAAAAACATAAAAATAAAAACTAAGGCAACAAAATATAATCAACCATGCAGTTAACTGATGTTAAATGTTAGACAAAGGAGTGGGGGGAGGAATGGGTGTTTTATACCGAGCCAGCTACTAAGGCTATATCATGGCAAGGCAGCCAGTCCCGTATACAGATGCCACATGCAGAGAAAGAACAGCATGCTCGAGGCGAGAGCTGAACCTAGGCCAGCCAACCTTTACTATATTGGTGACAGGCGCTAACCATTGTGCCACCAGACTGCCCAATTGTTTGACTAGCCCAGCAACACAGTGATTCATAATAACATTGTTTTCTGAAATCACAATACGGAAAGATCAGAAATGCATTTAGCACAATGCTTCATTTGGCTGCAAATAGTTTAACTGAATGGAAAAAGAGCACAAGTGTATGGATGCAGAATAAATAAAAATGCCTTGTGTGCTTTTGTTTACATAAGAAGCAATTTTAAAACGTGATTGTCTCATATGAAGCAGAACTTTCTAGAAGAAGGATTAGGCAAGAAGAATTGCATGAAACTGCCAGGGCAGGAACCAAAGAAGAACAGTGAGAGGGCTGTAGCTTAGTCAAAACATGCTTGAATAGGTAGTCGACAAAAAAAAACCTTAGGAATGATGAGGTCAAGATCTCATTCCTCTCTCTGAGAACAAGAAAGGTTTTAGTTCTCAACCTTTACAAGTTTAGAATGTGGGGGACAGCTCAGCAGCCAAGATTAATCAAGTTGTTAAGTATTAAGTGCACGCAAAACGAAGGTGGGATTTATAGCTTGGCAGAAGTCACATATCTCTACCAATATCTGCAGTAGCAAATACTGGGTTGTGTTGAAACAATGAATAACATCTAGCATGGGTTAGAATTAGGATTAGGTTATCAACGGGACAAAGCATACAGTGTGATGCCACATGATTTTTACAATTTCTTCTCCGTTTGTCATGGAAATCCAGCCTTCTGCCCTAAATTGCAGTTGTCCCACAGTGGATAGTAAGCAGACTAAATGAAGTTAGGAAAATTTTACATCCACAGACAGAGTAAAATGATGATTTTAACAGACAATTTCTGCTCCACATCTTTAATCTAAATTCAAAACTTTAACTTAAGATTTTGACTCGATTAATCCTAGCTTTTAGTGGTGTGACCATAAAACTACACAAAATCTTACCCTGCTGAGATTTGAAAAAGCATATGAAGAAATTGGTTTTTGCTCTTGGCAGTGGCAGAAGAAACAACCAGACAACGGTGCATATCTGTTAGTTATCTGTTTACTGGTTCCAATGCGAAATGAGGAATAATTTTTCACGGAGAAACATCCTTTACAACTTAATCTGACAAATCGTGTTTTCAGTGAAATTAATCCTGCAAGGGGAAGTTTGCGAGTCAACGAAACAATATCCATGTTTCAAATTCTTGAAGTCTTTAGTCTTATGCAGATTTTACCACCATGTCTTATCTCACCATCAGCCTGAAGGATTGTATAGTTTCGATTACTAAAAAAACTCACACTGTTGTAGGTTTGATCACTGATTCACTGAAGTTGAACTGACCTTCCGTAAATGACGGTAGCTTTACTGTCACATTTAAAAGGATTTTTGAAAAGACAATCTTATTTTAACAAAATTAGCATTATGTTATTACAATCGTGTAGATACCAATCTGATAGGGTATCACAGATAAGACGACAGTTATTGCGTGTTATACTACTATCGAAATGTCTCCTCATTTCTTCTTATGCAAGCAGACATTTTCTTGGCTCAACAGATCGATTACCCAATCACGTTGTGTCTTCTAAAACGTAAAGGAAGTTCGTCTCAGGAGAGTTTTAGACCAATCGCAGAAACGTTTTACCCCGCGTAAAGTCAAAGATGTGTGCCCTCTGAAGGTTAGTACCCTCAGTTGAGTCATTATAACTGATAGGTCAGGCATGAAAAGTCGCCATGATTGTGATAAATACGTCATTAAATAATTTCGCTGCACGTTGAATATATTCTAGTATAAATATAGTCTGTTTTGTATGTACAGTGCGTCTAAATGAGTGCAACTGTCGGAGCTGATCGCCATGCTGTTTGTCATGGAAAGCCAAGATGATAGTCTTTTGTTTTCGTATTTTTATTTAATATTATGTGAGTAGACTGCTAAAGAATAATAATTTGTACATAAGAATGCAATAAATAAGAAGACTTTGCATCATAGCTCTTTTGGTTATATTTCAACTATTTCTAAGTAGAGTTGTAAGCAAGAAAAATGCAAAGTAAATTTTGACATGGCGTCGCCACAGTTCTCTCCAAGCCGATGCTGTTGTGACACAATTCATTCACATTCTTTTGACATGCACAGTAAAACTAGCCCATGCACAGGACAATGGTAGAGAAATATTGTTAATTTCTTTCTAAAAAATAATACCTAAATTATTTATTTGTTCCCCTTTGTCGTAATGTGTATATCGAAAGGGTCCTCATAAACGCCGATAAAACCACCACAGTCCAAGGAACAGAATGGTAGGCCATGCGTTTTAGAGATTTACCAGAATGTCATCATTTTTACGCTATGCACACCACGTTTTAATTAAATTTGTACAAATCTCGACATATCAACATGATTTGTATTGATTGATTACATCATACGAGTAAAACGACTGTCTTTCAAGCTAATATATATTATGAAATGCGCTCTTTCTCTTAACCACTAGCCACAAGCCACTTTCTATTGTTACATTATCAAATATTTGAAGTATTTGAGCATGGAAAGAGAAATTAAAAATGAATTTTTTGTCGTTACAGAGTATCATTCTAACCTTACCTGTCATTTATCAGTAATCATATCCAAAGTTTTTGTTGTTTTTTTTACATTGGGAGTCACAAATGTTCAAACATCTGTCACCAAGTAGCAGACATTCAACTGACATTTTTTTATTTACTCCTGAGTTAATTTTTGTGGCTGCATCTGTCTGTTCAAAATCGTGTAACTTTGTTTTTCAGCAATATGTTGAAAGGAGATAATACTCTATGTTCTTGTTTCAGATTTATTCTCAGCTGTACAAGCCAAATTTTAAATGCAAGCATTGTATCAAGTGTGAGGTTTAAAAAAACAGTTCGCGAGAGAAAGGATTTATATTTTCTGACAAGCATCATAAAATTGTAAGTTTTTCCCCTTTTACTGCATGAGAATTTTATTATTTTTAAAACAGGGCTTTGTGTTGTATTTTCTTGTTATAGGGCAGCATGTGTGTGAGAGAAAGAGTGTATGTGCGTAAGAGCATTTGTATATTTGAATTTTTAATGGAAATAGTTTGTTTTTGAAATCCAGTTTGTCACTGAGGTGTTTCAATATTGCAAGAAAGAACCATATACATCGTTTAATAGCTTAGTATTGTTCATGGTGAAAGATTATTAGTATTGGTTCTTCACCAGTTTTAATAGCATTTTGTATTCAGATTAGATCATTATAGGTGAACCTTAAACAGGTTGAGAGCACTTTTGAAGGTGAAGGCCAGTTTGATCTGACTATAGCATGACTAAGTACATGCCTGTACATGCAAGCAAGCACAACCAGATATGATTGATGGGAGATAAAATGATGTTGCCTCATTTAATGATGCTTCAAAAGTAATTTAGTAATTTATGCAACTTCACTTTCACTAGCTGTAACATTGGACTAGAGAATACTAAATTAATAAAATTTGAAATGTACCATATGGTTAAGATGTAACAAACGTACTTTGCAAATCCTTAACTGTCAACAGAGTATTAATCATGCAGGTAGTTGTCTTAAATGAGTAATAAGAGAAATTTTCATTTGGCATGTGATGAGGGTTACCATCTTTGCTCTTTTTTAAATTATGATTTTACAAAGGAAAGCAACATTTGTTACTGTTGCCCAAGGGCTCTAATGTCACTGACATCAGTAATGAAGAAAAGTTAATAATGTTAGAGGTAGCTGACAGCTGGAATAAAGAACATAGACTAAATATATAAAATTAGAGCAGCTGAATTTAATTGATTTGTAGTAAGCATATTCACACAATATTTCCATTTTCAAATCAAGGTTGGTAATTCAGTGGGCTACTTTTTGGGGCATTTTATTATCCAGCTTACTTGTCTGTGCTATAGGTTTGTTGTTGCTGTCATATTTCATTCATAAAACTGCTTAAGAGTTCTTTTTCAAATAAAACTTCTGTATCATTCAGAGCTAAATGGTCTGAGTATTTCACTAGTCTTCTGTTGTCTCCTGCTTTTATTCACACCACTTTCAATTTATTGGATTGTTTAGGGTGCCTGTTTTATCTGAAAAGAAGTAGAACAAGGTCAAGGCTAACCTTAACAATGTTAAGAGGAGATCAGGTTGCAAAGAAGAGCTCTGTTTTACTGTACTTCACAACTGTGTGTTGAAAGGAAGCTGATGGGGAAGTTCTTAATGAGCTTCATTACTTGGGGGTCAGTGTAGTGGTCAGGAGACTTTTATTTTTGAAAGAGAATGCGCTGCACATGTAAAAAATGATTCAAGTCCTGCTTATTTTATACACCACGTCAAACAAGAAACATGATATACATAGACTGTTGCGCATTGCGAAGCTTGGAATTTGATTTATGGGGTTAGGGATGGTGTGGAGCAGCTGCTCAATGCAGTGGAAAGTAGGGAGTAGTTATGTTAGGAGTGGAAATGACTGGATTCATGGATTATAATTTATTGTGTGCCACCAGACCGGTTTTATTGAACTCCTTGACAGCAGGTTGCATGTGTCCCTCATAATGCACTAGCTCAGAAAAAGCGAAGAAAACAAGTAGACAACAAAATTGTTGTTGTGGCTTAATCTTTGTCCCATTCATTCGCCAAGCTTCCCTTTCATCCATCTGCTCAAGCAGGTGCATGAGCACAGTAAAAAAGTTCATGGAATCATTTCCTTGCTGTTTGCCAGTCTATTACCTTGTAGGTGTTTTGATACTTTTGAGTGTACAGACAGAAGTAAAATCATCTACACTGGAGCCACTCATCATATGGAGTCCAGAAATGTCAAATGCTTCCTATGATTGTGCATGCCATTTTACACAATGCATTTTGGAGGAATGCTTGCCAGTTTGTAGCTGGTGGTTTGCCAGCACAAAACATTCTGAGGCCTTGATACAGGAGCTTTCATAGGTATATTTGGGCTTGAATCTGCTGGCCATACTGGGGCAGATATCCTGTCTTTGATCAATCAGTTGCATTTGCAGATGGCAGTCATTTCACCCTATAAATGTAACAAGTAAATTCACGCAGTGCCAAAATGCTGTTTCTACAATTTAGCTGGCTCACTTCATGTACTATACATACACATATTATAACAGTATGTTTTAAGGAGAGGTCTTTGGCTGTATAGATTTAGTGTTTATACACTTCCAGCCTGCCAGAACATGTGCTTAATCTTGTGCACCCTTAATTTTGGGTTTTTGTACATGCTTAATATTACATTGTGTTTTGTTAGAAACTGTTGAATTGCACCAGAGAAACCTGTAGTCTTTTATGTGAATTCTGGTCAGCAAATTCTTTTTGTTATGTTTTGTAAGACACACAGTAAGATACACTTTTAACACAATGGCACTTAGCATGGAGTCACTCAGGTTTCAGCAGCTAACAGGTCTCATTCTGTGAAGTGTCTTAGTATGTAGAATATATGTGCATTCATTTTGACTTAAAAAATATTTTCCAACCATTCATCAAAAGTAGATAATCTTGATGAAAAACACTTGAATGAGGAGCTATGTGTCAAAGTATACTCTCTTAATGTAACAGTTAGCTGTATTTCTGCTGTGCGGACCATTGTTTGGTTATGGCTGCACCATTTTTTTGCTGTGAGAATCTGCTAAACTTTTAACTTGTTCAATCAAATGATTTAACTGATCCATAACATTAAAAAGCTTTTAAACCCACAGTGCTTGGTGATGTGTGAATCATTGGACATATATATGCAGATGTCTATAGAAACATTTGTTTACATGGGAGCATGTGATATGCAGTGTTCTTTTGCTAACCAAGGTCATTTGCCTTACTGTTTCTAAGTAAAATTTTGAGGGATTGCAGGTTTACTAAACCATCAATTGAAATTACTGACACTAGTAACAATAAATTTTGAAGGGAAGCTTTCAAGATAGAAAATGATTTTTCAAGGTCTTTAAAAATGTTACAGTGTATGCTAAGATCATTAGACCATTTAAATGATGCAGAACTATGTCAGCTCTCTCCTTTCTCTAAGTTTTTGGGGGTGTTTCACTTGAGGTTTAGGTGGTGTCATTATGAAACTGGAGTTTATATGTCATTTGCTGTTCACTTTTTATCTCTCAGCCAGGTCACATACTTTGTCCCTGACACTGTGTTTTTTGTGTGCACCAGTGGAAGGTTTCTGGAGGGGGCGGGGGGGAGAAGAACGAAAACAACCATTGTGGTGTTGGAGTTATTGTTGGTAGGTAGGTCATGCTTGCAAAAGTGCATATTGTATGTGACAAAAGGAACTTCTCAAGGGAGGCTTGGAGGGTAAATAACTTTGCATTTTCATTGGATGTAATTTCAGATGGTGTATGGTAGTCCACTCTGATCCCATATGTGTACAGCCACACTGAAGACTAACACTTGATCCATCTCATTATTTCTGCCAGTCAGGAGTACAAACCTTTTTGCAAAAAAAGTAGGTTTTAACACTAAGGTTCATGATATGCTGGTTGATTGTTCTGCTCCTGTTATCTTTCCAGTGGAAGTTGATCTTTGAACCTAGATGCCTTACGCTTGTGGCATGCTGGACGAGTTAATAATGAGACGTGACACCCCGCCTTAGTACTTAAAAAAAAAAAGTGCTATGCTACTTGCACATCAGCGTGTTGCAAGGTCATCAACCACAGGAAAACTCAGCCACAGATGCAGTAGGGGAACCCGTATAATTAACTGGCTGCTATTTTCACCAGACATGCGCCGAGTTGGCAAAAAACTGTCATTCAACGCAGCGAGGTGGCTTGCTGCACACTTTTCGTTTGAGAAAAAGCCAACCAGGGCCTTCATTATCTGCAGCTTTTTGAGCATTCGTCCACGCTGCTCGGAAGCCAGTGGGAGTGGCGCGGGGGTGGGGGTGGGGAACGAACTGGCAACGTCGATGCCTTGAGCTTGCACTTTAGAACAAAGCCGACACCCCAAGCTGGCTCGGCAGTCAACAACGACTCTGACCTTTGCTCTTTGTCCCAGTCCTCCAGGGTTCTCAGTGAAACTGGTGCTCGTGGCCTCACCCTTTCCTTCTTCCAGCTCATCTCTCCTCACACAGCATTCTCTACCCTCCTATTAGTATCTTGTCTCGCTGTCCGACAGTGACAGTAGTACGTCATATGATTAATATAATTACACCCTTGATGACTTGACTGTGCAGATCACCTTATCTCCACGGGCCAGTTGGTCCAACGTATCTCGATAGTTTTGTTAGCAATGGCTAACATGACTTCCTGTCCAAGGGATTTTTGTTTTCTTTTGAGTACTATGAACGGCTTAGACAAATGTTAGTGGTGTTCATGACAAAATGCTAGGCCTCTGCTCTTTCTCATGCCGTATATGTGTAGAGGGCTTTAAAGCTGGTTGTAGATTTATGCAGGCTATTTTCAAATGGAAATATGGACACACTGCTGAGTCTTTTCGAAGGGCTGCATAAGCTAGTCTTCTTTCAAGAAATATTTGTCTGCTGATGTATGTGATGCATATTAAACTTTAAGAATATGGATTTTTAAGTGCTTTTTCAAGCGTCCCCGAGTTTATGCAGATAATGTTGATTTGTGTAGTGTAATGTTTGTTTGGTGTAATATTATTTATGAATAAGCTTGACAGTAATAGAGTATTTGTTTCGCTGGAGGATAAAAAGTTTTGAGGAGGTGACATGATATTAAAATTTGGGTGTTTGCTAACTGTCCATTAAGTAGTTATTTAATGTTTTGATTAGAGTAACTTCAAAACTCTGTTACATCATGTTCTTTCATTAGCAACTAAGATACTAGTTTTGGGGACATGCTGTTAATTTAAGCATTGACATAGATCCTAAACAGGTCTCTCAGATATGGAACTACCCTGCTAAGAAAAGAAAGGTTAAAAAACCCCTACAGTTTGAGAAGAGTTAACTTTGATTTATCATCTGCTGTCATTGTTGCTTGTCATCTTAAGATACACTTGTCATGTCAGGTGATAAACTTGGTCCCTAGGCTTTATTTTTGTTGCTTCTTTTTTATGAAGTCAGTAGTATAACTGCGATAATTTATACTACTTACATTCACACAATCTATAAAGAAGGTTGGTTGTCTTCTTTATGCACAGCAGCATAGTTCTGGTAGTATATATTTTTAGATTATGTGTATGTAATCATTTGTGTTAAGTTGGATAGTGAGATTAATAAAAGTAAGCATGCATAGCTTCATGCATCATCATGTTTAAATTACTTGATTTGAATGCATTGTGGTTTGCTGTCATAGAACAGTGGTTTCCGTTATGTAGAGGAATATTGATAAAGCAACCACAGAACACAAAAATTATAAAAGGTTTCAGTGGAGCAAAAACAGCCATTGTCAGATATGCTAAGGAGGGTTAGAGTTCACTTGTTCTCTTCTTTTCTCCCTGGCTGAACTAGTTTGGTTGGTTGTTGGGGAGGCCAGTCCCAGCTGGTCCAGTAGACTGACATTTGATGGCTGTATAAAGCACACTTGAATGCCAGTGTTGGGGAAAAAAGCTGTTGTAGCAACCCCAAGAACTGTTACTGCCCACTGGTTTTTGCAGGCTTTCAGAGTTCAAAGTCTAATTGAACATTGGCCTGCCCCTGCTGAGATGACCGGTTGTTGGCAAAGCTATGCCAGCAAGATTGCTATCACTGCAGCTTTGTCTATGCTTCTAGCGTTACTCCTACATGCTGAACTTCCAATAATTCAATCCCATTGGTATAGATGGTAGCATAGTTACATTATTGCAAGGTGTCTGAGTTTCTAAAAATAATATTCCATACAGTTGCTCAACCGGTAAATTTAGTGAAGCATGGGCTCCGATTGATCAGTCACAAATAGTTCCGGGATTTGTTTGCCAGCAGTGAAAGCAGTTTGTTTTTTTTTTAGAGAGAGAGGGAAGGTGGGAGGGAGGGAAGCTTAAAGAGAGATTTTTGTTTAAGGAGTGCACAGATATTTGTAATAGCTGATACAGTGTTATATGACTAAGGGAGTGTCACGCTTCTTTATAAATAACCTGGCCCTGATGCCTGAGGCTACAACATTCCTTCAGTTTCTCACAGCCATTTTAGAGCTGTTTATATCACCTAGAAAGCAATCACACATGATTAATACTTTTGTAACACATGCAGTAACATTTAGCAAAATTTGCTTTTGTTTTTTTTTTCTTTGTTTGTTTGTATTTTTGTTTTTTAAGTGTTGAAAGATTATTTACATCTTCTGTTACTACGATATGTAGCCTTTTTACAGAATTGCTTTAACCATGCTTTGTTTTACTTAAATTATATAATTTTTTATTTGTTTCTTGAGGACTTCAAAGCTCATGTTAAAATGTCTCTTCTTCGTGAAAATGGACAGCTCGTACATGCATTTACATACATACACACTGATACTGTCTATTCATAATTTTTGTCCTAATCATTCATTGTTAATCATTCATTGTGCTGATGAAGACTTTTTCTAATAGCAAAAACAGTTTCAATGAAAAACCATCCAGGCAACCATGATAGTCATGACATCTTTTAATAAGTGCTTAAGGTAAATGTGACCTAGAGTTAGGTCTCGTTTTATGTGCCAAATGTAAAAGTGTAGACAATCATAAGAGAGAAAATTTTACCTTCTCATCCTGACTGACTGAAGAGAAAATTTCATTAACTGACAGATTAACATCACAATGTCACGTCCATCAAATATTTTATTGCTACATGACAAAAGGGGAATATTTTTATATTCTTTCTTCAGCAGTTTTACAAAGGAAGGTTTTGTTAAAGCAAGAGTTCTCAAGTGTGTAGTTAGTGCATGGATGTTGTTGCAGACATGTAATTATCTGTCAGTATTTCCTTAAGTTTGTTCCCTTGAAGTTCATGTGATTTAACATTGATAGGTGTATGAGTTGAAGCTCTCATCTTCTCTGTTTAGCAAAGCATATATGTGTTTGATGCCTACCTGTAGATTTGCAAGCATATTATGCATGTAAACAGTATTCTGTTGTGGCCTGCAGTCTCTTCTTTTTTAAGTAAATGGATTCCAGAATTGCTTATGTACTAAACATTTATTTTTAATATAAATTGGCATCATGAAAGAATTATGAAGAATTTCTACTTCACCTATGTAAGGACTACTTTTGCATACTTTTGGAATCCTGGTAAGATAGACTGTTATCTCTTGGGTTGGTTTACTGGGATATTTCCAGTATCTCCCCCTACCTGTGGCAGTCAAATTCCTAGGTTTGGAAATAGAATACTAGACATTTCAAATGATTGCTGTGGTTGTGATTGCCAGAAATTTTTATATGTTGATCATGCTGTGCTGAATTGAACACTCCACCCCCTCTACCCCACTCTCAACCCCTGCCATTAATCCACACATCTTCTCATTTAGCTGGCCACCTAACTGAAATAACTTGAGGACGTGTACATGAAAAGACAGTATTGACTGTACCATGCAGGGAGACATAGGTGGGTTATTGATGTCCATGGTCAATGGAGACAGCATAGTGATGTTTAAAAAAATAGTGCTGTTTGTGTATTTCTGCTGATTTTGTCACAGGGTAACTTTACTGTATTCTGAAATAGTGGTAATAATTGCTTTATCTTTTTCTGTTCCATGTTGGTAATATACCATACAGATTTAGAAGTATCAAACATTTCACTTTTCAGATTAATTTTCCTGACCCAGAAAGACATAGTTTCTTCCACTTAATCATGCTTTGTAGTAATGTACATTATTAAAATCGTTCACAATTTTGGGTGGATCTCCCACAAACAAAATTCCAATGATTTAAAAAAAAAAGATGGTTGCTATGTCAGCAACAGGAGCAACAAGAGATGGGGAGAGTAAGAGGCAAGTGGTACAGTTAAAATATTGATTTTTGTGTAGGAGAGAAGAGAGGCTGCTCCAGAGCCAGACTGGCAGTTATGGGAGATGCAGTTAAATATAGATTGATGCACTCTGCGTAGCAAAGGAACTAGAATCTTTGTTCTTTGTGGGAAGAAGTCTGCAAGGCTGCAACACAGTGCAGCTCACAGAGCATCGCTTAATCATCCTTACATCTGTGTTACTTGTAATTTGTGTTAGGACTTGATGGGAAGGCAGGAAGTGTGTGCCAGTTTGGGGGAAGCCAGTTTTGACAAGCAGAATTATTTGAATAAGGATCATACTTGTGGTGTGGGTCCTCACCCCCCTTCCCACAACCTTCCATCCCAACTTAAAGTGTATGAAAGACAAAATTCTCAAGTAAAAAACAGAATGATAATTTTTATCTGTCTCACAAATAAGTTTGTTTCTGTCTGTAATAACTACACAACAGCAGCTTTGGAAACTAGGCTAAAATCTTGCTCACTTCATTCTCTAGCTATGCTCAGCATTGCTATATCTTTCATATTGATTATATGTCCTGTTTTACACTGAATACTGGTTTAACCTTTTAAAAGATAAATGTTGTAGGTCAGTGTTTGCATCCTTTTGGCAGGCAGGCCTAGACTGTGTGTGTGTGTGTGCATGCACACACATACATAACTGTGCCCCCAGAATGTCTTTGTAGAGCACACTGACCATATGGCATGTAGCCAGCATCATGTGTCCAGTGATTGAGTGACAGCTACAGTAAATCACTAAAGTCAGTGGCTCATCCAAACTATCCTTTGGAAACTGCATGAAAAAAATTATTTCTGCTCATTTAAGCACATTTTGGACATGGGAGGAGGGTGCTAGTAATGTAATATTGATGGCCCAGTCCATTATGTTCATCCTTTTCATTCAGAAAATGCTGTAAAAAAAAATCTCACTCTTGCAATAAAATACAGCAAAAATATGGAAGCAGGATACAAATGGTGTTTTTTTTTTTTAAATCAACACAGGCTGAAGTTATCTTGGCCTTAACAGATTTTCTGGAAGAAGAAACAGGAACAGAACTCTTGGAGTGTGTATGTTTACTTTACAATTGTCATTCTGATCAGTGTCACAGTGCCTTCGCAAAGAAAGGCAGCTGTACCAGGCTCCGTGGTGCAAGGATAACAGTGAAGTTCTGAAATTTGCTTCACTTTATACAGATAAAACATCTGATATGAACTTCTTGTAACCTTGGCAGGTTAGTTTGCAAAAATACTGTCCTCAGTCCTACAAATGTTCAATGATTAGATAATTAAACTAATTTAGATATAAATGCTTATCAAAATAAGAGACTGCAAACGTTAGAAAAGTTAGACTGTTAAAATGGAACCATCCAAATTAGGCCATTGCTGGAAGTTGATGGAAAAAAGCAAATAGAATTTAAAGAGACCTGGTGAAGGTCAGCGAAGAAAGAAAGAAACAAGCAGGGCTTGACAAAATGCACATCTGACAGACAAGACAGGAGGTCTGTCCACCCTCCACTCTTGATGTTAGGGTCATGCTCAACATCAGCAACAGGGAATGCTCAGAACAAAGCAGAAGACAATTTTACATAAATGATCAGTGTTTGGTTGTGCTGTTACATTTGTTGTGTTAGAAAATGCAAATACATAATCCCATGTCAGTTTTATCATAGTACAGGTTTGCAGCAGCTAGAAATAAAACTTCCCTTATATTTTGGAAATAGGGTTTATGAATTGACTGGTTTTATTTCGTGAGAATTTTGGGAGCAGAAAATATATACTGGAAATATTTGAATCAGAAGACATTGCACCATGAATACAGCATAACTGTTTTCAACATCAGTGGAATGTTTATTTTTCTTTAAGGCAGCAATCACCTTATCCAAAATGTTCACATTCCATTGTGCAGTTACAGCATAGGAATATGTTATGTTGATATGCTATTTACTAGTTCAACAATACTTGTATTTTGTAATTAATCATATACACTGTAATTAAAAGTAGAGTATGGCAAACTGTGCATTTCAGATAGCGTTAAGTTAGATGTTTTAAAGATTTTAAGTACAGAATGTTTCATAGTTTATTGATCTTGATAGTGCAACATGAGCTTTGTTTTTAACACGATGGACAACTTGCCATCCTTTTACCTCTTGATAATGGCTGGTCTGTTTCCTTGCATTTTGGAGCAGGAACAGACCCACTTGAGGCACTTACAGGGAAGTTGGTGAGGAAAGCAAACCTGATAATGTGTAGGGTCACTTTGGTAGGTTTGTATATTCAAAGTTTCCTATACACAAAAAGCTTCTTCACATTATGGACTGTATTAAGGTGTCTGTAAATATTAATAAGTGAGGGAGAGGTAAGAAAGAGAGAGCATGAGTGTGCACAGTTTATCAGATGCTGCAACCAAGATACTTGCTTTTTATTCCCTTTCCCACCTCTTCACACATATACTAACTTCTCTGGTCCCGGTAATGTTTAAAAGCTGTCACTGTTAATTTGTGTTGAGCCAGATGTCTCCTGTATGCTGTAAAAGATCAGCCTGTAACATTGTGATAAGGCAGGATGCTATGGTGCAGTTATCTCGTCTAATGTCTGGGTTGATTGAAATTTGTACAGGTGATGTTTAGACACAGGAATGTTAGAGATTTTGTCAGTATACACTGTAATTTCATAAAGTTCTGGTAAATTTAAAAATGAAAATAAGAACCATGAGCTAGTGAAAGAAAAACTGCTTTAGCCTTTATATGTGGAGTGACTCCGCGATAGTGTAAAAGTTTGTATGTGTGGGTCAGCATTATCATGACATGCTAGGGTCAAGCATCCTCGTACTGTGAGTCATAGGTCAAACTTGTAACTACTGAATTGTGGGCTGACAATGTTTACCCTTAAGGTGAAAAAAAAAAACAATGTATGTGTGAGAGAGCAAGACTTCCGGATTTCCATTTTTCGTTTTTGGAACCATTTTGTATCATAAGGATTACAGCAAAACAGATTTTGCTCGCGCGGCCGCCTGTAACGGCGAACGGTTGGCACGGTGCCGCTGCTACAAAAACACAGGTCGGACGAGTGTGTTTGTGCTGTGCTTACTCGCCTCGCACACTGCATGCCGGTGCCTGGCCTTGCCGAGGACAAAAATAGGAAGGTAGTTACATGTATGGTGAGAGGTTACGAAAGTATGAAGGAAACGGGGAAAGGAGCAGGTAGGGGGAACCGGGCCGCGCTGAATGTCGTAGGCAAACAGTTCACCACCACCACCACCCCCCTCCCTACTTCCCCAGCTCATGGCAGGCAAATCATGTCAGTATTTAGCTGATACCCTGCCACCTTCCAACAGAAGGCGGGGGAAACTGCCTTTGAATTTAGGCCATATTTTTTTTTCTTGCTGTCATATAATTTCTTTCTGAATTCGAAGCCGGGTACTTAGCCATTTGAACACGCATGCAAATGTGTTTGCAAACAGTTGGCAGGTGTGAAGTGTTGATGTCACTTGCGCTGTCACAGTGGTAGTTACTTCCAATGCTCTTATTATCATGTTGAGGACAGGTCTAGGCGAACGCCGTACAGCGCTGGCTTGAACTGGGGCATCGACAGGTTTTGCAGACTTGGCAATCTCGAATGCGAGCTTTCTGTTTGGTGGCTAAAAGAGAATGCGCAACATTCCGCGCTGCGTAGTACATTTCATTCAGCCTTGACATTGGCAGCACGCGAAGAGGTACATTTCGTAATGAATAGAGACGAATAAAGCAAAATAAATAAATAGCCACCAAAGCAAGGTTTTCGTCAAGCTTATGCTGACCTAGCAAAAGGTTGTCTTGCGACCCACCTCCACCCCATTTCCCATGTGACGAGCACGCGTGACATGGCACAATCGGCGAAATGTATCTTCTTTGATGTTTGTTACGGCGACTGAGGGGGGAAAATCGCGTTGTGACGTGTTGGGGTTTGTCTCAGCAGGCAGCGCTGTTGTGCACCACGATGACTAGTGCTCGCACGCGCTTCGGGTCAATATCAGCCTGGAAAATCGTCATCGTCTGCAACTAACCCTGCCTTCAGACACACAAAGAAACTGTTTACATGCGGAGAGGACGAGATGTGGGGTTCCCCCCCCTCCTCTCTCCACTAATGCTTTGTTTTTACAATGGCAGGGGCTCTGGAAGGATAGACAAGGACTATGGTTGCCAGGACTTTCCTTCTGGCCACACGGCTGATTTATTGATTCTTCTAGGGCCATGCCTTACGGCACACAGACCCACGATTTAAAAAAAACGGGAAAGAAAAAGTCAATGCCGAGTCTGCCCCCACCCCACCTCTCGGTTGCTCCTTGCACAAGATGATTCATGCCAAGGACCCAGAGATAAGGGAATTCAAGAGGAGGAAGGCATCCATATTATTTCTTTTTTTATTATTATTTCTTGAGTATTATGAAACAACTGGGCGTTTTCGCACCCTATTCCTTTGGTTGGATACAGAATGCATATTTATTATAATCAAATTTTATACAAGCTGACTCTTCCCCCATCCCTCCCTACACTCAGCGCCCAGAATATATTTCATATTATTTCATTGTTCGGGTCATGCGGTATGTATTGATTCATTGTTGCAACTTTAACAAATGGCAGGCCCTATGTGATACCATCTGCAGCAGTGTTGCGAAAAAGACCTTTGCCATTAAGGTAACCAGCAGGGGCTGGGCCACACATCGAGGTCGGTGGAATATTAGAAGTGTGGTGCATCTGGCAAGGTCCATGTCAAATCTGCTTGTGCAGTAAATTGGTTGTGTGATGTAAACTTTAGTTATCCACTCAGTGGCGGGCAGTCGAGCCGTGTCACATCTTTCAATAATAAAGTTGCCTCCTTTAATTTATATCTTGTTTTTTAAGGCGGGGATGGTTAAAATGTCCATAAGGGTGGCGCCCTACTCCATATAATACCCATTCAGACAAGAATGGCAAATATCCCAGGTGATGAGAGGTTGGAGGAGGGGAATGGTGGGGTAGGAAGGTAGATCAGACAATGTTCTTAAAGACCAACCTAAATGGTTTGCGTTTTGTGCAGATATCGGTAGATGTAGGCGATATAAACCAAACCTGTAAATTTCAGCCTCCCAAACCCATCCATTAATTAATCATCTGCTAGCAAAGTATGCGATTCGCACCTGCGATCAACTACATCACGCTAGTGCACCATTCACAACATTGCCAGCAGTCAACACCAAACAGAGAGACAGTGAGCAACAGTTTGGATTATTCGGACGTTGAAAGTCTGCATTTCTTGTGCTAAAGTAGCAGTTTTTCATAACCAGGAGAAATGCAGACTTTCAGCATCGGAATCATCTGAAATGTCCTTCATTTTCTCTCTCTCTTAGGTGTTGACTGCTGGCAATGTTGTGAATGGTGAACTAGTGTTGTAGTACACTGTTAGTGGCGCTTGTTAATTGCATGTGCAAATTGTAGCTGATAATTAATTAACAGATGGGTTTTGGAGGCTGAAATTTACAGGTCAGTTCTATATTGCCCATATCTACCGATATCTGTAAAAAACGCAAACCATTCAGGTTGGTGTATAAGTGAGCATGTTTTGGTTTGTAAGATGCTGTGATTTGGGATGATGGATGCATTGCAAAGGGAAAATTTCCAGGTAGCTTAAAATAATACATAAGTACCTGAAAATTTAAATGTAGTGGATTATGTTTTTATATAGCACTCAATTAAGAAGGGGCTTAGTCACAGGAATATGTCCAAACCTGTGGCAATCATCATATTCTATAGCTATAGAATTTTCCCTTTAATGTAATCAAGTCTTCTGTTCAGACCATCAAATTATTAACTATAGGACAGTAATCTTCAGTTTTACTTTTTTTAATTTTTGGATTTTTGATATTTTTAACTTTGATTGGTTTTGATGCAACCTGAATAAGAATAGAAATACAAATAATTTATAAGGTGCCACCTACTGGTCAAGGGCACCCTAGTTACATAATGGACCATCAAAGCAGGAACGTGAATGAGAAGAGTTAAGAATTAATAAAAATACTGATGCAAAATGTGTCTCTTGAGGATTAATTTGAAATCTGAGATGTAGAGTGGCAGCCTGATGGTGAATGAGCATTCTAAAGCTGAGGCCTATAAACATATGACGTGATGACCATGCAAATAACATTTGTTAGAGGGCTTGTATCAGGCAAAACTTATAACCAGTTATAGCAGAGACATATCGTTAATTCTGTCAGAGAAGTCAGTCTTATTTCTTAAGTCCCGTAGCATTGTTATGATAATCATAATCAGAAACTTTGGACTCCTTTTATCTTTTCTGACACATGTACACAACAGAAAATTGTAGTAGTTTAGAAGTTGGTGACCTAGATAATTTCATGCTTGTATACTGAAATCTGAATGATGAATAATTTTCTTTAACTTGAATAAGCTTTCGAGTTTAAATGTCTTTTTATGTTTAACACACAAAACAACAGAGGAAAACATTCAGATATAGAACTCGGTATAAATGTGGAATTTAGATGATTTGATTTTAAAGCCAGATGAATAATCTTTATTATAGAACAAAGCAGAACTTTATAGGGTCCATGGGCAAAAATGGAAAAAAATTAAAGGAGGTAAAAGTGGCTGGTCTGTCACTCTTCAAGGGTATGTGAGTACATATGTACCAAAAACTGTTTTGACTTTGCACTTACTAGGCCTAGCACTTGAAAGATCTTTGCCACCAATAACACTTGAATGAATTATTTTATTTTCATATTTAGTACAGTGCTCACATTGTTATTATTTTTAAACACAGGTTCTGAAATTCCCGCACCGTAGGTTTTCATATAAAACTTATATTAATTTTATCACAGCTGAAGTAATTCACAGATGATGACATCGTTAATAGCTGGTTAGATGGCTTGATTTAAGATACTGTTTCCCCAAATTTTGGTGAACATTTGTCCCCCTTCTCTTCGCTTTTAGAGATAAACTGCAATCATCACCATGCACAGAAAGAGGTTAACAACGCAGACATCAAGATTATTCCTGGATATATTAATGCTGTCAAGCTACATACAGCTAATGGGAGAACTAAGACCATATGTCAGTAATGCTTATCTGTGGACAAACGGGACATCACAAGTTTTGTTGTAGTAGTTCAAAGTATTATCCAAGTACAGTAAAACAAGAGATATTCCTAAAATTTGTCTTGGGCTGTCTTGTATAGTGAACACCATGGATAATTACAGTACTTTATTTAAAGTTTTTGGTGGAAGGAATTTTATGCAGTAATTTCCAGTTCACCCTGTTAAACTTGGTGCTTTATTTATTTCTGTGGTTGGCTGTCATCGGTTCAGCTCTTGTCTCAGGCATGCTGCTCTTTCTCTGCATGTGGCATCTGTTTACAGCGCTGGCAGCCTTGCCATGATATAGCTTTAGTTGCTGGCTCAGAGTAAAAAAAAACTTATTCCCCTCCGCATTTATTGCTGTAGACCTGGAAGATTCCTGTAGTACCAATGATCAAATAGCTTAAATTTCCTTAACCTTCCAAACAGTTTATTAATAGCCTTTTAATATTAACATTTCTGACATTGTAATCTGTTCTTTGAATTTTTGGTAGGCTAAGAAAATCTCTATAGGTTAATGTTAAACTGATAGCTTACAAAATAAAAAGCCCATGATTTATAAGATCCATGACTTATGCATTACATTTCCCCATTCTTTGGAAGCTGTGTTTGGATCTCTGTATATTCACAGTAAAACCAAAACTTCTCAGGACTGATATAGTCACTTACTGCCATTATAAAACAGAAATATCAAAATGTCACACAAGATACATTTGGGCTAGGGTGGAGTGTATCAAAACCCAGGCTTAAGATTTCTTATTAAGAAGATTAGGTATAAATCAAATCTCATGATTCAAAGTTAGGACTCAAAACTGTCAAAAAAACCATTTCACTGAAGTAATTCCGCCTGGAAACACCCCCGGGTAACCTGCAAGTCCCAAGCCCGGATAAAGGAGGAGGGTTGGGCATGGGGTTAGCAACCCCACCCTGTAAAACAACCCTTGCTACAGAAACTACAACTAAAACATTACCACAACGAGAGCCTGGACGGGAAAATCCCTCTTTGGAGGGGCCTATGACGCGTGTTGGCGAAAGCCTTCGGGAAGTCAGCTTGCCGACCTATGTTCTCACGGCCAAGGCAAAAACCAGGATAGGGACCTGGAACATCAGAACCCTATACGAGAGAGGTAAGTCAGCTCAGGTAACACAGGAGATGAAGAGTTATGGCATCAGGCTCCTTGGCCTGTGCGAGACCAGATGGAATGGTAGCGGTCAGACCAGACTCTCATCAGGGGAGACTATCATCTACTCTGGACATGAAGACCCTGACCATGACCACTCACAAGGAGTAGCAGTACTGATGACACAGGAGGCTGCAAGGGCACTAACAGCATGGGAACCAGTTTCCCCACGACTCATGTCAGCTCGGTTCAACTCCAAAGGAAGAAAGATCACCATCATCCAGGGCTATGCACCTACCAACGCAGCAAAAGAAGAGGAGGAGGAGGACTTTTCCCTACAAGCGCTGGTTGATCATACTCCAAGACGAGACCTGAAGATCATCATGGGAGACATGAATGCCAAAGTGGGAGATGACAATACGGACAAAGAACGCATAATGGGAAAGCACGGTGTGGGCAACGGCAATGAGAATGGTGAACTGTTCACAGACTTCTGTTTGTTCAGTGACCTTATAATCGGAGGCACAGTCTTTCCTCACAAAACCATTCACAAGACCACTTGGACTTCACCAGATGGAAATACAGAAAACCAGATCGATCACATCACCACTAATCGACAGTTTAGAAGGAGTCTGCTGGATGTCAGGGTAAGGCGTGGTGCAGATGCAGCCTCAGACCACCACCTGCTTGTAGCAACTTTGAAGATAAAGCTGAGATCCTTTCATGAATCATCAGACAGACCACACCACAAATTCAACGTTCAGGATCGCAGGAAACAAGAAGAGTTCAACTGTGCAGTCAAAAACAGATTTGAGGCACTGGAGGGACTCTTTGAAGAAACTGGCCAACCACTGGACAGGATTACAGGAGACCTGGAAGGTTGCCTGCACACAAGTTCTTGGAAGGAAAAAGAAACAACACAAGGAATAGCGGACCCTAGGGACCTGGAAAAAGATAGAGGAAAGGAAAGAGCTGAAGCAGAAGATCAACCAGTGTCAAGACCAGCAGGAAAAAGAAGAGCTCAGAGCAAAGTACTGGGAGATTTTTTTTTTTTTTGTCGTTCGCCTGGTTACACCTGGAGGCCAGCTCTTGAGATGAAACTGGTGGTTTTTCGTAGAGTCTCCGCTGGCCCGTACAGTTTGTTAAGCAGAGTCTCCGGCTGTGGCAAAATCTCTTCCCTTAGGGGACGGAGGTTCCCACAGTCCTGTAGGATATGTTCTGCAGTCTGGTCTGCTTCTCCACATGGGCATCTCGGGGACGGTACGAGGTGTAGCTTCTTGTGTAGATGTTGAAGCAGTCTGTTGTGCCCGGTCCTGAGGCGGAAAATAACGACCTGGTCCGGTCTGGACAGCTGATGGTAACTGTCTCGTGGTTGTTGTGGCCTGTACATGGATTTGATGATGGTTTTCATCTCTGACATGTTGACTGCATTGTCTTCTTGCTCGTCCTCTGCACCCAACTTAGCCATCCTGTCAGCCTCCTCATTCCCATCTATTCCGCAGTGTGATGGGATCCATTGTAGGGCTGTTTTGAGGCACTTGGTGTTTAGCAGTGCATCCTCCAGGTCTGGCAGTTTGTTGTTGTTGATTGCCTGCAGCACAGACAGAGCATCGGTCAGGAAGACAACCTGGCTGTCGTGGTCTGCTTTGCTGCTGATGGTATTTGCTGCATGGACCAGGGTTTCTATTTCTGCTCTATAGTTTGTACATTGGAGGCCAGTTGGTATTGCTGCTGCCTGCCGCTGTCCATTTGGGAACTGGATGTAGACACCAGCCCCTCCTCTTTGGGTAGCATCTATGGCTGACCCATCTGTGTAGGCCCTTATCCATGATTCCTGGGGGTACCTTTCTTCTAGCATGGCTAGTGTCAGGGCTCTCTTGCTCACATTGTTATGCTCATCCTTTGTTGCGAGGTGAGGAACTGTGGTGCAGATGGTGATGTTCCCTGTTCTGTCTTTCCAGAACGGAGGATCGAGGGAGGGAGTCGGTACCAGGACCTGCGCGGGAAGCTTTGTTTGGTGTTTTCTGTGTAATGCCTGTGTCACTCGTACAAAATTAGATCTTTTCAGTCTTCCCGAGGACAGTAGTTTCTGTCTGGCACTCATCAGGTGGTCTTCACTGTGCCTGTACTTGGTGGCCTGCACGAGTGCTTTGCATTCTCTTCTCTTGTTTAGTGGGGAAATGCCTGTTATCTGCTCCATCATATCTATTGGTGTAGATCTCATGGCGCCTGTTATGATTCTCAGTGCTTGGTTCTGTACCTTGTCCAAAGTCTGATGGTGTGACTTGGCTGCTGTCATCCACGTGCTTGATCCGTATTCTAGATGTGGTCTTACAGTACCTTGGTACACGGTCTTCAGGATCTGTTCGTTAGCGCCCCAGTGTGTTCCTGCCAGCTTTCTCATGATGTTCAGCTTTCTTCTAGCTTTTGTTTCTGCGTCCAGGATGTGTTGCTTCCATGTCAATCTTTTGTCAAAAGTGACTCCCAGGTACGTCTGCTGGTCTTCAAGTGTCGTACTGGGAGATGAACTGAGAAGTGAAGAAGAGTGCAAGAGGCGACAATAGACAGTTCTTACACAGGATGACAGAAGAGGCAGAACAAGCAGTTGGGCAAAATAACATGAAAAGACTACGAAATTACAAGAACTCTGTCAGGAAGGAAAAACATGAATGCATGCAGGCCAGTAAAGAATAAGAATGCAGTCATTATTGGGAATGCAGAACAAAGATCTTGCTGGGCAGAATATTTTAAAGAAATACTGAACCGGCCACCACCAGCAACAATTTTGGACATTGCCCCAGCCACTGAGCAACTCGAGGTGAACACCAACCCACCAACCAAGGCAGAAATCATCAAAGCCATCAAGTCTCTGAAAACTGGCAAGGTGGCAGGCCCAGATGGCATTCCTGTAGAGGCACTCAAGGCAGACCCAACAGTTGCAGCAGAGATGGTACATCCCCTGCTGCAGAAAATTTGGGAGCAGGAGCAAGTTCCAGCAGACTGGAAACTTGGCTATCTGGTAAAGCTACCCAGGAAAGGTGACCTGACCCAGTGTAGCAACTGGCGTGGGATTACTCTACTGTCTATTCCCAGCAAGGTGCTGACCAGAATCATCCTGGACAGACTGAGGAATGCCCTAGACAAGAGACTGCGGCAAGAACAGGCAGGCTTTCGGCAGGGTAGATCATGCACAGACCATATCGCTACACTGCGAATCATTATTGAACTGTCCATTGAATGGCAGTCCCCGCTCTACATGACATTTGTGGATTTTGAGAAGGCATTTGACTCCGTAGACAGAGAAACCGTCTGGAAGTTGATGCAGCACTACGGATTTCCACCAAAGTTCATTACCATCATCCAACAGCTGTATAAAGAGTCGACATGCCTGGTGATCCACAATGGGAAGTTGACGGACCCCTTTGCACTGAGGACTGGAGTAAGGCGCTGACAATCTTCCTGATCGTCATAGACTGGATCATGAGAAGAACAACCTCTAACAGCAACACAGGCATTTAAAGGACCTTTGCCATGCAACTTGAGGATCTCGACTTTGCAGACAACATCAGCCTGTTGTCCCACAAGCAACAACATGCACAGCCAAAGCTCACTCGGCTCTCAGAAGAAGCAGCGACAACTGGCCTGAAAATCAGCATCAAGAAAACAGAGCTACACGGGGAATGTATTACAGAGACTGATGGCTTCACCTACCTAGGCAGCATAGTCACCAAGGATGGAGGTACAGATGAAGATGTAAGAAGCAGAATAAATAAAGCCAGGCAAGCATTCCACATCCTGCGACCCATCTGGAATTCCAAGGCATTATCTCGGCACACCAAGATCCGCATCTTTCATACGAACGTAAAATCTGTCCTATATGGGTCTGAGACTTGGTGTGTGACAAACACCATCACCAACAAGATTCAAACATTCATCAACAGATGTCTGCGCCACATTTTCAACATCAGATGGCCCAAGAAGATCTCCAGTGCACACCTGTGGGAGAGAGCCAACCAAAAACCTGCCAGCCAAGACATCAAGAAGTGAAAGTGGGGCTGGATTGGTCACACCCTGCGAAAGCCGGCCGAAAATCTAACCCGACAAGCTCTGGACTGGAACCCACAGGGGAGGCGCAGGGTTGGGAGACACAGACAGACGTGGAGAAGATCGAGCCGGAGGCAGCTGGAATGACATGGGCCCAACTGGGGAGGGAGGCCCGGAACCGAGTTCGATGGCGTGGTGTAGTTGCGGCCCTATGCTCCACTGGGGGTGAAAAGGAATAAGAAGAAGACTGAAGTAATTCATAAGACAATCTATTTGAAAAGGTGACTAATTAAAACCCATCTGCAAGCAAATTATTTTATAAAACTGTTGCTCACATTTGAACGTCTTTTGAATCGTTTGCTGTTGATCGTCACATTTTAGCAAGTACGCTGTACATGCAGACTACCAGTAGCAAGATTTAACTCCCACAATTTTACACGATTTAAAAAACAAAAATTAGGAGTACCTCGACGAAATAGCGACAAGGGGCCAGTTGCACAATACATTTCTAATTTTAATCACTTTTAGGCCTTAAATCTATGTAGATAATCAGTTTAAAATGCACACCACAATTTTAGAATTTTTAAAACTAAAACTGCTTTAAGTAAGATAAACTTGTTTAAGTCTGACTTTCCATCCTGTTAGTACAATTTTTTTGTATGTTCTTGCGCTATGCATCTAAATGGCAAAGAAGAGATTTTGCTTCTTTAGAACAGTTTTAAGGTTTAGAAACATGTTGTGCAACTGGCCCCAGAAGTATGCGTGTCCTGCGAGCAGATAAAAAATCCTGTTCTGTAAATCTTTACTTAAATGGATAAAAGCGAGTGTTTACTCAATATTTTAACGGATTCTTTTATCTCAATGTAAGCGTCACGCTCTCATGGCCATGATCACCGCAGCGGAAACTGTCATATAAAACAATTATAACAACCATTTCTGCTAACAGTTTCATCGTTTAAATAATAGTGAAGATATTTATGTTACTTGATCGATCTTTCGCGATGAAATAAAAACAACCTCCAGGCAAGCGTAGAAATGTGTACGTGTCGTCAAGCACAAATGTCGCTGATGTATGGAGATTTCTGATTGGCTGACCTTTCTTATGTCCAAATCTCTGCAAGTGAGCTTCGCTCTGTATACTACGAATTTTATGAATTAGAGTATATACTCTGATAGAATTAAATTTTATAGCTACAATACATCTTGTAGCTATAGAATTGGTGTGCGCGTGCGTTATAGAAAGAATTATATGTTTATAGAATAAATGTTATAGATGTAGAAGGTATGTTTGAAGTATAAAATGAATTGTCTAGACATGTAAAGTTATAGTTCCCTCTGCGCCCCATAAGAGGGGTAGGGGTGAACAAGGCGGAAATCGAGGCAGTGGAGCGCGCGCATGCTGGTAGTGACGTCTGGAGCACCTGCAGCCCGAGGTCAGGGGCGCGTGACTGTGATATATGGCGGGCGCGGGGTGCGCCAGGCATGCCCTGAGATGAACGAAAATGTCAGGAAGCTGCGATCAATTTAGAGGCCAGCGCGCCGTTCGCAGGATTAAAAAAAATGGCCAAAAATATCGCGCACGTGCACAGCAAACATCTGATCGCCTAGACCCACAGTAGTCGCTGTGTTAAATGGCTTGCAAGTCGAACTCTATAGTAGTGTCAGAAAATCAATTCCGTCTTATCAAAGATCGTACGATCTTATGCATGAGCGTGTGCACTGGGAGACGCGCACGAATGACGCATATATAATATACGTGTTATATTTATGCACACCTATGCTGTATCTTTTTAATGACAAGACGGGGAGGGGGTCCAATGTACGCGATATTCGTTCACGAAGTGTGGCTGTTGTAGCTTATGGCCTGGGTAACGATTGAAAGAGGCGGGTATGGCGAGTGGGTAGGGGGCGAGATTACACGGTGGGGAATCCCCTCGCGCGCAAACGTCTTGTATTGATTTGTATTCCGCGGCCGTGACGTCACAGGCCGGCAGTGGCAGATATTGATTTTGTGTGGCAGTTTCTTGGCGGAGGCTGCGTGCGGCGACATTTAAAATGGCTTTATGTCACGTGCTTTCACTTTTTTTTTTTGCTCTCATAAAAAAAGAGTGCGCCATGTAATGGCGAGCTACTCTCAGCCCCCACTAAAATCGGTGGCGGTGCGATACTAGACTTTAATCTTGTCAGAGTTTGTCCTTGTGTTATATATTCGCAGTATTGATTAGAGATTAGTCGTCTCGAGTAGCCACTGCTAGTTGGTAGCGTCATCAGCTTCCATAATAAGCTTAAAAGTAAATACTTTGCAAGTAGAAGAAAATGGCTATTGCTGACTGGAAATTTACCAGGTCTTGCTCAGATGGTAAATCTACCTAGTGTAGCTAAATGGTAGATTCATCATTAATGATTTGATTTTCCAAAATCAACAGAAACTGTTTCAAATGAAGTTTTGTCAAGATAAACCAGACACTTTATGGTTATTGCAGTCCATTTCTGGTTAGAGGTGGACTTGTGTCTTGTTTGATGAGAAGCTGATTTACTAATGGTCTTTAGTACTGACTTTGGTGAGTTGTTTCCGCACTTAACCAGAAACATGTTACAAAGAGTAGTTTGCATTTGCAGTAGTAAAACTTGAGCCTCAGTCCACATTTCTGTGCATATAACAGCAAGAAACTAGAGCATTATGTTTTTTGATATTTTTCGGTACCATTTTGATGATACAACCACGGACGTGTAATACAGTCCGTGATACAGCACTTTAGTTTGTCTTTGATATGTTGTGTTTGAAGCAGAGAGAAAGAGATGTCTGTTTTTTATCGCATTTTTTAAATCTATACTGAATCCTGATTACAAAGTTTATTCTAGTTAAACAGAAGAAATTGATTTTTTTTTTAAAATTGGCAGTTCTCATATCAGTGGATGTGCAAAAAACAAGAAAACTGGGGGTGTGGAGAGGTGTCGGGGTAAGAGTGTAGAGATCTCACATAGATAGGGTAGTGGGCTGGAGGGAAGGGAAGTAGAAATATAGATTGTGCCATCCACTTGCCCTTTGTGGGGAAAGCTGCTTTAATTGCATTCTGACAAAGATAAAAACAGATTTGTTCCTGTTGTAGTTATAAATGCTTAAGCAAGATAGGAATGGGGGTCATAGGGGCTTGCTCATGTTCTCTGTCTCTCACACACACACCCTACCTTCACTCAGTCACTGCGCAGTGAGGTCAAGGGATGGAGAGAATCAGGCTGACGTCTTGTTTTATTTTCTTTTCGGTTTGTAGGCTTGATCTTTCACAGACCCTTCTTGGTAGGTACATCAGTGATTTCTTGGTTACTTTCTGCTGTTTGTGGGTAAAGTGAAAAATAGGAACTAGCATTTACCATGCTCCTAAGTAAATTACCAGACAAAAGGTAGCACACAGTGGATGAGTACCACACTTTCCATGCTTAGGAAGACACACATTTTAACTAAACAGACAAAAGCCCACTAGAAGGCGGTCACATAAAAGGACATAAACCAGCCCCTGCTGACTAGGTCAGGAATGAGAGTGGGCGAGAAGTGAATGGCTTCCTGCACATAGATAAGCACCAGACCAGGTATTGATAGCCCATGTCTGCTGTTTATCCTGATTGAGTATATACAAGTCTCAAGCTTCTTGAAACTCATGGGGGTAATTTACAGATGAAAAGGGATTCCACCGTCCCAAAAAGTAAAGAGCAGTGTATTCACATTAAACCAGCAGTACTTGTAGGGATGGTTAATATAGGGCATGGTGTACAGAATATGGAAACTGCTAGCATATCCAGTAAATGGGTTGGCAGTTAGGGTACATAAGAGCGCATACAATAACAGTTAAATGTTCAGTTTTTACTTCCAGATCTGCAGGCAAATCTTGCTGTGGTAGCATATTTAGGTTTCTGGGTTTTTTTTTTCATTTCTGTTTACTGAACCTGTTAGCTTTCATTACAAAAGCTAACCCATGTCAGACATGAAATTAAATTCCAGGTTATTGACATATTATCAGAACATACTGCTTTCATTAGTTTGTCACAAAAAATGTTAAAAAATAAGGTGGTGGTGAAAGCACATTTACCTAAATTCTTATTGAAGACCACAACCTATGCTTCACAGCCTATGCTTGAGCTTTAGGAACATGCTAATATAATGAGGCAAAGCCGTCATATCAAGTGTACTTTTATCATCTTTCATAGAATGAGATCTTGACTTCTTTCCAAAATGTTTGTGAGAATTGTGATCTGCAGAGGCTTGAGCCTTGAGTGTGGAACTGTGCTATTTACTCTGTTGGGCATAGTATCTTTTAGTGAGCTACTCCCAGTCATTTAAAAATACCATTTCAGCAGCTTGTGATCAGCATTGTTTATTATCACTTATTTCAATGTTAATTCAGTTGTGAGAGTGCCTGACATAACATACTGCTTTTGATACATCTAAGTAATTGTAGATTATTTGTATTATTTCATGACGTGAGAACAGTCACTTGATCTGAGGCATAAGCTACTGCGTATGTGCATTTACATGCAGGTGTTTCATCTTTTATCACTTCATAATAAAAAAAGTACCTGCTTGTTATTGGTACTAACCTAGATTTTGTACTGCAATAATCATTTTGTACAAGGTGTGGCTTTTTTTTCTTAAAGGAATAAATCATTTGTAGGAAGTGTGCATGAAAAAATTAGCATCAGATTGTTACTTTGAAAATATGTTCATGTGCGCAGAGGATTCTTTTTCCAGCCTTGATGCTGCCTTTTAAAATCATTTTATAATGCCAACTGCATGTTCAGCTTATTGATTCAGTAAATAACAGGTATTGACAGCAATAAGAAAGATTATTACTAATATTTATCTTTCAGGCATTAATTTAGAAACCAGATGAGTGCTTATTCTGTTCATGTATTTATTATATTTTTATATTTAGTTGCTTTTTGGTCAAAAATCAATTTCTGTCTTAAATAAAAGGAAAATAGTTTTTACCTTGATAACATTTACAAAGTATTGCACCACTATGTAAGGTCGTCATCAAATTGTTGATATTGCATACAGATGTCCCTACAAAAGGGTGGGAGACGTTGCCAATGGTTCAACTCCCTCTTGGTCACCTGAGAGGTGACCAGGGGTGCCCATGATTTCTGCATGCCTGGTCTACACCTCACTACCTCTTCCATGCCAGACATGTCAGAGAAGAAGTCACCTCCCCAGAAGGTATGTTAATATTTTGCATTTGTTGATCATTGAGCTTTAATTGGCAAAAATAATTGTGGTTCATCTGACTTCCATTGTTGTAATGATAAAATGTTAAATCCATTTAGTGTTTTGAAAAGAGTTTAAACTGTTGTTTTGTTTGCTTTTTTAAGCACAGCTTGAAATCCTGTTGGCATTGCTTGAAGTGCTTGGGTGCTTTATATCACCACTCTCTCATGTTCCCTCAGCCCCCAACCACTCCTAATAGGCCTGTTTACTTCTAAATCTGCATTGGCGCGCATGCTTTTTGAGTTATGAGGCTGATGCAACAAGAATGTCAAAATAGTTTCATGACTCTGATGAAAGTTAACAAGGTAAAAGTCTCACAGTGTTGTGTCTGTATGAGCCTTGAAGTGGTTCACTTTATGCATACCATATGGAAGACAGAGCTTGGATCTCTCTTCTTTTCCCACTTTTTGCCTCACCAGATAAAAATCAGGTACCTATCGCTGATAGGTGGGGCAGAGGGAGTTTCCCAGTCCCTAACTTAAGCAAGTGTAAAACCTGGAACCTCCTACTCAGATGCACTACCCACAAGGACTAGGAAACTTCCCCCATTACTCTGCTACAGATGGTTTTGAAGGTGGTGTGTCAGATTGCTCAACAGTTTTTCATGTCTAGGCCAGTGCATTTCTGTGATAGGTTCAAAAGACTTGAAGGCTTTGCAGAGAAGCAGCCAACAATAACATGGCTGCTCACATCATCAGTTGAAGTCCATTCTTTCTGCTGTTGGCCTCTTGCCACCTCTACAGTTGCATCAGCCTGCTGTCTCAAATGTTAAACTGCTCTCCAGACTAAGATGGCTACCAAAATTAATTTAAGATGGTTGGCTCCATTATGAACGGAGAATAACCTTGGATGACCTCCTTTTAGATATTTGGGCATTTCATTTACTTTTAAAAGCATGTGCATATTTATGTTTGAATACCAATTATTTAAAATTACTGCCATTTATTACTGCAGTAAGATAAAAAATATAGTTTTAAAAAATTCCTTTGGTGGGGATTTTTATTTTATTTCTGAACCAGCTGTCACATATTTATGAAATGAATTAGGGAGAAAATTGATTCAATAAACATTTATTATTGTCGTTTTCAAGGAGAAACCTGTCATAGTTCGTACACCACAGCTTGAAGGCAAGGCAATCAAACGTAAATCCTTTACTCCTGGGTCACCTCCAGAAGATGATGGTAAGTTTGAGATGTTCAATCTTCATGCATTTCATAGAAATTAGAATGTGTGTTGATAAACAGATAATAATAATAATAACATTCTTTCGTCACTTTTGTTGATGTCAGCTTTGTTTAGGTAAAATTCATGGGACATGTGCCTGGTACAGATAATTAAATAATGAAAAAATATTTTATATTCAAGACTTAAAACAGCTGTCATTTAAAGCAAGAACCTTGATTATTCCTTCATTTTTATTTGTTTCTTTCACCTTTCAGAAATATTAATAAAAGATTCGGCACCTTTATCGTTGATTATCACAAAGTGCTTGATCTAAACTAATAAAGCACATGCCCTGTGTTTCCACAGATAAAAAAATAACACCAAAAAGAAAACGCTCCCTGGGTCTTGAAGCTGTATCACCAGATCCGGGGGCCAGCTCTCTGCGTGGTGGATCATGCAGTGTCAGTCGTCTCAATGTCCCCTTGTCTGAGCGTCAGCAAATGGCATTGCTAATGCGAATGACTGATGAATCAGTTCAGGGAGGTAAGTTTGCTAATATGCTGTAGTAAATGCTAGTCAAGTCACTTGCCAGCTTTGCTACTCAAAAAGAGATGGGAGGGTGGAGTGTGTTTGTGTGTGTGTGTGCGTGCATGCGCATGTGCATGCATCTATGCTTAGCCAGGAATATTTGATGTAAAACAGTTATAAACGCATCTGGGTATAATGCAGCTGTTTTGTCTTGAAATTAATATGTCTGGATTTGCACTGCTTCCCTTCTACTGGCTTGTGAACTCGTTATGGTTTTTCAAAGAGCCATTCTGCAGGCAGCCCTATGAGCAGCAAATAAACATTTCTAGCTATTAGATCCATTCTATGACTGGAACTGTGGTGTGGAAAAAAGCATTTGCAGTCTGGATTACGACTTTTTAAATGGATTGTGCACCCTGGGAACAACTTTTGGCTACATAACTGTCATCCCATATGGCATTCCATAAACACCAATTTTGCATGTTAAGTTGCGTGCATCTATGTCTGTGTGTGTTTTGTAAAGTGTTATGAGCATGCCCACATGGCCAGGATCTGTTTAAAGTAATTGGGGTTTTTTTTTTGTTTTTTTTTTACCTTTGGCCCCATTACTATCTTAATATTGCAGGTTTTTGGTGATATCTTTGAACAAAAATTAAGTCAATCGTTGTGCTTAGCTTTTTTGTCAACCTTTCTCCTAAATTTGAAGTGATTGAAACTTTAAAAATGGCAAACTGTAAGTGTCAATGTGCAGCAGCAAGACTTGCTTAGGTCCATGTTCTTGACCATGTTTACCAGGAGTGTTACCACATGCCTGAAATTTGTCATCAAAGCCTCAAAGACATCAGGGTCTACACACATCAAGCATGCTTTTATAATTGTGCTTATTAGTTTAAATACTGTATTTTAGCTATTAGCAACATATTCTTTAGAGAGCTGCTTTCTTCTCAGTGGTATTAAGGAGAGTGTTGACAGATTTCCTTCACCATTATCTGCAGCACTGTGTAAGATTGTGTGCATGCATGGTACACATATTCTACTTAAAGGTACTTCTGAATTTTCAGATTCTTCACCAAAACCTTCTTCTCCACCACCATCAGTGACATCAACAAAGCGCACTCCAGCAGACAAAAAAGTGAACAAACGTAACGACCGTGGTGAGACTCCACTGCACATTGCAGCAAAACGTGGTGATGTCAAACAGACCAAAAAACTGATAAAAGCTGGTGCCAGCATTAATGTAAAGGATTATGCTGGTCAGTGCCTGGAAATAAAATGTCAGCCATAATTTCTTTTCATGGGAAAAGTGGGGTGGGCCTCTAACAAAGAAGGAAACATCTGCCAGATATTTTATCATTCCTCAGCGTCGCCGAGTAAAAATATACTGTTTAATTTTATGTTAATTTTTGTCCCTCTATACATATCTGCAGACTTGTTCAGATTATTTTATTTTTAATAAGAGAATTACTTAAATGTGAATATTCATGAAATACAAGAGTTATAAAAAAGTTGCATGATTAGTTTCTTGATTGGAATGTCTTTATTTTCAGGCTGGACACCCATGCATGAAGCTTGCAATCAAGGCAACATTGAGGTTGCTAAGCAACTTTTGAAAGCAGGTGCCAATGTCAACGTGCAAGGGTTTGAAGATGACACACCATTGCATGATGCTGCCAGCAATGGTCATGCCAAGGTATTACTAAGAATCTACTCTCAAATGCTATCTAAAACTAAAACAGAGAAGTGGGGCTTATCAAATAAAAATTTAATATTTTTGTTCTTTGATTTTATTTCTTTGTTTCTCTTATTCTGTCAGTCTGTGTCTATGGAGAAATTACAGATTTTAACTTGTTCAATCAATTTCATGAAGATTGCTTAGTTAGACAACATAAAGATGACATTAGAAAAAAATTGCTGCTGTTGTGGCAAAGTGCATGAATAAATACCTAAAAAGTAAAATTAGTCATTATGTGGTTATCTTTTGACTGAAACAGCAGTTTACTGGGCTGACTGAAAATCAGAAGTTTGTGCATGTAAGCCTTTAGAACCTGTGAGTCCCCACAAACCAACCGATGAAGTAAAATTCTTACTCTTTTCGGTAGGCTTTTTCAATTTTTTTGCCTTGTTCTCTGAGTAATCTTTTCTGATGGTAATAGAGCATACCACAGCTTTCCTAAAAATATTTTCCACAAAAAAATCTTTTTGTCGTGACTTACCAGCTGGTGTCCATTCTCCTAAAGCATGGGGCCAATCCTCTTCAGACTAACTTGAAGGGCAAGACACCAGTTGACGTGGCTCATGACTCCCACATTGAGAAACTTCTGCGACGGGAGATAATCTCTTCAAACAGTGATGCTTCAAGTGCTGATTACATTCGGTCACCAACATCTCCTGAAAGTCTTGCCTCTATCAAGGATGAAGATAGAATGATGGAGGTTGAAGGTATTTTATTTCTGATGGATTTGTTTAAGAATTTAAGAACAAAAGGAGGATTCAAATTTAACAATGATCCTTGAAACTGCATAACATTTTAAATTTCTGCTTCCTTTTTTTATTTTTCCCTGAATTTTAACTCTGGTAGAGTATTTGCTAGTTACACTTTTGATTGGAAACTGGATGGTGACAGTATTTGTTTATGAGAAATATCATTTCTCCTTAAAAAAGCCTTATAATGGATGCATTTTTTGGGTCTTGGCATCTTATATCATCTTACAGTCTCATTGTTTGAACAGGCACCACAAAATAATTTTAAAACAGTTATCTGTTTGCACTAAACTTAATATTCATTATGATCATCAATGGTTTATTGATTCATTTTACCATTCTTCCACTCTGGCAGTTTGTTTTGCTTATTCAACACGGGTCAGCACTCTAAAAAGTAGAAAGTGCCTATATCAGATTAGCAATGAATGGTTGTAAGGCACTGCTGGTTAAATATATTATTAAATATTATGTTATGTCATTCATTGTAATGTCATGATGCTGTGCCATGCAATTTCATGTCATGATGTTAGGCCAGAATGTCATGTCATGGCCACAAGGGGCTATTTACAATCTCATCCACATGTCACAGAAATAAAACCACGTAGTGCGTCCATGTCCGTCATCAAAGGCGACAGCAGCTCTTGTATGCCAGCCAGCATTGGAAACAGCCGAAGGATGAGCCTGCCACCCAAGTCTCCTGTGGACAAGACTTCATCATCACCACGCCTGTTCCTCAAGTTCAAGTCTGCAGGCAGTAGTAGTGGTGAAGAGGGAGGCCCTAACCATGGAGTAAGGTCAGTTGAAGGGAGGTAATGAAACTCCTGCATGAGAAGTAGATTGTCAGGGAAGATTGGAAGAAACGAGAGAGAAAAGGGGTAGACTGCAACAATAGTCTAAGAAGTTTAAGTTCAAATTTAGCTCAGATATGGGATTGAAATTCTTACTCTGGCAGTTTACTTCACCCACTTTTTATTGAAAGAAATTACTTTGGTAGTTTTAGAATCATCCTGCAAAATTATATTTCCCTTCAGTTCTTTGAAGACATAACATGTTGATAGTGGAGAACATTCTTTTTTTTGGGGGGGTGGGTGGAGGAGGAGATTGGTGTTTTACACTGAGCCAGCAACTAAAGCTATCATATCACAATAAAGCAACCAGCCCTGTAAACAGATGCCACATGCAGAGAAATGCCATTGTTTGACAAACTTGATGATAGCTGAACCCAAGACAGCCACCCTTCACTGTATTGGTGGCAGTCATTAACCATTGTGCCACTGGACTGCCTCCGCATTCTTTGGGGTTTAAATGTTGTAACAAGAGCCTGGAAATAAAAAGGAATTAAGTAAACAGATATGCATCTTTAGAAGGAGATTTAAAATAACTCTTTACCTGAAGCTTAATAGGACCATCAAAACTGGGTCAGAATGTTTAAAGCTTGTACTCCTGTTAGGCATGGAGCCATGCAGGAAATGTAAACAAAAACACACCTTGCCCTATAATAGAGATGTAAATAAAACACTAAATACTAGGTAGAATAATTCTCTGTAGTCTATAGTTGATGGCAAGATGCCATATTTTTTTTATGTGAGGGAAGAAGAGATGGGATTTAGTCTTTTTAACAGAAATATAGGTGAGAACTTGCAATAGGATTCTACTGTAGCAATGTGTTCATCAATTGTCAAGCAATCAGCATTTTGTGTGTGAGTGTCATGCTATGCTTTACCGTGGTGTTATATGAGATTCCTAATGCCTAATGCACTCGTCATATCATTTGTGGAACTTCTTGGAGAGGGTGATAGGGTATTCTCTGGTCTCTTATCATAAACAAACTCATTGTACTTTAGCGGGTCCAAAATAATAGCTGCAGATAAGACTTAAATAAACATGTCATGTTTTAGCTTTCTTACTCTGTTAGAAATCGTATAGTTGAGGACTGTTTTTCCTGTTATTTTTCTTAAAACATCTCCCAGTCCAAAAAATAGGAGATTCATTTTTTCATGATGAATCTTTTAAAAGACTGACACATTCTTTTTTTTTTGATCAGTAGCAAAAGCAAGGATTCGAAAGACCCGCTGTTCAAGTCTTACATCCTCACAATGGACACAGGAGATCAGCTGCAGCAGCAGCAGCAGCAGTCATATTATTCTTACCAGCATCGTGAGCGGCTGGCAGGGATTCCAGGAGACTCTCCCCCCTCACCTACCAGCAGTCCCGTGTCCAGTTTTGACAGTGACATGTTCGAGTCTTGCCCAGATGTCCACACTGGGTCCCATCATCATCGTCATCATCACCACCACCACCACCATCATCATCACCAGCCATCTCAGAAGCTGGACTTGTGGGATAGCATCATTGCTGGACCCAAAAACAATGTTGCTGCTGGACACAGCATAGCCACTGCGACCTCTGCATCGGCGGCATCTTCTCTGAGGCATGAGTGTGTTTTGCCAGACTCTTCAGAAGAGGAAAGTTCGCACCACCCATCACACATATCGGGATTACAGCGGATTCGTACGGAGCCCTTCACACCCAAAATCTTAGAGGAGGTAAGTGATGACGAAGCAGATGATGATAAAAAAGAAGTGTTTGAAGTGCGGCGGGCACCCACAGTGCAGATTGGTCCTTCCATCCCTTGCTTGGCTCCAGCACTGGGGGTGGGAGGTGGGATGACGCGCACATTTGACAATCAACACATTCCATCCATGGATGGTGTGAACCACTCCACCACCACCCCCAATGCCACAACCGCTGCATCATCTGCAAAATTTCGTGCAGGTCCTTTAACAGCTGTGGTCTCAGCTGCAACATCTCACCTGGATTTACCCCAGGTGTGCGTGGCCAGAACAGGCACAGTCACTTCCACGACGGGTACTAGTGGTGGTGTCATGGTGGGCTCAAAGGATGTCCACAATCAAAACACGTCAGACAGGACTTTGCATCACTCTGGTTACCACAGCAATGGTGGAAGCTACAGAAAGGGCACTGGTGGTAGTAACGTTGGGATGAGTGGTAATGGCAGCAGTGCTGGTGTTGGGAGTGTGGGGGTGTTTGGGACAGCATCAGGGGGTACCAGTGGTGGTGTTGTCTCAAACAATGGCATTTCTCAGAATGACTCAACAGGAAACGTGCCATCATCATCTTCTTCATCGTCACATACATTGCGATGGGAAATGCGCCCCAGAGATCGTGGTGATCGTGTGTTGCCAAGAGTGTTGCTTGGTACTAGTACTGGCGGATTAACAGAGGATGTTTCATCTGTAAAATCAGAGAAGTCTGATGGGTCCATCAGTTCCCCACTTTGCATGGATATCGATGAGAACACATCAGCTTCTCCCAGGTCAGATAAAGACCCAGAAAGTCGACCAAGCTCTCCTAAGGTTCCTCCCCTCAAAATCATCCTTCCATCTCAGAAAACAGGGACATCCCCTCATGCACCTGACCACCTGAAGAATTTGCTGAACAAACCTGCTTTGCCATATGTCCTCAACCCCACCCAGGATGCCACAGAAGAATGGAAAAGTGAAAATCGTGAGTTGGAAGACACAGATTCAAGGAGCAAAAGTTTACCAGCATCACTTGGGGACCAGGGTGCAATCAACGTGTCCTCTCTGTCTTCCCCTGCTCGTCCTTCTAGACCTTCTTCCAGAGCTGGGTCCACTGCTGGTTCCAGTGACAGGGATGAGAGTAAAAGAGAGTGGAACACAGCTGCAAAGTTTGCTGAGCTGTCTTCACTGGTGACCAAGGAAAGTACAGGGAGTGGCAGAGAAGATGAGGAGAGTAAAGATGGAAAAAATGAGAAAGATGATTCTAAGTCTGAGGACAAACGGCCCACGCGGACTCTCAGGTCACACACTGCTCTGAAGCAGCAGCAGGAGCAGAAGCAACTCAAACAGTCTTCTGGGCGGACTGACCATTCTCAGCTTGCTTCTCATGAGAAGTCATCAAAAGTGGACTCAAGAGGTAGGTTGCAGCTGTGTGTATGTCATCAATATGAGAGTGAATGAGAGAAAATTCACATGCATCAAAGCAGATGTGTTTGAGTATATGTTGGGAGCTCTGTTTTGGTCCTTTAATATTCTTAACTTGCATATGTGTATTATTTTCTGGTCTCATCTCATTTCTGGTCACCTTCGCTCTTTAAAAGTTTTTATATGTATGAAAGAATTATTGAGCTATAAACCATCAGACAACTTTGTTATTGTGAATGACGTATAAAATATAAAGCAGATGGGTTGAGGATTCATTTTTTTCCCCCTTTAATATTTTTTAACTTGCATGTGTATTTTAGTTTCTGCTCTCATCTCATTTCTGTTTCTGTTACTTGATGCCTTTTGTTTTCTGTTTCGTCAGTACTGTCGTTTTCTTTCGTCCCTTTGTTCTGTGTCTACTTAGTCCACGTCTCTTCCTCGTTTTAAGCGCTAAGAGCATGCTCTCTATGAGTGTGAATATGCGCTATAAAAATCTTCACTATTATTATTATTATTTCCACTCACCTTCGCTCTCAACAAAAGTTTTATATGTATGAAAGAAGATCAAGCCATGAAGCATGCTCTCTTTGAGTGTGAATATGCACTATAAAAATCTTTATTTATTATTATTATTTAGGATAAGACAGCTTTGTTATTGTGAATGGTGTATAAATGTAAGTCGATGGCTTGGGGATTTGATTTGCAGTCCAACTCAGATCCAGATAATCTGACTCCTTAGACAGTTAACACCACATATAATTTTAATGGTATGATTCTATATTTCTTTTAAGCATATTAAGGCTGATATTTATAAGTTTTCTGATTAATGTGTGCTTGCTTGAGTCACTCTAGTATAAAAAATTGCATTATTAATGTAGGGTTTCTCTGACATTCAGAATTGGTGAAGATTTATGGCGCTAGCTAGCTTTTTAAAACAAAAATATTAATTTTATTCAATCACCACTTGGGGGTGTGGTAAATTTAATGTTACACACATTACATGTTAAACAGTTCACTCATACAGTTTCCTCATATAAAGATGGTTTCGTAGTTGGTTTTTTAGGAGGGGCACCTGGGTCACTGCACTTGCCGTCGGGGGCGTTAACCACGATTTCATAAGGGACATTCTCATGTTTTGTATTAGCTGTGGCCGTGATGGTGGCATTGCCCAAAATGCAGCAGACTGAGGTAATGGGACTAAGAGCAGGTGGTGAACTGACTGGCAGTAAGGAGTGAGATGTACAGGGAGAAGAGGGGATGAAGGATTGACTATCTTTGCAGTCATCTGTATTTTCACGTCTGTCGTAAACCTGCCTCTTGATGTGGTCGATGCGATCCTTGTAACGGAGCTGCCACAGGTTGTTGTCGACAAAATCAGCAAGGCCTGAGTGACTGTTTACTTGCGAGTTATTGTTGATGTGGAGCTTACCGTTCCGGAAGTAGCCTGTCTTGCCTTCTTGTTTAAGGTGGTGAAGTTGTAACATCTGCTGCTTGGTTAGATCAGCTGCCAAGCGAAATCCATCCTTTGCACAATGCTCCTCTATCTCATGATCTCATAAGAACCTCATCTTATCAGACAATCTGCAGAATTTTTTAAGTATTGGTCTCAGTTTAGAGGCCTCAAACTTTCCAATACTATGAGCTCTTTCAACATCAGCATCACTCCATGTTTTGTAATTAGCATAATTGTTCAGAAAACGTAGCACTTGCATCTCACAACTGTAATAGTTACCGTTTTCTTCCAGTAAACCGAATATCTTAAGGTTGTTGCGTCTCGAGTGCATCTCTAAATTATCTAGTTCGTTCGCTAACCGTGACAGGCCTAGCTGTATGTCTTGCTGGTCCTTTTGTAAGTGTATAATGTCCGTGCTGTTTGTCCACTTTGCGCAAATATTCTTGACAGAAGTTTCAAGCTGTGTAAGTCAATCGCACAACAACTTATGATTATTACTAATGATAGCATGAAGTTTCGTACCTTGGTCAAGGATTGTTTGCCTGAGGCTGTCAATATGACCATTTAGTGCAGTTGTCATCATCGTAGCATTTTCCAGTTCCTCCTGAATATTTGCACTGTTATTTGGTAGTACAGGTCTTGGGTTTCTCTCGAGGTCCCCGGAACTCCATAAAAGAGTAGCGATTACTACATTCAGGAGAAGGGACATGCTACACGAGCTCACTTGAAGCGTGTTCGCACACATGACTGCCTTCACCACTGAGCGTCTTCTCATAAAGGCGATCATAACAGCATGAAAACATCCACAAATTTCTCTTTACAAAAGTTCTACACGATGGCATTTTTAAAGAATAATATTGTCATCAATGTTTTAAACTCGTGGCAAATGTTGGAATATTAAATCATTACACAATATTTGACTTTTGATGGAACCACACCAACATGTGACCAGCCTGGTGAAGAGCGCTCACCGATCCATATCCTCACGTAGAGGTAGTGATGGGGATGAGGGTTTTATGCCGAGCCAGCAACTAAGGCTACATCACGGCAAGGCAGTCAACAACTAAGGCTACATCACGGCAAGGCAGCCAGCATTGTAAACAGCTGCCACATGCAGAGAAAGAATAGCGTGCCCTAGAGGAGAGCTGAACTCAGGACAGTCAACCCTCTCTGTATTGGTGACAGGACCGTCCCTTTCATATAACTTAAATAAATGTGCACAGAGCTTGAATAAAAGTAAATATGAGACAGTGTAAATACAAAAAAAGATAAACGCAATAATGATACTTGTTGCTTGTAAGTACCAAAATAATTATTGCATATTTTGTCAAAAATTGTGATTTTATGTTTCTTGTAACTTTTTTATCTTTACAAATTGTGAAAACAAAATTTGTCATATCCCTCCCCCCCCCTTCTCCTCTTCCCATGTTATAACCTGAGGTACATCCATACTGCAGGGTTTGCTTTACATCTGCTTCCTTTCAGCCCTTGCAAGCCCTCTGTAGCCATATTTTGGATCATCAGTCAGTTTCAGTGTTTGAGAATTTTATAGTTCAGAATGACCATAAAGATTTCAGTCAAGAAATAATAGAATGACAGCTACTAAGCAGTCAGAAATAAAGTCTGCATGTTTGGCTTAATTGTGTGTGTGTGTGTGAAAGAGAGAGAGAGAGCGCGATATTTTGGTCCCAGAAAATCAATTACCTTGCTGCTGTATAATAGTATTTAATTGTCTTCCACATCTCCCTAGTCATCATGCTCTCCTAGGTCTGTCTTGCAGTACAAAGTGGATATCTTCATCTGATGGCTGTGTACCATCTTGTGTGGATTACTGTTCTTTCAGTCTCATGCATTTATGTTCCAAAAATGTGTACTTGATTGCTTGTTCTGATGCAGTGTATTTGATCATATGGCCATTGATCACAGGAATGTTTTAAGATAGTATCTGATTCAGTGCAATATGGGCTATTATTTAAATTTGGCAGTTCAAGATGTCAGTATTGAAGTTTAATCTTACAAAGGTCAGATTCAAACCTATTGCCAAGTTCTTGACATGTAGAGTAGCTGTAAGTGATCAGATGAGCATTAAACAAGATTTTTTTCCCCTTTCTGTTGGCCATGCTTTACAGTACGCATTAAGTAAGTTTACTTTGTCTCACTTTTGACCAGATGGCCCAGATGGACATGAAGAAGAGGAAGCTGGAGAAGATGGTGCACCTGAAGAGGTCCATGTACATCCCCGTAAACGGAAATTGCGTGCCAGAACAGAGACCCAGACACATTCAGCAGAGAATCGTGATGTTGTACTTGAAAAGCCACCAAATCCCTACAAACTTTATTTCAACCTTCGAAGACAGGTAAAATTTTATGACACTGTTGATAAATTAGTAGTAGGGCCAGGATGGATTTTCAGTATTTGTAATATTTATTTGAAGTACCATTTAACATTGAATCTAGCTCTGTCCTCTTCCCTAATAGTGCAGCTATACTATTCACCCTTCATAAATGGAACTCACTATCAATACTTTTGTCATGTCTGCCTGCATTTCATCCCATGATTAGATTATTAGGAATGAACCAAATCCTAAAACATAAATTGCATCTGCTGGTATAAGATTTAAATGATTCAAAGCCAAGCGTTTGGCATGCTAACACTTTGTGTGAAGAACTCACGGTTTTGTTTTGGGTAATGCCGTACAGCTCCAGGCCCGTTTGTGTCAGTCTATGAATACAGTAACACCCAAGCCACCACAGGGCTACAAAGACTACTTGATGGTGAACTGTACATATGTCCTGGAGGGTAATGCTACCAGTCGCCTCTCTGTACCACTGGTAAGTCCTGCTGTACATGACAGAAAAGCGTAGATAGCATTTTTGTTAAGCAGAAGGTGCATGTCCATTCCCGAGTATATTGTGTGTGCACAACAAGCTGGGCATTGCCTATCATGCTTTTACATAGTTCAGCATAGTTAACAAGACCTGTCATCATTTGCAAAAATTGTTTAATGTTATAATTTTTTTCAGTTGCCGCCTCCTTGCTCGGTGACAGGTCCCATGAAGGAGCTATTCATTGAGCAAGAAAAAGCCCGGTATCGGCTACGTCTACAACACCATATTGAACGGGTAAACCTGATTTCTCTGCTTCATCTCTATGTATGTCTACATGCCTCATAATCATATGTGAAATCAGACATGCTTTGAAAAATTGTAACCCCATTTTCCTTACCACCACCCCCATTTGCACTCAGGAGAGAAAGAAATATTTACAAATGAAATGAGGGTTCAAATGGGGTAAAAAGTCAATTTTACTAAATAAGCATTTTCTCTTTTTAAAGATTCACTCATTCCTATCTTATCTGTTTACAACACTTATCACATGAACTTGCAGAAACATTCAAAAGGCTTTGTGTTCAGAAAAATGTAGATTCCATTGATATTCTCTGTCGAAACAACTTTTAGAATGTTAATATTGTAGGTATGTGATTTTCTGACATCATATTTATCTCTTCTGTTGTGGTAATGTTACTGTTTTTGAGGTCATGGTCAGTTCTCCAGCCTAACAAGACTGCCATACATAGAAATGGGCATCCTGAACTTGAAGGTCTGCAGCTGGATATTATTTAATGATTTTTGTTTTCAGAAGATGTTATCAAAGACCTACTTTTCTGGCAAATTTGTGGTTTTTCTTTCCAGGAAAAGCTGATGCTGGCCAAAGAACAAGAAATCTTGCGAGAGCATGCACGTGCAGCCCGTGCTGTTGCCAACCAAAGCCAGCCTCTCTCTGTCTGTACCATTCTTCGAGAGGAGGAAATTTATAATCTCCCAGAATTGGAACAGGTGAAGATTTCAACCTGCTCACTCAACATTTTTTCTGGGAATGTTTAGTCGTAAATAATCTCTCAGATGTTATATTTATGGATGTATTAAAATATAGATGCATTAGTAATTATCACACTGAGTATTAGTACAAAGTATAAAAAAAATGTGCATTTTGCTACTTAGAAAGTATGATTAGTCTGTGAAAAATTGGATGTTTCTCCCACAGGTGGAGGAACGTGAAAAAAACTCTAGATCGCGGTATAATGGCCGACAGTTTCTTTCTTGGATCCAGGATGTAGGTGACAAGTATGAAACGATTAAGGTAAGCTGTTCAGTGGATATTCGTTTTATTAAATTTGATTTTCTGTTCGCTGGTGCATTGCCTATTCACAGAATCTTCCTTGGTTTTTTGGAAAGCACTTCAGAATCACTTTCTGAAATAATAATAAATGTGTACTTGCATCGCACGGCATCACGACCAAGATAGGTTGCACTCTCTGTGCTGACCAGTATGGAATGGGTCCAGGTACATCCCTGTATGCATACAGATGTAAATGTTTACATTGGAAAGGTTTAGAACTTTTGCATTTAAACTAGTATACAAGAAATGAGTGGTGTATTTATTGGTGGCATTTTTGGACAAGTGTTTTTTTCAATTTCAGACTTTCTTGCTGCTTCGCCATCACCATGAGGCCGAGTCACTGCATGCTGTGCAAAAAATGGACTGGGAGTGGAAGCTGAAAGAGTGTGGCCAGTGCGACTACAAAAGCACACCTGTCATAGATGAGGTCCACCTACCAATGGTGCAGGTCAACGATGACTTTGAGCTTCTGCCTACCTAGCAACAGCATCCACATAGCACAGCTTCTCACCGAAAATACTGGTCGATCAAGGCAGTTACCAGCTGGACAAAGTCCCATGTTGATTCCCGTAAGAATCAAGGTGCCGACACCCAGCTGTAGTACCAGTAAACGCATGTTGGGATTCACAAAGGAGACTTAGCTACAGTCTAGGTGCCTCTTCCATCAAGAGAGGTCAAGTTACAGATGAGTACAAACTAGCACTGGTAGTGAAGCAGCCTTTGATCTGTGACATCTGAAGCACCAGCTGCTTATGTCAGAGATCCAGAATGCCAGGTATGCAAGGGTCCAAGATCCAGATGCAATCTGCGAACAGTTTAAGCTCTTCTGCAGGTTATTTGAAAGGATGGACAATCCATTGTTTTCAGCACTTGTGTTTTGATTATGAGAGGGGGGAGGAACCTGCTGAAAGTTGGCGATAAAAAAGTTTCGTTAAGGCATCGTGCCCATGTCAGGGGTAATGCGAGAATATCTTTAGTTTGCATCTCATTTGACAGCAAGAGCTGGCCTTTTGCTCGACTTATGAGGTGTTCTAAGTTGGTAGTCCACAAATATTGTGTTGTTTGTTGTTAGGCACTTATACTTTCAAAACAGCTGCGTTTAAAGTAAGGGGTGAAGAATATAAATACAAGGCTACAGAGCATGCCCCCACATCTTTTGGTATCAGTAGCACGTTTTCAGAGCTCAACCCACACTGTAGTGAAAATAAAATAAGACTGCTGGTATGTGCATTCCTTTGGTTTAAAAAAAAAAAAAGTACATTATGGCTGCTACAGTATTCTGCAATGTGTGAGCCAAAGCAAAATGGTTCCGAAATTCCATCATCTCTTTAAATAAATATATTTTGGTGGATTGACAAACACAATTTTAGACCGTTCAAGCAAAAACATAAAGCTCGGTTCTTGTTTGAAGCATTTGGTGCATTCTTAGACTGTAATAAGATGATCAACTATCTTGATCGTTTGTCTGCATATTTTTATCATGCATTTTAAAAGGAATTTCTCTGTGTTAAAGATGCAAATTTATTTTTAAAACAGCATGTAGCATCATGATTCTGATATTTTGAGCAACCAAGTGCAAAATCATGATAACAGTAACTCATCTTTGAAGATATGGCGTTAACAGAAATCATGAACTCCTTCTCGTTTTGTGTTTTAATATAAACGTTATTTTAAGGGGGCCTGATAAATCATTTATTCTTTGATACAAGCATTATGTGTTGGTTCTCTAGTGCATAAAGAATAAGTTTTGTGGTTGGTGTTTCCTGCAAGGGATGGAACTGCTGCCTTTATGTGTCTGCTTCTTTCCATTTGTGAAGCATTCTGCCTGAAATGTCAGGGCCAGCAGTCTTTGATTTTGTTTTTCAAACATTACTTCAGTGGTCAACCTTGTCTTAACAGAAAAATGTTTTTGTTTTGGTTTTTTTTTTTGGCTTGAGTTGGCCTTCTCATCTGGCCAGACATCTACATTTTCATTTTAAATTTAATAAATTTCACTTTCCTTTGAGTTACATGTGATGCATATAAAAAATTGCAGCGTAAACCAAAAAAAAATTTTTTTTTAACATTGTAGCAATGTGAAGACTGCTTTAGATGTTCAACACCAGTTTGCTTAAACACAGCCACAAAGTTCTTTTTCCAACCCACTTTTTTTTAAGGGAGTAAATCTGTGCTCTTGATTAAATCAGGTTAGGCATAAACATACCATCCAGAGCTTCAGAGGTTTGAAATTTCTCACCGATGGATTGATGTCTGTTTACCTGGATCTGTTTGACTTTTATCGTAGTAAATGTTTGTGGCCCCTGGCAGTGCGCTGTACTGGACATAGACCAATGCCTCAAGATGCACTGTGTTTCGATGTTAGTGATGTGACATTTTGGGGTGGGTGGGATGTGTTTCCGTGTTGGGCAACTTGTTTGTCGGCATACAAGACAACAAAGAAGAAACGGCATTTTATTATGAATAAAGACAATAGCTGTGTTGCCACATCTGTTGAATATTTTGATGTGAGGGTGAAGATACAGTTCAGGCCTGGCCTCCCTATGTTGTATACAACTTGCTGGCTGCCTCATGTAGCTATCACACACTGCAGGATATTTTACGCCCCCATACCCCCACAAGCCTATATCCTCCCCTCTCCTCCAGTTTGACTCTCAGGCATTCACTTTCCCTGCAGATCAGTCACAGTTACTGGGAGCAATTGTGGATGGTGTTTGAGTTAGTTCATTTGGCCAATCAAGTACTGTATAGAGTGTGCAGCTATCTTATCAGGAGCTTCTCTCATGTGCTGTTCTACAACATAGAGAAGCAGGCATGAGAAAATTGTATTATATATCAGCATGGGTGTCTGTGCAAGTGCTTTGGACTGGCGTGTAAACGATAAAGATCAAAGACTAGTCTTTTTTTCAGGTGTATTATCGTAGCAGTCAGGACTGTGAACCTGACCTCATTCCATTCTGTCCACAAAATCACATCATCATCATCTCAATGGTGACATAGGGAATTTGGCATGTGCTTCTGATGGTATTTCACTTTCAATCAGTTAAAAAAAGTTATTTTGTTAACATTTTTGTTTAGTGGTTTTTTTTTCCAAATGATAAAAGCCCTCTTTTATTCTTAAACATTTTTTCCTACATGTATATTCTGGGATTCATTAAAACACTGTCCTTTCTAAAGAATTTGGGGAGGCTGGTAATTAGCGTGTTTGACTGTGGAGCAGCAGATTGACTGTAAAAAGTACACCCTGTCCTGCAGCAGGAAACCTTCCCATGCCCACCTGGCAGATATAGATACCTGATTTATCAGGGAAAGTAAAATAGGGTTGGGCTCCACCTTCCACACACCATGCCTTAGACATAGGGAACCACTTCCATCCACTGTCACATTTGGATTCATCACACATTGGGTTACCGGACTTGGTTATCATTTTTAGTATTTAGTCAGTTTACAGCAATACTAAAGATTACTATTCTTGTAAGAAAACACCATCTTTTCCATGCCTTTCTTTTTAAAAAAGAAATAAGTAGGCAGGTGAGGGTGTATGTGTGGTGTGAGCATGTATGGAGGGAAGAGAAAAAAATGTACATGTTCATGCATGAATGCTCATGTTTAAGACGTCTAATTTTTGTTTACCAGCCCCTCTCAAAATCTTTGATTTGGTGTGGAGACCGATGGCTAAATGTTTTAAATGGTGGTGTCTTGTTAAACAAGCTTTAGAGTCAAGTGTCAATTTTTTAAAATATAAAATTCAGGTTTTTCATCATTATTGACTGATAACATGACAAACTTATTTCAATTGAAAGTAAAACAACCTACCTTGAATGCAAGGTGGTGTGCAGCAAATTGTGTGGATACTTAGTGCGTGACAAAGAGGAGTAGGATACAACAGATGGTGAATTTTAGATAGTCGTCTGTAGGGTAACTTTCATTTATTGTGTATGTTCTAGGTTTTAAGTTTATTATCTTTGACTATGCCTAGTATGTTTGCTGAAATTAAAGAAGTCCACACCATTCTATCACAGATGGTAGTAAATTATTCTCAGGTGCATAAAATTGTACCTATTGCCTTTTGTTTTTTAGTCATCGTGAATAGGAGCTATTTTCTAATTTCACTCTCCTCAAACTGAACAGGTGCTTATTGCAATCAAAATGTGCTGTTTCATCTATGGCATTTAAGGCTTTATGTTTGCAGGCTCATTGCTGTTACCACTTTCTAGGGCTAGTAGCTTTAGTTAACTCATTTTGTGATCCCAATTTTGTTCACTTTTTTGTTAAAAAAGGGCTTGCGCTACACATATTCCAAAAAATAAATAAAGCTTGCCCAAGAACACCACTGATTTCTGACATCTTCCTTCCAGCACATTTTATATGCATGTTCAGCGACTTTAAAATCAGGCTTCTCAACTCCAAATTCATCTTGCTGTTAACTACTTTTGGAAGGCATTGTGACTGCACTGGCCAAGCATTGGCAAAATTCCTGAAAAAATATGAAGGCATCATGACTAGTTACATTTAAAGACATTTCAGTGTGCTTAGTAGATTAGATGTGCAATGAAGTGCAACGTCCCCACTCCTAACAAAATACAGCAAGATTTCCATTTTTAAACTCTTATCTCTGTTTCTCCTTGTTTAACATTTTTTAAATATTACTAAGTTGTATTACAAGGATAGGAGTGCTTGTGTTTTGTTTACCGCCTTTGCAACAATCCACCAGCAGTGTTGAAAAAAATGTGCCAAGTAAGAATCAAGACTAAATTTAGGTGAATAATCTGCCTTTTAAAATTTTGTATAAAATTTGTGTGTTTTGTTTGACAAATCTTCACCAATTCACCAATGTGGCCAGTTTCTGTGAGGTTATTTTAGTCAGAAATTTGACTTTTTGTTGAGCTTAAGCAAGATAATTGTTTTCTGTAAATCGTTAGTTACCTATTTTGGACAAGTTGTTGAGTTTTTACTTAGGCGATTATTGCTGCATTAAATTCTTTTTGTGGAGAATCTTCACTTTTTGGTTTACTAGTCCTTTATGGACCTGTCCTATGAATGTGCAAGTGCATTAAGTTCATGCACACCATTACATCTAATCATATCCGTTTCTTGTAGGGAGTGTCCTGCTATGGTTGTTTGGGTCACTTTTATTCTTGCTATCAAATTTATAAAACCTAATAATGAGTATCCTGCTATCATTGTCCATTTTTCTCTGTCCGCTTAATACGCAGACACCGATTCATTGCCTTCTGTCCAACTTTCTTACTGAAATAGTGATGGCACTGTGTGACAGATGAGTGCACAAATGAATGTATTCACCGGTATTCACTTCCAGAAGCCCTTGCCCATCCCTGACATTGTACATTGTCAGATTTACTTGGACCACATCTGCCATATTCATCTTTTTTTTTTTTGAGTTTCATTTCATACTGCTGGGGTTACTGTGCAATGGTATCAGTAATCCCAATTTCTTGTGCACGCAGCCCTTTCTGTACTGTACTCTTATGTGTATAGTACTTCCTTTGCCAGCGTCTGATGATTGAAGAAAGTTAAACATTTCTTTATGTTGGCATGTGTTGAGAAATAAATATGTGTCAATGTGACTACTGTAGTTTTCTTTTTCTAGACAAAATGTGCATGCATGTTATTTTATAAGCAATTATAAGATTGTGAGTGTCTACAGTGGAGATTGTGTTGAGTTCAGCACTTGCATATTTATAGAATGCATGCCACGGAGACAGGCAGTATGAGAGAAGAAACAATTTTGTGTAAACATCAGAAAATGTGTAGACCCAATACTGCAATAATTACATACAATGAAAGCATGACAGTATTTCACAGTTTGTCAAGACACTCGTGCACACTGCTACTCTCACATGCATAGAAACATTATGCAAATCTTTCTTCCACACAAAGATAAACTAAACCTGGCTCCACAGACCCAGTCGAATATAAACCTCACACATAATAATACTCTAACAAGAAAAACCATCAAACTCACTGGCCAACCAAACCAAAAAACACGAGTTCAGCAGGTGTGGTCCCAATTAATGAAATCCCAAAACAAGTCAATGCAGCACAATTTAAATCCTTACAGCTATTTTAATTCCCTTAAACACTGTTAATAGTCACTTTTTCCTTAAAGTATGCTGTTGGGGGCTGGGGGGAAAGACTGTACATGTACTCACTGAAGAAGTCACTTGACATGAATGAAACCTGCTGATATTGGTAGGAACCAACATCCTCATGTCACAATGATGTAGGCATCACCCACCTCTATGGTGGGTGGGAAATGACCTCCTTTGTGGCAGGTCTTGTAACGCTGGCTGTCAGTGCAGCTGTCAAGTCTCTTGCTCACCTTTGCTCAACTCACTTTTGAAAACTGTACCTTGCTGGGAGGGACAGTTCCACTTCCCACACCTAGCTCGACTGGGTGATTGCTGCATCTCGATGGGAAGTGAAAATTATAACAAACTAATAATAATAATAAATGAAGAGTTGTAGAGCGCATATTCACACTCATAGAGAGCATGCTCTTAGCGCTTAAAACAAGGAAGAGACATGGACTACATGGATAGAACACGAGGGGCGTAAGAATAAACGACAATACTGACGACAAACAGAAAACAGATAGAAAACACAAAAAGACACCAAGTAACAGGAACAGAGAAAATATTGATTCTGTAGAGAAAGATGGGGAGACAAGTAGCAAGAGCAGAAGGGGGGAGGGTAAGAAGGACCAGCATTGTGTGGACTGTGTTAGGAGTAATGCTCAAGGAAGAGGTGCGTTTTCAGTGCAGATTTGAAGGATTCAGTTGTAGGAAGGTGGCGGATATGGAAAGGAAGAGAGTTCCATTGTTTTGCTGCACAGTAACCAAAAATCCTGTGACCATATGTTGTTGTTCTGGTGACAGGAACAGTGAGGATATGGTCATCCGAGAAAGAGCGTAGTTGTCTGGCCGGAACGTAAGGGATGAGAAGTTCAGAGAAATAGGACAGGAGCCTGCAAAGAAATTAAAACACAGCACAGACAGTTTGTACTGAATGCGAGAACAGATGGGTAGCCAATGTAGAAAATGAAAGAGAGGAGTGACATGGTCCCTTTTCGTGGCTCTAAGCACCAGACGCGCAGCAGAGTTCTGTACTTTCTGGAGTCTCTGAATGAGGTAGTCAGGGCAGCCTGCCAGCAAGGAGTTGCAGTAGTCAAGTCGAAAAAGAACAAACGCACAGACAAGAGTGTTGGTAGCGCGTGTAGAGAGAAAATGACGGGTGGCACTGATCTTACGGAGCTCAAAGTAGGCAGACTGACAGACAGATGCTACATGTCTATCGAGTGTCATGTCATCAGTGACAATAAATCTAACGGATGACGTGAAGGTGATGCTGCTGTCGCCCACCTTGATGTGATTGGGCAGACTGACGAGCGACGGTGGATGTCTTCTTCTATAGCACAAGAGGGCTTCCGTTTTATCATCGTTTAGTTTACCATCCAGCCCTTGACATCGCTGATACAAGCTTCTATAGAGCTAATAGCAGAGTGAGACTCAGCCGGTGGAGTAGAACAGTAAAGCTGCGTGTCGTCAGCATAGGACTGATGAGACACCTGGTGAGACCGGATGCAAGATGAAAGTGGTTTAGTATACAGGATCAACAGGACTGGGCCAAGTACTGAGCCTTGGGGAACACCACAGAAAAGTGGAGCAGGGCGAGATGTCTGACCATCAACTAACACAGTCTGGGTCCTATCAATGAGATAGGAGTTGAACCATGAGAGGGCAGGTCCAGAAATCCCGTAGAGGGTGTGGAGTCTGTGAAGGAGCAGAGAGTGGTCTATAGTGTCAAATGCAGCAGACAGGTCCAGTAGGGTTAATGGAGAGACATCACCGCTGTCAAGAGCAGATAATATGTCTGTCGTTACTTTAATAAGAGTGGTCTCAGTGCTGTGGAAAGGTCTATACGCCGACTGAGCTTGTGGGATAAGATGGTGGTCTTGTAAGTAGGCCCAGAGCTGTGTCAAAACTATTTTCTCTATGATCTTAGAGAGAAAAGGCAAGTTGGAGACTGGGCGGTAGTTGTTTAGCACATTGATGTCAAGCGTGGATTTCTTTAGAAGTGGCCTCACCACCGCATTTTTTAACAAAGATGGGAACACACCTGACGACAGGCTGACATTTACAATATGTGTGATGGAAGGAAGTAAAATATCTAGACACTCGAGCAGAAGGCTTGTGGGCATCGGATCTAACTCGCAAGTTGTTGGTTTAGCTTTTAGAATAACCGCTTTCACATCGGCCTCAGAGACTGGTAGGAACTTGGTCATGGAGCATCCTGGGAGGACATCACAGGAGATGCTGTCAAGCGCCGACTCAGAGTCTAAAGATGATCGAATGTCCGATATCTTGCTGGTGAAATAATCACTAAAAACTTGCGGCAGCAGTGAAGCAGGGTAGGCAGTAGGCAGTGGTGTTGCTGTACGAGATCCAGTCATTTGATTGCAAATGGCAAAGAGTTTTTTGGAGGAGGTGCAGTTAATTATTTGGCCCTGAAGATATGATGCTTTAGCCTTGTAAATGCATTTTGCTACGCTTCGCTTTGCGGCATTATAAATTTCTTTGTGGATGGCGAGTCCAGTCTTCCGCCAAACACGTTCAGCTCGCCGGCGCGTGCGCGTCAGGTCACGGAGTTCGACGCGGATCTGTGAATGCCAAGGCGCACATTTAGACTGGCGCATCAGACGTCGAGACACTGGGGCATGGTCATCAACTAGTCTACGTAAAACACAGTCAAGTTGCTCAACGGAGGGTAGTTGGAGGAGCTCCATCTGCAGCTGTGCTTTGAATGCCAGTCTATCCACATTTTGTAATGACCGAGTGGGTCTGAAAACTGGCGCCGATGATGGGCATTTGCGATCCAGTTCGATTAGTACAGAGTAGTGGTCAGAGGAGAGATCGTGGGAAACATCAACTGACTGGACTAAGTGGTCATCAGGTCGATGTATGACCCAGTCCAGGATGTGATCTCTTTTGTGAGTTGGTTGCGACACGGACTGGACAAAACGAAAGGTGTGCAGCATTTCGGACAGTTTGACAGTGTCAGGGTGAGAACTGTCGTCGAAGTGTACATTAACATCTCCGAGGAGAATGGCGGGTCCAATTAGTGCATTGCTATAATCCAAGAGATCATGGAATTCTGAGAAAAATGTAGAGGCTGTAAGTTTGTTCCTGGCGCTAGGAGGAGGTCTGTAGATGCAGAGCAGGTGCATCGAGCAATGAGGAGCCGAAGAGGAGACTTGTACAAATTCAAAGGACGTGTGAGGGAACGATACGGCAGTAGTAAAAGACAGGCAAGTGATGATCTGTAGATTATAGCAATACCACCACCACGTGTAGGGCGGGGGAAAGATTTCAGGCAGTAGCCCACTGGAGTAAGATCGACACACACGCTCTCGTCGCCATGTTGTTTAAGCCACGTCTCAGTGATGATGAAAATATCAAGGCGGCGGTCTATGACGTCTCAGTGATGATGAAAATATCAAGGCGGCGGTCTATGACGTCTCAGTGATGATGAAAATATCAAGGCGGCGGTCTGTGACGTCCCAGTGATGATGAAAATATCAAGGCGGCGGTCTGTGACAAATTCTACGATTTCAGCTCGCTTCAGTGACTGTTGTGCAGACGATACAGACTGGGCGTTGAAAAGCCCAACGTGGAGGCGAGTGTTCAGTTGTCGTGTGCGGGAAACTTGGCAGTCTCCTGTTCTCAGATGACCATGTTGGACATGGGAGACAAAGGATCCGACAGCCAGTATAGTACACCATCACTGTGGACTTGGCAGACCTCCTGGACCTGAAGTGAGGAACAGCAACTGAAAGAGGGCACCAGCAACAGTAGCTAACACCTGTCTGTAGCTTGTTATAGTTTTTTTTCTTTAAAATTGTTTATTTTTCATAAATCTATAATCTGGATGGTTTGCCAGCATCTTTTCTGTAAAGGCTTTTTGGCTTCAGCTTTTACTTTATTTATTAAGGTACCCTGTCTTGTATTTGGTTATAGTTCTGGTTATGGATGAATAAGCAAATCATATATATATATATACCGTGGTTTCATTTTTATTAATATTTTAATTAGTTTTATGGTTTGGATAGACTAGCAGTCTCATTATTTGTGGCAATGTGTTTTTCAGGGGGAAATATTATCTAGTTTGTACTCTTTACCTGTTTGTTTATATCAGTCTAGAATTGGGATGCCTTGCCACCATTGTTACTACTAATGACAGTATAGAATGCTCTTTGGTTTGGATGAGGCAGCTGTATTTTTCTAAGACCTGTCTTAGTTCTACTCTATCTTGCAGGATTTCATTGCATTCTAACAGCATGTGTAAGACGCAAAGTCTATCTTCATATGTGCCTGTAAGGTCTTTAAGTCTAGTTAAGTATTCTCCATTAACCCTCTTGGTTCAAGATAAAAATGAACATTACAATATCTGGCTTATAACTGAAGATTGCGAAGACGACAGTGGGTGAAGTTTGTTTTTTTATTATTGCTGCTCTGAGATAAACATTAGACCAAGAAACCTAGACATTTTTGAAAAAGAGAAAAGTTGGACTTTGCAATAAAAAGTAATGAAAATCGCCTTGCCCGTGCAACCCGGCAAAGCCACAATCGTGGCTTTTCAAACCAAGAGAGTTAAGCCCCATTCTAGCTATTTTGGCCTTGTGGGTCCTATTTTGAAAAAAACAGCATTGCTAGGTTGGTTATTTATCAGTCTCTTAGTTCCTTTACCTTCACTTCTGTATTTTTCCTGCTGCTTTAAGTGCTGGCTTTACAGCTAGTCTTCTCTCTGCCGGTGAAATAGAAATGTTTAGACTGATGACTCTAGGACTGGTATTTTTTTTTACTGCCAGTCTAGCTAGTATGTCAGCCACTTCATTTCCTTTCATTCCAATATGAGAGGAGACCCATTGGAACTCTCAAAGGATCTCCAGTTTTTTGTTTGTTTTTATCTTATTTAGACAGTATTTCATATATTTATTCTTACAGCCTGGAGTGCTGAGAGCGAGTCTCACACTACAAGATATTGTCATTGTGTCATATCCTTTATTTCTGGTTGTAATGTTTAAAGAGCTGTCTGTATGGCAGTCTGCTTGGCGCTAAAGGTATGCATCAAAAGTCTGGTGCAGATGAAGATGCTATCAGGAAAGTAACATCCCAGTTCAGTTACGTCTCTCTGGATCATGAGACCCATCAGCATATTTGTATAATCTTTATAAATGGTGCCTTGTTTCTGAGGTGATTTGGTTTTGGTGTTCTTTGTTATATTTGTAAGGTCAAAGTCTATGTCTAGTTATAGAAATGTCCAATGTAGTGTTTGCATATTGGTGTGTAGGTACGACACTGTAATGCTACTTTATGCTACCTTTGTGTCTTCCTCTATGCTGGATGTGTTGTGGGATAATGGGTTGTGGTATGGGGCAACTTGTTCTGTGGGGCTATGAGTAAATCTGTCAGACTGGGTGCTCTTTTGGGAGACAGTGTCTCTTTATTAGTAGTTGGCCGTCTTCTCCTTGATTGTCGATCATCAGTTCTGTGTTTCTGTCCTGTCTCTGTATGCTTCTGTCCCATCTCTGTGTTTCTGTCCTCTGTATGCTTCTGTCCCATCTCTGTGTTTCTGTCCTGTCTCTCCCAGCAATGTGGGGGAAGCAACTACAAAGGCCCTCACTGTCCTGTGCCAAAGAGTCTGGGAGCACAAGGAATGGCCCAGAGAATGGACGCAGTCACTAATCATACCCCTCCCAAAGAAAGGAAACAGCAAACAGTGTCAGAACTACAGAACCATAAGCCTTATCAGTCACCCAAGCAAAGTCATGCTGAACGTCCTACAGAACCGCATCAGAACCACTGCAGAAGAGCTGCTAGCAGAAGAACAGGCTGGCTTCAGACCACGTAGAAGCACAGTTGAGCAGATCTTCAACTGTCGTCTTCTTATAGAAAAGCATCTTCAGCATCAGCGGGAACTTTACCACAACTTCATTGACTTTAAAAAGGCATTTGACAGAGTCTGGCACGAGGAGCTATGGCATGTGATGCGGAAATTCAACATTGAAGAAGGGCTCGTCCAAGTTGTTGAAGCGCTGTATAACAGCTCAACGAGTACAGTACTGCTGAACAACCAAATAGGAGCTTACTTTCGCGCCACAGTAGGGGTATGTCAAGGATGTCCCCTATCACCCATGCTGTTCAATATATTCTTGGAGAACATCATGCTCGAAGCTCTTCACGACCACCACACTTCCATTTCAATCGGTGGAAGACCAATCTGCAACCTACCCTTTGAAGATGACATATATCTGTTAGCAGGTACTAACAAAGAACTGCAAGACCTCACCAACAGACTGACAGACAGCTCAAACGCATATGGAATGGAGACCAGCACTGAAAAGAGCAAAGTTATGATCAATGGCAACGGCAAGGCCGAGATCTATATGAACGGGGTAGAGCTCAAAGAGGTAAGTAGCTTCAAGTATTTGGGAGCCACCCTCTCCAAGGACGGCAGCTCCACACCAGATATCCGCATCAGGATAGCAACAGCAGCAATGGCTAGGCTAGATAGGATCTGGCATAGCCACAAGATAAGGTTCACTACCAAGTACAGGCTATACAAATCCCTGGAAGTGCTGATCCTGCTCTACGCATGCGACACATGGACTCTGCTCGCCGAAACGGAAAGGAGAATCCAGGCATTCGAGAACAAGTGCCTGAGGAGGCTGCTCCAGATCTCATACAAAGAACACAAAACCGACTTTGTAAGGAACAAGATTGCCACACTCTATGGACACCAGGAATCTCTACTATCAACAGTCTTTGGTCATGTGACCCGACACGACACCTTGTCGAAGACTATCCTTCAAGGCACCTTGGAGGGTGGCCAACGCCGCGGTGGTCAGAGAAAGAACTGACTTACGAACGTCAAAGACTGGACTGGTCGTCCTGTACAGGACCTGCTGACTATCGCCCAAAATAGGCAAGAGTGGCGGTCCCTGTCAGCTGCCGCGTCTATCCAAGTGCTCCCCCCAATGCCTGGTGCTCGGCAAGGGACGACTGACTGACTGATTCCCAGCACTGACAGGTCTGATGCACCAGTATGAAGGTACTCTCTACACTGCTTTAGCACCCTGGATTGAAGCTTAGCTATTTGGTTTGATCATAGATAGAGCAGTAGTGGAAGTGTATATAGTTGCCATCGTCAATGTCCACCATCACCTCACCAACCACGTTTCGAAAAAGACTGAAGACCCATATTCTGTTTATTTAAGACGGACTTAAACCTAAACAACCAAGCAACACTTCTGTCTTTATTTTTACTTTCCTGGTGTTTATCTATTTATTTACTTTATTTTTTTTTCTTATTTTGTATTTATTTTGTTTTTGCTGCGCAATGAGCATTCTTCTGAATGGACAACTGGGCATTACAAATGGACATCATCATCATCATCATCATCATCATCTATGGTACTTTAGACATTACATGAACGTGAGAGGTTAAAAAAGATTTTGGATTGATGCCCCAGTTTGTCCAGAAATTTTTTCAAGGGCTGATTTAGTTATTTTGTCTATGTATGGGGTCCACTTTGTTTCTTCCGAAAAAATTACACCTAAGAATTAATTGTAGCTGTGACCAATAGTTAAGGGCTGTTTTGCTTAGTATTAATTTAGGATATTGTGTTTTGTAGTTTGCTTTTCTGAATATTATTACCTAGATTTTTGGGGCTGGGAGTTTTAAGTATTTATATTTTAACCATTTCACTATTTCACGTAGGTCTTTTTGAATCTTGATGATGATGATGATGTCCATTTGTAATGCGCAGGTATCCATTCGGAAGAATGCTCATTGCGCAGCAAAAACAAAATATAAAAAAAAGTAAATAAATAGATAAACACCAGGAAAGTAAAAAATAAAGACACAAGTGTTGCTTGGTTGTTTAAGTTTAAGTCCGTCTTAAATAAACAGATGGGTCTTCAGTCTTTTTCGAAACGTGGTTGCTGAGGTGATGGTGGACAATGACGATGGCAGAGCATTCCACAGTTTAGGTGCCGCGTTTTTGAAGGCCCTGGCTCCAGTGCTCTTCTTGTTTGTGTCTTCCACTGCAGGGAGACAGAAGCGTGACTGGGAGCCAGAGCGCAGACCACGTGACGGCCGGTAAGGAGGAACTACCTCTTGTAAATATTCAGGAGCAGTTTTAAACATGCAGGACTGTGCAATCGAAACACTTTATGATCAATGCGCTTTTTCACTGGGAGCCAGTGAAGGCTCTGTAGGATAGGCGTGATGTGCACAGTGGACGACTTTGCACGGGTGACAATCCTGGCGGCTGTGTTTTGAACTCTTTGGAGTCGATCCAACTGCGTAGCAGGTATACCCCACAATGCACTATTACAGTAGTCTAATCTGGTTATGATGGTAGCCACAGCAAGTGAGTTGGCAGCAGCTTGAGTCAGCATGGGCCGTAGTCTACCTAAAGTCCTCAAAAAGTAGTAGGATTTTGCCACAACAGAACTAACATGGTTACACATGGAGAGCTCTGCATCAATAAACAGCCCGAGGTCCCGTACACAGTCAGCAAAGGCTATGGAGGCGTCACCGACCTGCACGGCACTAATGCCGATGCTCCCTTCTGGCCCTGTGGCCGCACAGTAACGCTTCTGTCTTGTCGTCGTTGAGTTTAAGACGATTTTATCTATTCCTATGATCCTAAATGCTTACAGCAATATATGTTGGGTACATATTTCTACAAGATGAAAACTGTAAATAGCAGAACCAATTAATATCGTTTCCTAGTCGGTGTCGTTCAAGACGAAAAAAAGATACTATAAACTCAGATCTGGTGTCCCTTTGGGTAATCTAGTGTAAATATAAGTTATGCCCAATTTTTTAGTGTGATGTAGTAGCAAACAGTAATAAAGATAATGATAACATTACTGTTTGGCAGGGCTGTGCTAAACAGCTACATAATTTATATGCAGAATACCACTGACAGTCCCAAACTGACCAGGCACCAGTTCATGGTGGAAGTTGTGGAGGGATTGGTTGGGAACTATTACCCACCCAAGGTTATTAGGCATTGCCATAAAGCTTCAGATATCATGGCTGCCAAAGAAAAGATATCTCTGCAAGTTGCCCCAGCTGTTCTTCCCCAACCCCAGCCAGCTTATGGAGGTGGTGGACATGAACTGACAAAGTTGCCAGTAGGAAAGAAAAGTAACTGCATGGCTGGACACGACAAACATGTGCTCACCTCATTCCAGTGCCCTGTTTGTGATGTAGAACTGTGCCCTGGCTGCTTTGTCAGTTACCATAAGTAAACTGCACCTTATTTTTATATATATATATATATGATATGTAAATAGTTTTCTTTGTGTTTTGGACAACTATCAACAATATGTGGACATTGACATGATTTTTAAGTGAAACTGTGTACTATGAATGTGGTCAACATGTGAACTGTGAATTTTCTTGGATTGTTGCTGTCACCAGAGTAAAGGTAGCCAATTTTCATGACTTTTATTGCAAGGTTCAAGCTTTTTCCTTTCCAAAAATGTATAGGTTTCTTAGTCTAATGTTTACCTGAAAGTAGCAATAATGAAAACAAAACTCACCCCCTGTTGTCTTCGCAGTCTTCAGTTTTATGCCGATGTCTTGTACATATATACATAGGCCTACGTACGTTGTATAGTTTTTACCAAAACCAAGAGGGTTAAAGACGCTAAGTACCAACTGTTGTGTGTGATAGATGATTCAAGTCACTTGGTGACGTCCTCCGAATGTTTAGGCAAAAGATTTAACAGGCGGCTTTGAGGTAGCAAATGCTCACTGACAAGAGAATTGGGAACAGCTTTGATATGGGGGAGGACGCGACGGCCATAACAGAACTGGCTCGCGGCTTTTGTCGTCTGCTCGCTCCACTCAACTGCCCAAATGTATGTAATAAACTAAACCTAAACCTAACCCTACCCCAAACCTCTGACAAAATAACACAGACCGGCCTATGACGTCATGTCCTCCCCCATATCAAAGTTCTGCCGAGAATTGTTGAGGGAAATACCACCCAAGAATTATAGTCTGTTACAAAATGAGACTCACAAAGGCGCGATACTAACCCGAGACGACTGTATGCCTCATTTTTCGCTTTTCGTCTTCGCAAACAGACACCCACAACAGCCCACAAGTACTGATTCTGCAGGCGGCACTTGTCCCTAAAAATGTCGAATCGGCCGAGAAAAGGTTGCTCAAATTGTTTGATGAGGTTACGAATTAACTGATGACACAAAACGCTGTTGTTATTGGGGGGGGGGGAAGGAATAAAATGTCGGCAGCGTTCTCCCGCGCTTCCTGTAGCAAGCATGCCAGTGGTGGCTATTTTAGGCAGCACCTTGCGCCGGGCTAGAAGAGTGGCGAGGAAACGATGTTGTGCGTCAGTGGTCTACTAGGAACTACAGATCTCTGTAGGAACACCGTTCCACGTCTTTTCCGCTCAAAAACTGTAACACGACACTCCCTCGCAAAAGCTCCAGCGTGGCAGTAGTGGGATGCTTGGAGGTAGCGCTGCTTCTTATTCTTGAGACACGCGCTTCGGACGAACTGCTGTAAAAAGTGTTAAACATGAAGGCTGCAATCTGGACACAGTTTATTCTACTTTTGTGCGAAGTTATTGTATGCAATTCTCAGGTGAGAACAACTTTTCTTTCGTGCAGCCAAAGTTAAGTTTTGTTTAATCTCGGTTTGTATGCGTGACTTTTAGTGATTATAAGTTTAATAGGTGCAGTCTGAGAATAATACCCCTAAGATACATTAAGGTTACATTTTCTCGTGCATGATCATGATCCTCAGGTTGAGACAGCTAAGGTGACAAAGAAAGCAGTGTTTGACGTGACCATTGATGGCAAGAAAGCAGGAACCATTGTCATTGGACTGTTTGGTGAAGTTGTGCCCCGAACTGTGGAAAACTTTGTTCAACTAACTTTAGGCCAGAATGGTTATGGATATAAGGGCACTAAATTCCATCGTGTTATTAACGACTTTATGATCCAAGGTGAGTATTTTATTTCTTTATTTTTTTGTTACAAATCTGTGTTCAGTGGACAATGTAAGTATCGGATGTGAATAACTGCAAAGTGATTGTTTACAAGCTGCATGCACACCCAGTTATGATTATGCCTCACTTGACACAACCTTTAACCTCAACTTTCACCTTCCTTGGTTGTTTTGCTGCAGGTGGCGATGCGGACAAAGGGGATGGAACTGGCTCTCGCAGCATTTACGGGCCATTATTTGAAGACGAAAACTTTTCATTAAGGCATTACGGATCAGGCTGGGTCAGCATGGCAAACAGAGGTTAGAGTTCTTTCCATGATGCTAGTATTAACATGAAGCTAACAATTTTTCTATAAACATATTCATAAACTTACATTCTGTATGTTTGGGTTTTGGTTGAAGCAGATTCTAATGAATTGGGATACATTAGGAAAAACAGGAAGCATATCAATGATTTCTTGCTAAACAAGGTAGCTTATGTAGTCCTCATTAAAAGTTGGAACAAATGTATTAATCCAGGGCACACAAATCCATGAAGTCTTTATGGCCTTACCTGAAAGTAGGGTGGAGTTGAGAGAATATTTTGGATTGCATCATTACCATTATCCAGTCAGGGTCAGTCAAGTGATAGACAAAGGCCAATGCCTAACTTTCATCACTACCAACAACAAAAAAAAGAAAATTAATTGAATCAAAATTCCTATCACCTTTTCTTTTGAAAGGTTCATAACAACACATGACAGGAGAAATCAAAAGTGGTTCTTTGAGGCATATAAGAAATGAGAAAAATGATTTTTCAAGAAAAAGGGAAAATGATATCAGATTTTAGGAGGATTCTGCGGACTGCGTGTGAATGTTTTTGTTATATCTCTATTATAAATAAAAAGAAACCTGGTAAAATTTTGTGGAATATTAAAGGTTTCCTAGATTCTAGCATGAAGCTAGAAATTGCTTAGGGGTAGATAAAAACTGACAATAGTCTTATGCATTGCAAATTTTGTCAAGCATACCTGTATTCAAAATAATGTGAGGTGTCACATTAACTCATTAGAAATACAGAAAATTAAGCTACCCTGAAATACACAAAATTAACCCCACCACAAAAAATTGTATGAAAAAAGAATTTATTAAGAAACTGAATAGTTATTCCTTTCCATGCATAGGTAACATGCTGAAGACTTCTAATTGTAGTTCACATGTGGGGCTTATCTGTTATTTACTCCAATTTTTAGAAGTAGTGTCTTTTCAGAAACTAAAACCAGTCATTAGAAAATACTGGTGTGTAAACATTTCAAGAACGGGTCTTGAAAAAATGCTGTTTTTTCATATTAGGACCAGACACCAATGGTTGTCAATTTTTCATCACCCTGAGGTCGACAGATTGGCTGGATGGTTTCCACGTTGTTTTTGGCAAAGTTCTAGAGGGCATGGATGTTGTGCGAAAGATTGCTAGTGTCTCCACAAGCAGTGTAGATGCTCCGCTACAGGATGTGGTTATCTCAGACAGCAGAGTAGAGGATGCTGCTCCATTTGAGGAAGAGCTGAAAGGAGTGGACAACCCAGATGACTTTGACGACAAAGATGAGGAAGGAGGCGAACAGTAAATAGTGCCTTTTATGCAATGGCTTTACAAAAATCAAAGTCTCAGAGAAAGGCAAATATGTTTCTTTGGACATTAGTCCCACCAAATATTGTTACAAGAATGTTTGGTAGTTTTATAAAGGAATTCTTACTTTGTCTGTATTTCTAGTATTTAGATCAGTCTTATTGCATTTTATGTTTTGTGGAGTTTATGCACATTTTTCAGTCATAAAAAATGTGCTTGCAACTCGTATACATACACAGCGGTGGCATTCAGACCTATAAAGATGTGCTTACCAACATTTATAGGATAAAGATTTGCAAATTGTTGCTTTCATCGCGTTAGTCTCTCACAGCAATGGATCAGTTTTTCTGGTGTTATACCAAAACAGCATTCTCAGTTTGAACTACATTATATAAAGCTGAAGAAAACTTGGGGTATTCCAGAGAAAAAAAAACAATCTGAAACGCATAATATGATTATTAATGAAAAAATATTTTCCACCACAGTTATTGCATTATGGTCACAAAAATATTTGCAAGGGGATATGAGGTGAGAATGGCTGTTTATCCAAAACAGTGATATTTATCAACTATGCATTTTAAAAATTAAAATGTGTTTGACCTCTGCTTGCTTTTTCATGTTATCTTAATCTATTTTGTGGACAGTATCTACAACTGAAATTAAAGGCAGGAACTATAGTTTTTACTGAGTGATTTTGTTCAACCAGTTCCCTATGCTTCCCTGGCTGCCAGTTCAAGCTCAAATTGATTACAAAATGGCTTTATCATATTTTCATCTGTGGCTCCTCTCGTGCCTCCATATTCAATATGGTGTCTACTTTCCATCAAGACACCGTTGTTACTTGGCAGACCATAGTATCATCCATCTGCCAAAAGGTTGCATCAAAATGTTTGGTGAGCAATTTTTTCTTATTTTAGACCCAGACTAAAGGAACTTGCAACTATTCTCAGTTTTAACCATTCAGCCTGTTCCAAGTTTTAGGGTCTTAAAGACCTCACAGGGACTCCATTCTCACTGCTGCCTTGTGTTTCCATAGTTAGGATGTGTGTACTCTTGTGTTCACATGGTCTACTATTATTTTACACTCTTGTTAACAGTTTTATTCCATATTCATGGTTGAGTAACATGAAGTCTGCAGAGTGTGGCCAGATGCTGGGATTAACGCTATACATCTTGCATTACATAATTTGTATAACAAGGGCTTTCTTAGTCATAAACTTCTTGTGTCCTCTTACTAATCCAAATTGTTGGACTTTAAAACCCAATTTACCATGCCCCTTTTTTATCTGGGAGGTTTGCATAGACTATAGTTGGTCACTTTCAATTCCTCAAAGATTAAATCATTCAATACAGACAAATCAACGCAACTGAAGTATAGCTATGAAAATGTTCATATTTACAAGTGAAAACTGTGCAGGAAGAATTAAAGATACATGGGTCACTTCCTACAAGAAAAATAAAAGCCATCCTGATGATAAGTTACTCTGCAAGCAACATAAACATCCTGTGGTGACCTCCCATAGAAGAGTGGATGCAAGATATGTAGTTACCTAAAGGAGCTCATCATGTGGCATGTTTACAGGGCTGCCTTTCCCTGATATAGCCTTAGTTGCTGGGTTGGTGTAAAACACCAATTCCTCCCTTTCCCCCCTTTCGCCCAAAGGAGAGGACGATTTCTCAGTCACTTCTAAGCTGAGAGAAGAGCACTGTGACCACAAGAAGACCACTAGCAAGTGAGCAACAATATAACTTCAAGGGGCACTCTTTGGAAGGATAAACCAAAAACAGTCCCATAGCAGTTATCCAAGTTTTATCAGATAAAAAGTGAAAGCAACTGGGATCGTTTACAAAATGTTCTATTCTGTGATGGACACAAAGAATCAGTCCCAGCTAATTTGGATTGCTGCTTAGCCAGTGTGGCAATGTTTGCATTTCTCCCACACAACAATTGAAATAATTTAGTCAGTCAAATGTTCAACACTGTGTATAGAGTTAAGAAGGCACTTGAGCAAAAATCCTAAGAATGAGGGGCTGGAATATGCAATGTGTAAACCTCATTTAAATTCCTTGGAATTTATTCCCTCTTCTACAATTGCTTGCATGCATGTAAACACATACACACGTTCAAACATACAAAGTACAGAACAACGTATTTTTTCTTTTTACTGAAGGCTTGCTTGCAGGGAAGGGAAATTAACAGGAACAAAATATTACAATAAAATTATGTGACAACTGATTTCATTCTAAAACCAAGATCAAAACCAAAGCACATATACACATTTATTAGTCATTGAAATCATCTTTGCCACAAGGGAGTTATTATACCTGAAAGGTACTGTGGTACAGGACTTAAAAATCACCAGTGCAACGAAACCAAAATGTTATAAGCTATCTAAAATATGTTCTGATTAAGAACTTACTTCATCTGACCAAACCATGTCAAGAAGCATCTGTAAACAGATATATCAGGACACCCCCCCCCCAAAAAAAAAAAGGTCCAAACAAACAAAAGGCTTACAATTGTGTTAAGATCCTGAAGCTAGTCTAGATTTGTCATTGGCCTACACATACAGCAAAAGTGTTAACTGGACTAACATACACTGCCATTTCTCATGGTAAACTGACTTGTTTTGTAATAAGTACAGAAAGCAAACCATTTGACTGAATCCTAGAAAAGCTAATGGATGTCCTACACAGCCTAACAATCAATCTACCCAATGACAGGATGATCTTCCCAATGGGAAGTGGGGATGTTTTTTCCTTTTTTAGTAATTACAAGATCAATACAAAAGGCTTGCTGGTGTTGTGGATAATTTTGGATGAATAAACTGGATGTCAAAAGTAATACAGTCAATGTTTGTTGCACTGGACTCACAATGGATAAAGGCAAGAAGGAGGGGGAAAAAAACCAAAGAAGTGAAATGTAATAATGTCGAGTACAGCACTCAGCCTGCATGACCACCACTGCAACTCACAAAACCAAAAAAGTGTCGGGATCAATAAGTGAAACAGTAAACTCCACAGAATGCCTGAGGATGAACCAGAGTTAATGGAGGGATAATCTGCTACTCTGAGCTGGTGCTGAAATGCATCACTTGGGCATGGCAGTGGTGCATTTTTGTTTCGCAACTGTCCACCCAATGCATACAAACAACAGGCCCTATGTGCTAGACTTAACAAGATGACAAATAACTGGGTCCTTCACATGTATACCTGTAGTAACTGCCTAAGCATGTGATCTACAAGATACACAGTGCGCAACTCCTGGATGACAAAACATTATCAAGGTAACAGTTTAACAATGAGGCTACATCAGGTTGGTTACCATAGCAATGATGAAACATTTACATAATTTATATACTGCCTCCACCTGGGGTGAAAATTCTTATCACTGCAACATCTGTTATATGTCACAGAAGTGAAAAGGTTAGTGATGACATCAAACTGCACCTCACACAATGGCACAGGATGCATTTTTAATTGAAATTTTGGCCACTATGTTAATATGCCTAAGTTTCAAGCCATGTACAGTGACTAACCATTTCCCCCAAATTAAGCACAGGCCAATCCCCATTCCCCACCAATTCACATATTACTCCTTTAGGTAGTGGCCCTGAATGTAGAATAAATCCAAGACCTCTTTCCTCTCTATTTAAGAAAACAACCATGTCACCAGGAAACCATGCAGTAACAATGTCAGCATATAATGGCCGTTAATTCTGCAACAGCTCGTTTTGCTATTAACAGTCTGCCAATCATGTCAGTTGTTTAGGCAGCTGCTTTTAACAACAACCTTGAACTGCTCTTCTGCCGTAAGTGCCCGCACTCCGGCAGAAAGGAATAATAATATGTGCACGGCATGAAATTCACATCATCTCAGTAAGCAATATACAGTACTAGGCTCCAGTTCCATAATAGGATAATTTTATGCAAAATTCCTTATCATCATGTTCAACATAAAAACTTGTCAGAAGAATCATTAAAGTTCAAACATTGCACTCAACATTCAGCTTTCTTTTTAAAGATGATGATGAAAGACCAACGTCTACACCAAAAAGCAGGCCTGCAGACAAATACACTGACATCCATCTGCAAGATGTCCAAACTATAATGGACATTATTTAAATAAAGCACAAATTAACCCAATTTACAAGGAGCTTTAAAAACGCCGAACCTCTATATTTATGGTTCAACAATCTTGAACAATACTTGAGCATTTGAAAGCTATTTACTAAAATATTTGCACAAAAAACTTCCTATAGTGCAACCCAAGGAAGTCCATGTAACATCCATATTGGAAACTGATTTAAGAGACATAAAAAAAATTCTGGCTAATCTGAGATTTCATACCTTCTCTGTGTTCTAATCAATAAGATATGGATGATGACTGGTTACTACATGCCAGTCAGTGTGTCCTCTAATGTGATACACACCTACTTTTAAAAATATATTATGTGAAACAGCACATTAAAAATTATAAGATCTATGAACAAAAGCAGGGTTAGAGGCTGAAAACTCAGAACTTAAAATTTTGTAAGCAGAACATTTACAAAACAAAACAGAACCAATAAAACTGCCAGCTCATTTAAGTATCCTAAATACATATATGCTAGGCAAAGAATGTCTCTAAACTGAGGCAAAAATGTCCCTAAAGTTTTAGCTTAGGTATATCTAGTATTGACAGCTAACACAGGTCAGGATGGAACAATGACAGAGTTGTTGCTGCAGGACACCACATTCTTTGTTTATAAGCATTATACATATTTAGTCAACTCTCAATGTGATGCAGCAAGCTTGTCATGAAATATGCTTTGGCTACGAAGCATTAAATTTGGTCAGGTGGCATGCATGTAAGTGACACGCAGTGCATTTTAGAAACATAACCTTCCACATGTTAATGACTTAGAAATGGCATTAAAGCTGAACATACTCTACTGAGATAAACTTGTGATGACTGCTTATTTAAGAATAGGCGAAAAAAATCCCTTTTTTGCAAAGTCAATCAACTCATTTGCCTTTAAAAGAAAAGGGGAAGAGAAAAATCTGGAAACTTGACAGGAAAATCTGGCCTTAGTTTCCCTTTTTGAGCATCAATTTATCTTCTATTACCTTCCATGTACTCACATCTCTTGATTGTGATTTGCTGCATTAAATCCAACATAACATGTTTGTGCAAGCATTTAATGCTTGTTAATGTTGAAGCCCATCTTCCAAGACATAAATAACAAGTTAACAGAAAACATGTACAGTATTTTTCAACACCAATGCATCTTTAAAGACAGATCCATTATCCTAGCTGAGAAAAAGAACTGCCAGCCAACGTACTATTTCTTGGCACAAAATTAAAAGACGTACCTGCTTCGGATTACAGGTAAAGACCAATGACTGCTTTTAGCCAACCCCATATATTTAAGTTTAATTGCGCATGCATGCACACAGACCTCCCCAGCCACAATGTACTCAAAGTATTAAGAAATCTCTTGTACTTTAAATTTTTCACATACAAGTGACTTTTTGTTTCAATATGAGAAAATAAGGGAACTTTTTAAGTTACAGCTACAGAACAACCATAGTTCCTCATAACAATACACTTGTATTCACCTTAAAACTATGAAGTTAATCTACTTTAATGCAGTGTATACTTGCATTTAAGATGTTTAGTCCAAATGTTTTGATGAGATATTGTTGGAGAACTTGATCAACACCCTACCCCAATTATTCAATAAATGAAAAAGGGTTTTGGACATGGCGGTATGCATTAGGATGCAATTATCTAATACTTAAGAAGCCATGAGGTAGTATAAAAATAGTCAAAAAAGAAAACAAATGGGATAAAAAGGAAACAGAACACGAACTTTTATGGACAAATATGCTTGATTATCAGTTCAGTAGTAAAGCATATCAAAACTTGTAACACTGTCAGTAATGATGCTGGTAAAACTTCATTTTACAAGGTGAGCCAGCTAAGGCCATTTATTCTTAATTTCACTCCCCCATCCCACCCCAAATCACACAATCAATTGAAAACAACTCATCAGTTCTGTCTGTATTATGATGGCCTTGTGATAGCAGAATGGACCTAAACTATCATAAAGACCCAAAACTTTAAATCATTATAAAGACTGATGAAGGTAAAATCTGAGTCCAAGAAGGAAAAACGCACAACAGCTTGAAAAGACCACCTAATAACATTAGCTTTCATAGGTACACTGTACCTACACTTTTACCCATTATAAATATCAAACTTTCTCTGATTGTCTACAACAGCTAAATGTACCAACAAGGTTGTCTTAAATGACACCAATTGCAAAGATCTGCAGTTGTTATTCTTTGAGCAAATGGCTCTTATTTAGACACACAAGTAGGGAGTCTTGGTGTGAGTAGACTGCAGAGAAAAGGAGTACTACAATGAGTTGCACTTAAACCATCAATGATATAAAGATTTCCCTAGTACCCCAACACTACCAAAACAAAACAAAAAAAAAAACCTTCTGCATTGGATTTATGTTTTAAGTTACACTTTCAATTGATATTTGATATTTCACATCATTCACCAATCATCTGCCACACAAGCAGGTGGCCTATGTGTGTGTTTTTTGTGCGAGGACAAAAAAACAAAAACAAAAAACAACTACCTAAATTTTCTACAAGAATTACGTTTTCCACCATCAACTTCTATTTCTTTGTTCCTTATGTTTAGCCCAATAATGTGGAACACAAAGAGCCCTGTCACATGCTGTGATTCCAAGCTATAAGCACAGTCACTATTATATAGTCAAAGTCTTGATGGTGCACTTGTTACATGCACTAAACCAACATGCATGATGTGAAGTAAGGATTCAACCACCAGGGACAAAAAGCCTGACAACAAGGGCTAATGGAATACCCAGCTCAAAGACCAGGTGAAAAACCTGTTTATCTTGGGTTGCTGGCTACAAAATTAAAAAGAAGAAAATAGGATGAACCATGATTCTAAACATACAAAGGGATTCCCCCCTCCCCCAATCAGTCCCTGCCTGGGCTAGGGGTGGATAGGTTGGGGAAGAGGGAGCTCAGGTGTTCGTGAAAAGTTCAATAAGTTAAGAACCAGTGTCCATTTTTGTCCCTGTCATCTCTGAACCCCCCCTACCCTACTTACTAGCCCCTCACCCCCCATGGGCTTACTTTTTTTTCTGATAAGACATTCAGTGCCTAATTCCACCGAGAAACAAAATGACTACATACCAGACAACATGATCTTCCTCTGCTGCCTAATCTTGAGAGTCTTTTAAATCTGCTCACTTTTGTCACAGTTTGTTTCTCAGCTCTTGCCATATAAACATGTAGCATTCTTCAATATAAAAGAAATATAAACTAAAGGAAAACAAATAAAAGATTGCATTCATGATAACAATTCATACCTACATAGTACATAAATGTTACATATGCAGCTATAAACCCATGTAAAAATTCTTGCGTACATAAAGTAACTATTGATGAAACTGGTGTTTCTAGATATTTACCCATGGAGTAGTAGTTTCTCTGATAGCATAAATCAAGTTAACCAATCAGTCATCACTGTGCAAGTACATGTATAAATAATTTATAAATACTTTTATGCACATTCCTATCTTAACAGGAAACCATAGGAAACAATTTTAACACCATCTCCCCATACAAGTGGAACCAATCGACTTCATTCAGCTATGTTGATACAAATACCATAGTCACTGCTTTGACTACAGCTTAGATTTTATATGGAACTCTTTTCTAATCCTGCAGTGCTGACTTTTGTGGTCAGTCCGTTTGGCACTGAACTCCATCATATTCTCCTGCCATGCTTGACATGTGATACAAGAAACCAATCTGTTCACCCATCTTCCAATTACTTTTGTCTAACTTCCAATACACAATATTTCTTCAGCATTTAACTAAAACTGACAAAGAGAAAGTTAATTCACTAAAACACTTATGGCACTGTACTGTACCAAATGCATGGTACAAATGTGGGATCAAGAATGACTAGAACTCACTTAAGTTTTAAACCAATAACATCAGTAATATCTTGTTTTCTATCCATTTTCAGCTTACAGAGATCATTATACACCCATCGTACATGGAAGAAAAAGCCCTACAAACAAAACGAAAGAGAATTTTAAGCAAATGTAAATAAAGAATATAAAGTTTCTTAAGCCACCATAACAAAGTGAACAGAACAATTAAGCTATGCAGTCAAGCCTACAGACAATACATGGGGCAGTAGGCACAGTATGGACATGTGCAGCGGTCTCAAAAGCAGCTTTACTACCTCTGGTCCATAACTATAACCAAAGTGAGTCTGTAGAAGCCACAAATGTGACTCTACAGGCTGCAGCTACAGACTGCAGTCATCCAGCTACCCTTAAGGTTACTTTGCCCCTACTTCACAGCTGCAGCCCCAGGAAATGTCTTATATAAGCTGTGGGCCAAACGCAAGACATGGAACTATCGGCAGATGACCAAATGAACTCTAAGGTCTCTGCACTACTGCGCACAATGGACTGCACCTTGCTTCACCTCTAGACTAGCCACACCAACTGACCTCAAAGCACAATGTCAACAGAGATAAAAAATTTCATAAACAGTCAAGCTCAGTAAAGACCAGTCTTTACAGTCTTCACCCCTGCGCTTTCTTTTTTTCTTTCTTCAAGTCTTCCCTCACAGCACTCTTGGACAACCTACAAGCTAAAACAACCTATGCCTTGCCTGGGAAAGAGAAATAACGCTGAGATAATAACAGAGAAAAACAACACAAGGCTGTGTTCTACAACACAGTCACAATGAAATGACCCGGTCGTGAGCAAGATTTACTTTAGCATGCCAAGGATTAGTAATATCTACCTAGCCAATTAAGTCATACCACAGAGCAACATTTTGACTTTACCGGTACCACAGGTACTCCATTGGGAGCTGGTTTACAACATCCAGGATGGGTCACACTGTTCCGCACTGTGCCTACATTCTTGCTCTGGCACGATACACGAACCTTTTGGTTTCTGTTGGGTGGCAAGTCTACTGAACATAAAGAATCTGCATCAGCATAGTAGTTGGAAATCTCACTGAATTCCAAGGACTGACGGTGTCCACAGACTGACTCCGTGTCCGTCTGTCCCAAATATTGCACTGGTGATCTGGTGCCTGGTGAGGACCAAACAGCATTTTTTTCATTATTGCGAGACACATCCAAGTCAGAGGCAGCGACACTTCGCACAGAGCCGCTGCTCCTGGTGCTGGTGCTGCGGCTGTGGCGGTGCAGGCTTCCAGAACTGGAGATGACAGCGGGAGGAGCTGACTTGTTGAGCATGGAGTTGTTATCACAGTCACTGCCCCGACAATCCGTCAGCAGCGCCCCAACACCAGTGCCTATGTCACTCAGCTTGCGCGTCAAGAGTTTCAGGCTGGCATCTGTCAGAGAGCCTTTGGAGCCACCACTGTTGTGCTGTCTGCAATTCTTGTTGTTGTTGCTTTTGGAGTTGTTGTTGTTACTTTTGCTCTCGTTTTCCTTTTTGTCACTGCTGCTACCACCCCCACCTCCACCCCCACCCCTGCCACCCCTGTTAGAGCCCCCTGAAGTTCCACTACCACCGCTGCTAAAGTGACTGTTGCCCCCTATATTGCCCCCTGGGCCATCAGTGTCACTGGAATGGTCACTGGAGTCTCGGCGGTGCACAAACTTGTGACGGAGCTTGTCCTTCCTGGAGCGGCCTTCTGTATCATCTGTATCACTGGCGTCTGAAGAGCTGCAGCTTGTGCCTCTCTGGCCTGTTCCCCTTCGCTTCTTTCTCTGCTCATATTTACGAAGAATTTCGGGAGAAGCTGAACTGTTTTCATGATTACTTCCGTGGCTAAAGCGCCGTGGGGTTGACAGTTTTAGTGGAACAAAGTCGTCTTCGTCTTCAGACTCGTTCTCCTCGTGGATCTGATTCAGAAGCTGAGGCGAGCTACACACTGTCTTCAGAGGGCGACGCGTGTTTACAGACTCGGAAGGGCTGGTGGAGGCAAGGGGCTGCAAAATGGGGACAAGGGAAGATGATGGCAGATCGTCCAGTGACTCTAGTGACTTGACAGGCTTAATGACTGCTGCATCCATATCACAGTCATCATCATCATAATCATAATCATCGTACTCCTCAAGAGATTCCTCCTTGATGAGGCTGCACTTTCGAGCAGGCGGAATGGCTGGGGCCACGAGGTGTGTGGTTGCCTCTAAAGGAGAAGGAGCGGTCAAAGTCTGACGTGTTGCTGCTGATGAGGTAGAGGGGTGCGTGCCTGGTGGAGAAACCAATGACTGTACATATTGCGATGTTCCTATACCCATGGTCTCTGTACCTGACCCTTGTACTCTGAAAATAAGCAGCACAAAAACATAAAATTAAAAAAAGAAAACAAGAACTGCACTGATGAATGTTTGATCAATCAAATCCTACTGACAGTTTACCTAAAACAGTAGGAAATAGAAATCATAATAGTACACACTAATGAAAGAATAACATTTTTCAATAAAATAATTAAAACGTGACAACTTATAGCAAACCTTTAGCAAAATAAACATTTTCAAGCACAAGACAGTGATCATCATATTAACTTTTGTCAACCTAAGTGGCTGTAGCTCCTAAGCATGCCATTTAAAATTGGTTTTTCAGTTCAAGCTACAATACAGGCTTGGCATTTTGTCCAACCAGATTCTTTTTGAGTTGCTTATTTTGTGTACATACCTTTAATTTGCTTAGAGTGCACACTGGTGTAGAAAGATTAATTGTTTGCATGCGTGTGCACGCTTAAGTGGTTTTAAGTACTTTATATGCATTCCTGTGAAAAAAGGTGGTTGGTGCGACTTTCCTGTAATATTCTCTATATCAAGCATGTTGCTACCAAAGCAGATAATCTGCCAATTTGTCCTGCACCCAAGCCTTTTATGTGGGTTCGAGTTTCTCCTCTCAACAAATACTGCTCTACACACAAGTACTTTAAAAAGCAGAAACCGCCTTGCCAAGATGCATGCATTTGTGCAACAGGGTAGAATGCCCTGTCCTTTACTGAACATGCAAAGCTATCAAAACGAACACAGAATGCATCTTGTCTTGTCCACAAACAATTACAATAATTGAATATAGAGGGCAGAGGACATGTTAGAAAAGACACACACATGCATACGCACATGCATGCACGCAGACACAGCACCCATCCCCTTGCCACCATACACCCATACACATATCTCTGACGGAAGAGGCCACACAAGGCATGCTTCTTCATCAGTTCATGCAAAAGGTCTACAACACAAACTGGCATAAACAGTGCAGTTTATCTCCAAGTTAATTGCTTCTGTTCTCCACAAGACTTCAGCCCATTCCTTTAGAATTAACAGTCAACAGTACAGTGCTAAACAAATGTGCAGATCAACAAAAGGTCTAATAAAATACTTCCCCAAAAAAAAATCCACCACTCACCATTGAGGACACTTAATGGCAAGCAAAAGAAATGGGAGAAAAACCACATTCTTCAAAAGTTGCAACAATTACTGATCACTGTGTATGGTCATAAAACTGATGTGAGCTGAATGCATATATGTATATATGTGTGTGTGTGTGTGCATGCACTCAGGTGGATGAATGGGGTCAAATGTATACAACTTCTGTGTACACGTACAAATGCATGCTTGCAAGCATAGACAAAATGTTTTAAAAATTTCAGCTCCCAATCCATGCATTTCAAACTTATTTGGTTGAGTCAGTTGAAGACATTCTGATAAAAAAAAATTCTTTGGTGGTTCCACAATATATCAGAAAGACACACTTTTGTACTTTTGATCCTAATACATAAACATCAATCTAAATAATGCACAGCTTAAAGTTGACAATAAATTGTGCAATATACAACCACCTCCAAAAGATAAAGCAACAGTTATGCTTTTGACATAAGCTTATGTGTGTAGGTACAGAGCAAGCCGTTTGTGCCCATGAAGCCAGCAACAGACGACAAAAAGACACCAAGAGCTGACTAGCAGACAAAACATACGAGGTGTTCGCACTGAGATCTGGTCTCTTTGGTCTCACAGCACAAGCTGTTGGTGAGCAGGGCGTCTCCAACTTTTCCATCAGGCGGTGGCCAATGCTAGATGAATTAAAACAATAGCCCTTAGCCCAGAAAATTATTAGCTCACTGTTTGGCAGCAAAACCAACACCTTAGCCACACAGACTGATGGCCTTATAACCCAGCAAACCATCACACAGCAGTTGGCAAGGAACCGCAAAGAATCTGCTGCAACGGGATAGCAAGGTGTAATTTTCAAAAGAAGCCAGTACATATATATGTGTGTGTATGTGCCCGATATATCCAACAAAGCTCTTGCTTGGTCTACTGTGGAAAGGTGAAATGCTAAAGACCCTGAAAAATTCAAAGACTGAAGGTGTTAAGCAGCAGAAAGCTGTCATTTTCAGTATATCTGAAAACACATTACCCTCTACCATGAGCTCAATATCTAAGTTGAACAAAAAGGCCAGAAAAGTCTTGCAAGTTCATTTACAATCCACTGAAAAGACTAAATCAGAGTGGTGCAGTGACATGATGACATGGATTCCCCACTGCAAGAAATTCCTACACGTGCCTTTACAGCCTCCCAACGACAACCTGGTATACCCGATGCAATCACACATGCATTAATAATTCCACCAATCAAGTGCAAGGTGTCACTGATAGGACTTTTGTATCATTGTGCAGAGGCTTGCTCCAGACTATCTGTGATACACACACACCACCGTTGGTACACTTCTGCCGGCACACACAAGACTTTAGAACCACTAACCCACCTTCAAAAAGCATTGCACCACATAAGGCAACACTTTTTAAAAACAAGTTTTGCATCCAGCCATTACACCACAGCATGGGAATTAATTATTTACCCTGACCGCAAAGTATGAACTGCTGACTCGTAGTTTTCATTTTCCCAATCTGGTGTGTCACGTCGGGCCCTGTATGGAAGGGAACATTACTTAAAAAAAGAGCTGGTGAATTACTAAAAACATACAGTTTCTAATGTATACCTGTGAAAACTGAAAAATTAAAAACTCTCTAAAAGTAAAATTGAGTGCTTTTTCAAATGAACATCCAGTCACACTATTACTTAACAAGTCTTGTGCAGAACATGCATTAGAAGCGAAGGGAGAGGCCTGGAGGAGAAGACAAGAGTATTGTTTTAACTTGATGTTCAGGCAAAAGATGCAGTCTGTCACACACATTCCTGTTTAATAAAGGCCAATGGTAAGAATGACGTTACAACAGGCTGTAGGTTTTTTCCACTAATGTAAGAAACTTGAGTACTTTTTTAGGAGCCAGTTTAGTGGATCACACACTTCAATTCCCATGCAATTAAAAAAAATCAAAACAAGAGCCAAGGAACCTAGCTTAGAAAACCACGCTGTCAGGACAACCAACACTTCCCCATTCAAATTAAAGCTGTCCTACATAATGGAAGAATCTAAGGGTGAACAGAAGACACGGCACAAAACAGTCAGGAAGCTTTGAAGCATCGGCATAAACACCACAATCCAGAGAAGGCAGCCAGGCAGCATTCCTTGCAAGTCAGGAAGAAAAAAAAATTACAGCTTTGGTCGTTGGTTGCGTCCAGTCAACCACGCAAAGTTGAACTTGCCCTGAGCATCTTTCGGTCCTGATGCTTGTTTCGCCTTCCGTTCAAAAAATGAACTGAGCACTGCAATTTTAGAAATGGGCTGCACCTTCTCTTTTTTACCAGCTTGTGATCTCAAGTCTTTGTTTTCAGCTGACGATGCTATGGCTCCCTGCTCTTTGTTTGGCAAACCAGATGGCAACTTTCGCTGGAAGGTTCGTGGACTGATGGAACCAGGCAGAGGCTGAGTTTTCTTCGATCTCTTCTTTCGATCCAAAGTCATGCTTATGGTAAGTGTTTTCATGAAGTAAGGAGATGGGCTTGTGGAAATCTCCTCTACTGGTGGGGACACCATGATAGATGGGGGCTCAAACTTGGCAGTAGGACGGCTGATCAAAGGAGGTACTGGCGCTGTCTTGGTCTTCTTTATATCTTTCTGCTTGCTTTAAGCCAAAAGGGCAGGAGAAAAGAAAAAAATAGACACAATTCGAAAACAAAGCAAGCAACAATAACTTTAGTATTTCATGACATATGAAGAGACTGAAAAAAATTCTTATAATAATAAAGAAACCCTCAACAGTCAGAGACAATGTTGTTGCCATAAGTGTTATCTTTATTTCAAGATATCAAGTGGCAAAACACTTCTTCTATTCCCCAAAGATTATTTAAGGTGAAAAAAAATCCAAAACAAGAAAAATCTGCCACATAAACTATGATTACTCAACATTTACAGACGGTAACCTTTATGCTCAGTCAACAGCTGTGACAGCAGTATGCAATTTAGTCACATACACCTCCAGGAAAAATAACAGAAAGTTTGTAGGAGGCAAAAACCTAAAAATAAACAAATTAAACAAGTTTTTAAAGGGGAAAAATAAAAACAGATAAGTAAAAAATCAAAAAATCATATAAACAATGCATATAGGTGTGGTCTGCACAATGTATGTGCATGCACGAGCGACAAAATGTGTATATATACAGTATGTCTGCTCTGGGTGCAGGGTTTGGAGGTCAAAATCAAATCAAATTTCCACACAGATGTAGAAAACTCAGCTACCAAGAGAAGGAACGACAGTGAAAAATACCAGTCAGATCTAACTCTTCATGCGTCATTTACACATTTTGGACAAAGGCAAAAGAATAATAGGGAGGCCCTTCCTTACTGTGAGCTTGAATACCCTTCAACCTTTTCTGCTCTGCAAATCTAAAATGGTCTATTATATATTTATTAATGGAAATACTAATTAAAAAATAAGCAACAGGCCTCTACACTGCAAGTAAATCCTCTGCCTAGCAGCTAAATTTCACCCTGGTCGGGGGACTTACTTTAGCTATTAAATTTATGTTCACACTCACCTTTGTGTTTGGAAACATCTGCTAAAAACTTTTATATGTCTAAACAAAGGTTATTTTAGCAAAATCTTTGTGCTGTGACCGAGATGAACTAGTTAATTGTTAATAACCACTGGTAATCAAGAATGAAATGCGTTGTACAGCCCTGAATATTAAATTATTTGGTTTATGCAAAAATATTATAGATAATATTTAATTAGATATGTCTTAAAGTATCCTTACTTTTCAGTTTCCACAAAGTTAATGTTTTTACATTCACCCAAACCTATTAAACTTTTGAAAATGCTTATTATATATTACTACACAAACTGTGCATTAAAAAAATATACATTTGAAAACAACATACAAGTAAGATCTTCCTTTAAAGGTGTCAAACTTTAAAAGCCCAGAATTGATGCACACGCAAGCACATACTCTTTTTGTATATGATGATGATCATTTGTAATGCGCAGGTATCCATTCAGAAGAATGCTCATTGCGCAGCAAAAACAAAATAAAATATAAGAAGAAAAAATTAAAGTAAATAAATAGATAAAACATCAGGAAAGTAAAAAAAAAAAAAACAAAAAAAAAACAGACTTATGTATTAAAATGAGCTTGTTTTCACCCTACCTTACTATATCAATCTTGTTAACTGATTGACCATGTCAAAGTTAACAAGCAAACATATTTCTGTAAAAAAATTTGAAGCAAACATGAATGAAGTGACGAGGTGCCCGCAACACAAACTGACAGATAGTTTAATATCATATTTCAACAAGTCTCATTCTAGGAGATTGAAAATGTATAGCAGACCATAGCGTCATCAAGACCACAGCAATAATGAATGATACATTGCACTGCCAACGGGCACCACAGGCACAAGCGCAGCTGAGAACGGATTAACAAAGGTTAGAATGCCGTAACAAGACACGACAACATGATCAGTTAGAAAACAAGCAGCTGGGCACAGCAGCCACATGGGTTGGTGTTCCCAGTCTGGCAACAGCCAAACAACTACAGACCACTGCGGTCACGACGAATATAGCAGCACAACTCAGGGACTGCTTAGTTGTGAAATAGACTCCATGGTGGAGAGGGACTCAAGGGAGCTAACCTGGTCAAGGTAGACATCAGAGGCAGTTGAGAAAAGAGACCATTCTGCCTCGGTTTCAGAGTGTCCACTCTAAGAAATAATTAATAATCATGAATCGAGCATGTGTAGAGATTATCTGCTTAAATTATAAAGTCAAGATATTCTATTTTAAAAGCATGATGATCAGATCAGATCTATAACTAATTTAAAAGCCAGAGAACTTAAAACAAAATGCCCACGATGACCTGAATCAAAATGCAAATATAAAAATGACTGTTCTTGCTGATTGTTCTTGCACTTATGGGACAGCAATGACATTAGCTGAGGGAAGAAAAGGGAAGGGGAAACAAACATCAGAACACGACAAAAAAAAAATAATTCAATAATATAATGCAGAAACTGTCTAAATATCTTCTGCCCATATACTTTACAGCATTCACAATGCATTATTTATAAAATACAAACAGACGTTAACATAAAAACACTCTGATCTGTATGGAAGTGAAATGTAAATCAAGTCACTATGAATGTATAATGTTTGTCAAGGCCATGTGCATACCGTGGTGACAACATCAAAGGCTCCAGGTGAGGCTTAGCTTGCCGAGAAGGAGATGGCTCTGACTGCTTGCGAAGCAAACCACTGGAGCTAGAATGTAAAACTTGATCCTGTTGCTGCTGGTGCTTCCGTAAGCGACGTTCAATCAGAAGGTAATAAGTTGCTGTGATGTGATCATAAGAGTTCTTTTCCAAAGACCTGAGTGAAAAGAATATAAGAATAATCTAAAATGAAAAAACAAAAACACCTAGTTCTGTAAGACTCATGGCGAACATTGCCATTTATCAGCTTTACATTAAATTGAAAAGTGCTTTTGCACTCTATTTAAATACTAAGTAATATATTAATTTCATGTAACATATTAATAACATATAAATATAAATAAAACAAGAGTGTGCTGCATGTATTGTTAGGCTTGAAGGGGGCAAAAGTGAAAGTCTTTACAGACTTGCTAAATGGAAATTAAGGCTCTGTCCCATTGCCATCTTCCTTATAACAATTTAAATTTTCTAAAATTATAGGTTGATGAAAATCATCAAATTTTGGCCATTTAACTGACAAGGGATGTGGTCATTGCTAAGGGTACAAAATAAGCCAATGGTCATGAATGATTTGAAAAGTGACCAAGGAAACCCGCAAAAAGCTTTAAGACTATTTAAAGCTGAAGCCTTTTGTTTATATAGTGAGCCTGGGAAGAAAATGTTGATTCCAACAACATAGGGCTTTGCGCAATGGTTGTGCACATAACAAAGGGTCAAACAAAAGCCATTTCAGTATCAGCACAAAAAAATCTGTGAGGGTCAGTGTGAAAAATGAATTTAGCACCAAAACACTTATTTCTCTATAAATCCCATCCGAGCCTTGTGTATTACATATGTCAAAGCATTCATGTTTGTTGCTATCTCATGATGACGAATGCATCCCAAACCTGCAATTTTCTCACATCACCTCTCACCATTAAGCTGGTTTTTAAAAAGAGCAATAAGCCACGAAAAAGGTACTCACAGCATAATTTCTTCATGGGTCGCAATCTTTCCCTCAACCATTTTCTGAACGATGTAGTTCTGTTCTTCCTCACTGATCATTTCTCTCGTGATGAGAGGCATGCAAGAAGAGATAACAGGGGTCATATCACCATCATTCAGCCAGGAATGATCCATTATCTGTGATAGTGTTGCTCTGCGTGCAGGCTCTCGCTGCAGCATGCTGCTGATCAAGCTGCCACCAAAGAATTAGCATGAACAGTGAAGCCTCAGTGATCACAGACACCCACACACTAAACACACTACTACTATGCAACCTCATTCTATAAGGCTACAGGCTACACCTCTTCCTTTCTGCATATGCTTGGAGAACCTCTGGGAAAAAATGTCTTCTGAACATGAATGTTCATCCTCTTATTCACAATACAATGGAATAAAATCAAGACTAAGCTACATACACAGTGGTTAACTAAGTGGTTAAATAATTAGCACCCATGGCTACAGGTGTGCACACTAACTGGTTTGATACCCAATTGACAGTTGCTGAGTGGATACCTGATCCCTTATAGGGGTGGGAAAGGAAATGGGTACCAGCCTCAAAAACAACGTGCACACAATATGTGCAGTTTGTTAACACCTCACTTCCCAACAGACGACTACCTTATTTTCTTTTTAACCTTAAGCAAGGCTAAAGCAGACAGTGAAATTACAAAGTATACACAATAATTATCCTCTATAACATGCAAGGGGTATTTCAAGATTCACAGAATTGTTGGAAGCTTTTAGACTCCCATTTAACAATGTCGGAGTATTTTAAGAACCCTATATAAGAAATTACACATCAAAGCTCTTACATTAATATTATTTTGATCATGATCCCTGACCCCCAAAACTGTTTCAATTATTAGTTCGATGTGGGTAAAACTGTGCCAGTGATATTTAATTACAATAATGAGAGAGAAGCCTTTGTGATGTCTGGTTCAACACAAAATATTTTATAAAAGGCCTCAAGTCTAAATTCTTTTACACGTTCAGACTCCCATGCATCATTTATAGTTTAAAATTCCCCAGGCAAAGTTTCTTCTTTATGTGAATGAAGCTCTCTTACATGATTTGCACATCCTTCTACCTGATGGGAGAATCTGACAAAGGCAAAAGCCAACTTTTGAATATGAACAACATATTTTCAAACTTTTGATCTGCAAGGGTGAAGTACCTAGTCAAGCTGCGACCAAAGTGGTTGTGCAATAATCTTTTTATCCTTTAATGATTTTAACCTTGTTACCATACATCATACAGTAATACTATAATCATTTATCTTAAAATATGAAAAGGAGGTAGCCAACGAATCAAGCATAGCCCTATGCAATGCACGTCAAATAGAAACTCACCCACAGCAGCTATCTGAAATATGTGAAGGAACATGGTACTTGCAATCCATGATCATTGTAAGGGTCTCACTGTCATTGGCTTCCTGAAAAGGGGGAGAACCCACCACAAGCATGTACAGAATGACGCCCAAACTCCATACATCTGTAATGTAAACAAGATCAATATAAATTCTTTAAGGCAAATTTGAAAATTTACTTATTAAGATTTAGTGCAGAACAAGCAATTGTATAGTCATCTAGTGGCAAGAAAGGAAAAAGGAAGAGTTAAATGAAGACCAGGTATTGCTAGTTAAATTCGACTTTGTTAACAAATATGTAGACAAAAAGCTATACACCATAAATGAAAAGATAATTTTAAAAGTTCTTCCATTATTTATATATCAGCTACTACAGGATGTGATCCTTTTACAGTATTAGTTTTGTTTCACAAGCAAGTAAAAATGATTTCTCATTAATACAATTTTCCAACCACGTATTTGGCATTACTTTGTAAATACTTATCTCTGTCATCTCTCGTACCTCCCATCCCCCTCACACACACACACTTTTGCAGTTTTAAAAAGCTGCAACATGTTCCATAAAACTCTTTATTAACTCAACAACAAACTTCACAACTTTAATAAATGCCACAGAAAATAAATAAATGTAGCTCCTATATAAGCCTGACTGAACCATGAATGTAAGAGAGTCAATTTGGTGCAGCATATATGAATGCCTCAAATTGCACTCTGGGATAAATAAAGCCATATCTTATCTATCATTCTAATCATTGATTAACTATGATGTAATATAAGCTATATTCATTTAAAAAAATGAAACTAGTAGGCAAAGAAGTTATTACTGAAGTGCTAGGGGTCAAATATAACAGAAAAAACTGGGTTGGAATAACTAAAACAGTGAATTTGGCTGCCATTATATTTGTAATATGTCTAGTACAGTCACCAATAAAGCTACACCTCTTAACTGATTTGTCATTTTCTTTCTTAGAAGCATTTCTATTAAAATAATTCTGGGTACATCATTAATGTTAAAGTTACTACACACACACTCTAACACACATGCATATGTTGCCACTTGTAACATATTTTAGGCAGTGACGTCATGATATAATGATTACAGCAGCACTGCAGAAGTATTCATTAAATCAACAAAGCCACTTTGTAATACCTTTATGCTTACAGTTATACTAGAGATAATGCCCCATATTATGATTAACAAAACTTCTTTTCTCTCTTTGTAGTTGCATACCAATAGCATTCCTGTGTTGGGTAATATATATTTTTTAATGTTGGTTCATCACATCCATTGAGCACACCATTAAAAAGCTCGTAAACAAACATATTAGACTGAATAATATAACAACATGTTACTAAAAGCCTAGCTTAAGTCAAATAGGAAATTAAGCTTAAAGTTGCTAACACTAGTAAAACAATACTATTATGTAATAAAATGCACTATGGTTTTTTTTTAAATGAAACTTTCTGGAAAACCACACATGGACATGGATCTTAACACTAAATTCTTATTTACAATGTCAATGAAGACCACACCCATAGAAAGATCTTCAGACATGTTAATGAAGCATTTTTATAACAACGATCACACCAGAGATAAAAAAGAATTGGCCTCCTTCCAAAACACAGGTGAGAATTCCTATGTTTTAACTATAAAGGTCTGTATGTCACAACAGGAGCAGTTACTTGCTCAGACGTTGGGAGTTAAAATATTCTAAACCAGCGTTTCTCAACCTTTTACTTGTGACGCCCCCCCAGACGAATAAAGGTACATCCGCGCGCCCCCCTTAGCCACTAATACCTATATGAGATATGAGAAAATGACCGCCTTTGCGGCCCCCTTTTCAGCAGCTTGCGGCCCCCAGGTTGAGAACCGCGGTTCTAAACAAACCAGTTATTCGATAATAATTTGAGTCTTGATTGCACTAGCAATCAATTCTTTTATTAAAACATGTGATGAAGAGGTGGGAAGATAAAGTGAAAATAGGTCTACAGCAATAAAAGACTATGTCTGAATCAAAAGCACATGCAAACACATGCATGTGTTTGCTATATATTTAACTTCTTGCAGAATTTTCTCTTCACCATCGCTCATAAAGATAACCAACTAAACCAAGTTCTTAACACTTTTTCTTTCAACTGCTTTATTCACAAACAACAATCACATCTGCCTGTAGATGAGTGATGGGATTGCTGAATATGTAGTGAAACTTACTGTATGAGAAGTTTAGCAATCAATATTTGCCAAGCTCAAACTTCTACAAAAGGAATATTTTGATAATATACCTGCCACTGCCAGACATAAAGGTCAGTTAAAGCTAGAGTTGATATGTTAAAGATTACAATGAATCAATGACCTTTCACAACTAGAAATATACCTCATTTCTCAATCCTGTTATTTTTTTTTTGTTTGTAAAGAAAATAGTGCTCCCAAGCATATTACACGCACATATCATGAACTAATATAAAATGTATGCATCTGCACACAATCTATATCATAATGCAAATTTTATTTATCTTAATTATGAAATGAGTTTACCATGCCTTGTATTATTTCATCTACTACACCTCATTACTGATATGTACCATAAAGCCGTCTCATATACATATTTTTGACTTCATGAACTTACCAACTGCAGGGGCATCGTAAGAATCCCCCAGCAGAATTTCTGGAGCAGAATATGCCAGCGAGCCACAAGAAGTCTCCAGCTTTTTACCTGGGGCAAACATGTTGCTAAAGCCGAAGTCTGTCAGTTTGACCAACCCTAGCTTTTCAAAGAACACAACATTCTCCGGTTTTAGATCTCTGTGAACAACATGAAGTTTGTGGCAGTATGAAATAGCCTCGACAATTTGTCGGAAATATCGCTTCGCAAGTTTTTCTTCTAGACCTCCCGTGTGCTTCATAATATAATCGTACATGTCGCCCCCATCCCCCAGTTCCAAGATCAGGTAAAGTTTTGTTTGGGTGTCGATCACTTCGTACAGCCGCACAACATTTGGATGCTGTACAAGTTTCATGCACCGAACTTCCTGGAACAGATGGGACCTCGACACTTCGTCCAGTTTGGTTTTGTCGATGACTTTAACAGCCACTTTTTCACCAGTAAAAACATGTCTTGCAAGCTTTACCACTGCAAAATGGCCTCGGCCGATGGTGTCCTCTAGGTCATACAGACCGGCTATCTTTCCATCGTAGCCAGATTTCGCCTTTTTCGCAGCCATGCTGGCACGAATGATGCTCTTTCACAATCCTGCGGAGGTATTTTCACGTCATGATGTCAAGAGTAGATATACATCGTAGATGTCTGATAAGCAGGTCGGGAGAGGACATCCCCTTCCCTACCGCCATTACTAACAACACGCGCATTCCATTGCGCAGATGACGTCAAGATCACATGACAGTGTCCCCAAGGCGGAGTCGCTGGCATGGAATCAATAGCAGACGTACAAGTGGAGGTGAGAAAATGTTGATTACCGACAGTCGTCTGTCTCGGCCACTCACAAATTCTGTCCCATTAAAGAAAAGTCTCTGTCTTCACAGTAGCTGAAGTGTCGTTATTTTTTGTGGGTGAATAGTTGGACTGGTAGTCATAACTAACGTTTTCGTACAGTTGCTTTAATTTGAGTTGTGGGTACGCGCAGAATGTTGTGCCTTTGATCAACGCTCAGTTCGATCAGTTTGTAACGGTCGCAGTAATTGAGGTATACTCATTGTATACCCATTCTTTTAAAGATCTCAAAACTGAGGTATCAGCTTTACAAAACAACGAAACGGGGGCATTATTGATCTCGGTATATGGAGGTTAGAAATATTGATCAAATGAATTCAAAGGGACAGCTAGTTATATACTTAATTATGCATGTAATTATATATTTAACCTTTCAGTGTTGACTTTCTCGCTAGAAGATTCCAGTCGCTAGTCTGAAAGAAAATTTGGAGAAAATAATTTCTGTTTTATTCTCAGAAGTACGAACTGTGTCACGTGCAACGGTCAAAGTATATATGTAACTGGTACACGATAAAGTATAGCGGAGACAATTGACAAAAGAACATTAACTGTTGCAAATTAAATTTTCGTTTATTTTAATTATCTTTTAGAAGAAATTTTGCACGTGGTTTGTCAAGAGATAAATGACAGTGACATTTATGATGTACAGTTCTCCCTGTCTCTCGCGCGCGCTCTCGCACGCACGCACACAAAAGCAGGTATATAATTAACGTGCACCGTACTATTACCGTCACGACTCCTGCAATGTTCTTTCCGTCTATCGAACGAACACAGGTCGTCTTATTTTTGTACGGTTGCTGACAGTATCGCTAAAAATAACTAGTTACTATAGTAATTGGAAGAGGAAACCGTGAACGTATAGTAACAATTAATTACATGTCTATACTCAGACTTTGGACTCGTCCTTTCATTTGTCATATTCGATTGCACACCTAACTATATGTTTATAATCTCTCAACGCCGTCAACAATTTTGGACTTTGACATTGTCCAGAAAGTTTTTCAAACGTTCTTGGGCTCATTAAGTGTAATTTTAACAGTTTGGATCAGGGGTGGGGAATTATATATATATATACACCTCTTTTTCCTCCAAGGCCCATTTTGATATTTATAACAGCATTTGCCGGGCGTACAAAATTATCTACTTAATAATTAGCCTGCTTTTTTTTTAATCAAGATGTAGTTTTGCCACAGTGTGTTAACACTTTTGCAATGTGTACAATCCCAGGCACCCTTCTTTCCTCTGAGTCACAACAATTCCGCCTTTTCGTAATGAGGTGCGCAAAAACTATATGATCTGACACTATGTAAAGCACAGCAAAACATATCTGTTTGGTGTGTGAAATATATGTTTATAATTAAAAGTTCCTGGAGGAGACAGAGTATTTGGTGACGAAACATGTTTTCCTAATGCACAATTTTCTGCTTGTGGTTGTGCAGTGAAAATATTTTAATAATAAAAATAATCACGACTGTTTAGAGCACGCATGTCTCCTCCTGATGGAGGAATTCATGTTTGCACATTCACAAATAAATTCAAAGTTTTACCAGCCAAAGATTTTTTATTCGCTCATCCTTCGAAAATCCATGAAAGGATATAATGCTGGACATTTGTAGGCCTGCACTGTACACTGACGAACATCAATGTCGACGATTTTTTTAAAATTTTTGTATTGTATTGTATGAGTCGATATGGTTGAAGAACGCTACACGCACAGACTTCTATGATTTCTATGGCTACACGTATCAACATCATACCGGAAGTGGTCTACCCTCGGCTTTGACGGTCACAATTCGCGCACACTGTCCTGTCTATCCCTTAATTGACGTTTCTTGCATGGTCCCTTCAAATTTTAATTATTACTATTCGCATATTATACATCAAGCTGCTGTGAAAAACGCTAACAGATTTACTCAAATCTACGAGTGCCTTGGCGGGCCGGATCATAGACTTCATTGTCTATGGCTGATCAATGACTTGGCGGGCCGGACGTTCCCCGCCCCTGTACAGACTGACCATATAGGACAAATTTCAGTTATTCTTAAGTTTGCATATATTTGAATATAACAATATTGAGATATATTACACGTGTCAAGTATCGTTTAATATTTAAGATGCCAGTCTTAGTAACATGCATACACGTCACTTAAGTCGACTATCGTAGTCAACACAAAGAGATTGTTTTGATCTCCAAATATCTGAAACATCAAGTCCTTTCAGATGGAATCACCTTTCTATATTTAAACAATGAGGATAATTTTAATTGCAACCAATGTGCCTCGTAACGCTTATTAGGTTCTCAATTTTATTATTTACACTGAGACAAAAAGAGAGGTGGGGGGGATTAAAAGGGAGATAACTAACGCGCTGTGTCTGCAGGACTTTGTTACGTCCCTTTGATCGTGACGCGGATAGAGCTCAACACGCCGCAGGGGCTAGCTGCACGACATGTTTCTACACCTTAAAACTGTTTTAAAGAAGGACATTTAGAAAATGTTTATTCTTCAAAAATCGCTCATATGACAAAAAATGAGCTGACGGAAAGGAAAATCTGGTTTAAAAACCGTTTTCTTATTTAAAAAAAAAAAGTTCTGAACATGTGATGTGCCTTTCTAAAAAGAGTTAAAGCCTAAAAGTGTTTAAAATTAGAAATGTGTCGTGCAACTGGCCGCTGGCTGGATAATGGGTAGCACCGTAGCAGTCAAACAAACTACATCACACAAACTATCAAATCAGTCAGTTGAGGTTTAGACGGATTACCTTTTTTAGGTGTAGGGTTAGTGGCTAAAGGTAGGATTTAGTTTTAGGGCGAGGTTTATGGTTAGGGTATCGACTGAGCGAAGCAGACGACTAATTAACATTTTACGGCTTCCATAAATAATCCACCCCACCATCTCCATCGTTATTTTTGTTCTGGCCGCTGTTTGTGCCGACGTTTCCTTTTCTGTTAGTTAGACACCTTATAAATTATTACTATTATAGATGCAAGCTTCAGAAGCAGAGTACGTAAGAGGTCAAAAGATGGCGACAAAAATGTATATGAATATACTGCCAATGTTGCAGACGATCGGAGAGCTGGAGTAGTATGTCAGGTAGGTATATCCCTGGACAGTCATAAGGTCACAGTTTGACCTCCCTGTCTCTTCTTTTCATGCACATCAACTCGTGCACAGGAGGGCACAATGGTGGCAGTCGGATTTAGCAGGATCCAGGAAGCAGAGAATCGGCGTTGCCTGTGGTACAAAATTTCTCTGAACTTCTTTTCTCCTACATCCCAGCCAGACTATACTCCGCTCCTCGTCGGATGACCGTGTGTCACCAGAGCAACTAAATATGGTCACCGGATGTTTAGTTACTGTGCTGCCAAACAATGAAACTCCCTTCCACATCCGCCATATAGCCACCATCCAATCCTTTAAACGTGTACTAAAAACACCTCTGTTCCACGAGCACTACTCCTAACACCAATCAACATAGTTGTCAATAGTTGTGATTATAGTCGTGACTAGCCCACCCTCGTCTTCCTCTGCAGATTTATGACACTCTCCCTCCTTGCTGCTTATTCCCTGATTCCTCTTTGTGTCTTTTATATTTGTATTTTATTACTTTTGTCTACATAGTTATTTTTCCTTTAGTCCTTTGTATTGTGTCCATGTCTCCTACTTCTTTTAAGCGCTGACAGCATCTTCCTTCGTTAGCGTGATTATGCATTACATAAATCAGACGATTATTATTATTATTATTATTATTTGCGCGGGCAGTGAAATAAACAAAAATTTCAGATTAAACACAGTGCCTTAAATATAATGGATTTTAAAAGATTTGCTTTCAGAAGTGACCATGAAATCTATAATTTACGATGTAACATAGTACACAGACGCATAAGCTAAAAGCAAGCATGATGAAGATCTCCACATTGCACGATATCAGATGATATCAGATGGCAGGCAGCGCAGCACAGCGGACATGTATTCTCGCCACAACACTTCAGGTGAATGAACCAGTGAGGCTGCATTGCTATGTTCCGTCAACCATTATGTTGCATGGAGAATGTCCATGGCCTTCCTACAGAATATTCGAGCAAACTGACACAAATGTTAAAGCTGCGGTGTAAACAATTCACCGGAAAGCCACGACAAATAAAGTGATGTAGACGCTGTTGTAGCAGGCACTGACGTTCATACTGTGTGTCTGCAACAATTAACGGACTATAGGCACCAACTCACGTGTTAAATGTTATTTTGTTTTCAACGGAAAAGGGTGCGTTCCCAGGGAAACTCGCAGACTATGGAGAAGTGACAAACTGGTCTTGGTACAGAACAATACTTACAACAAGTCTACTAACATTTGTTACTCAATGTACAGAGTTCTACGGTGCACGCAGCAAGAAAGTAGCTGACAGTTGTGCATACGACCGTAAAGAGAGAAACACTTTTACACTTTTACACATGACACTTCGATTTATTTTTATTATTATGTGGCCATTGCCTATTATAGAGGTAGGGTTCTTAATTTTTTTAAAGATTAGAGAGAGAGAGAGGAAGGGGACAGACATTTGCTATCTTTGATGTCATTGGCTGTCATTATGACATGTGAGAGAATAAGCATTATATTAACAAAGCAAACTATAATGTCGAGACCAGCTATAAGAACAAACATTTCTGTTCTATTCAAATCCAATAATACACATGTGAACATCAGGCACCAAAATTTTATGTATGATCATCATGAATTTATACTCTAACTGGAGGTACATTGTTTCCTGTCTAAAAAAAACAAGCATATAATAATATAAACAGGTATCCCGTGTAATACTACAAGTGTTTAATCCTTTAAAAAAAATTGTTTGACTACCATAATACCCTACATTAATGCACAACCTTGCACACACAATTAGTTTTCAATTTATATCCACTGAAATTATTTTTACTCTAATTTCACTTGCTTCAACTATCTATTTTGCTCTAGAGATGATATGATCTTTAGTCCTTAGTGTCAGTGTATAGAAAGTGAACTTCATCTTCAGTGACATCTGTTTTATTACAGCTTGAACAGCTTGTTTGTTTTCACCAACGGACCAAAAGACACATCGGAATTTCACCAGTTTCTCTGTCTAGCATGATTAGCCATAATTACTTCATAAACAAAGATATTCACACATATTTATAATAGACATATACTGATCACCATATAGCTACTTCGATCTCGTGAGCAGAAACCCATCGTTCCTAAAAATGGCAAGAGAGAAAGAAGGAGGGAGAATGGGATGAACAGAGGGAGAAAGAGTGGCCAGAGAATTGACTCTCATGCCAACACCCAACCACCCTCCTCAAAAAAGTTTCGTTTCGCCTTTTCAAATAGAAAGTCAACGAAATAATAATAATAATAATAATAAGAAGAAGAAGAAGAAGAAGAAGAAGAAGAAGAAGAAGAAGAAGAAGAAATGAAGCCAGGACAAAAATATGCCCTGGACCTGTCAACTATTGATTGATCCGCGATAACCACTTCACAGCCTTTAGTATCACAAAAGAGGCCGGTTGTCCATTGACCTCGTGCTAACACCACCGTCCCTGGGAAATTGCATAAACGTGTCACTTAAAACAACAACAACAACAACAACAAACCCTGGGCAAACCGAGCACTTTGCCGATCGCTCTTTCACGCTTTAGCACCTGGAGACGACCTAAAGTGCAGCTGAAATGAACTCTGAGGACAGGTTATATGTTTGGAACATTGTTTACATCGAATTAAGGTTGACAAATACTTCTTTAATTGGACATGTCAACATTGTTAATTGTACTCTGGCCTGTTGAGAAAGAATAATTCATTCCAAGTATAACAATAGAGCGCTGTAGTACGACGAGTGGAAATCTGTTACAAGAGGTATAAGAAGGTAAAAGAAGGTAAAAAGAGTTTCATAGACTTACAAATGTGAAGCAATAACAACCTGTATATCAACGGGCCGGGGTCTGAGCGGTGCTCACCTCTTCTCCCTCCATAATACCTGAAAAATACCTTGTTACTCTGTGCCTATGCATTTTCGCACCTGTATAAAGATCAGCCAGTCGAGAATCTCTGTAGGTGTGTCAAGTTATCAAACATGTAAAAGGTGAGAGGGAAATGTTGAAATAAGTTGTCACTCGTGCATGCTCTCCCCGCTCCTACCTTTTTGTTTTCTTATTCCGAGCCTGGGCGCTGGTGTGCATAATCGAAGTTCAAGCTCGATAGACTCCTTCCATTTCATAATAATGATTTTTTTTTTAGCTCTGTTTTCATCATCAGCGACCTAAAATATTAAAGTTGCAGTCAGCCTGAGCAAATGTCACAAGGGAAACGCTCGCACGCTTTGGGTTACAATAGTCTTTAAGGTGTGTTTGGATTTTTTTTTTCCTTTGGTTGTTTAACACACACTCACACAGAGTCGCATTGTCGCCTCCATTACGACGATGAAATTGCCGACGACATCTCCTCAAACGCTTCCCCCGACGTCAGCTGTGAGGTTTTTTGTCGGACGTTGTGTTGGAATAACGAGGGCGGCGGAAGCTGCTCCTCCATGGAACACGAAAAGACACTCGTGGCTGTTGACTGGGCGGTCAGCTCCGCCACTGGAAGAGACTTCGACAAGGGGACACAGTGGTTCATCATCACAATGGCAAATCGGCTGAACGACCCTTTGATCAATTTGTCGATTCATGACTTCCTCACCTGGATTCCCTTTGTCCCAGGTGTGTTTCAATGGCTGACCCTTTTGCGGTCTGTCTACCTGGAAATGTGATTTTCTCTGTTTCTACCATTCTTTCACTGGTTAGTCCCCAACCTGTACTTGGAAACCTCTGGCACAAACCTTGAGGGAGTCGAGACCACACGCACAAAGCATGTCAGACAAATTGGCTAGTTTATACTATGAGCACAAAGGATGTCAGGCAAATATCTGGTTAATGTCATGAGCACAAAGCATGTCAGGCAAATATCTTTGGTTAATTTGTCATGCACACAAAGCACACCAGACAAATATCTGGTTATAGTTTATGTCATGAGCACAAAGCACACCAGACAAATATCTTTGGTTAGTTTATGTCATGAGCACAAAGCATGTCAGACAAATTGGCTAGTTTATACTATGAGCACAAAGCATGTCAGACAAATATCTTTTGTTAGTTTATGTCATGAGCACAAAGCATGTCAGACAAATATCTTTTGTTAGTTTATGTCATGAGCACAAAACATGTCAGACAAAATATCTTTGGTTAGTTTATACTATGAGCACAAAGCATGTCAGACAAATATCTTTTGTTAGTTTATGTCATGAGCACAAAACATGTCAGACAAAATATCTTTGGTTAGTTTATACTATGAGCACAAAGCATGTCAGACAAATATCTTTTGTTAGTTTATGTCATGAGCACAAAACATGTCAGACAAAATATCTTTGGTTAGTTTATACTATGAGCACAAAGCATGTCAGACAAATATCTGGTTAGTTTAAATTTTATGTCATGAGCATAAACATGTCAGACAAATATCTGGTTAGTTTATCCTATGAGCACAAAGCATGTCAGACATCATTGGTTAATTTTAGTTTGTCATGAGTGTCAGACATCATTGGCTAATTTTAGTTTGTCATGAGTGTCAGACAAATGTCTGGTTAGTTTATGTCATGAACACTAAGCGCGCCACACAAACCTTTTTTTTTACATTTATCATGAGCACACAGCACATCGGGCAATTTTTAAAAAATAGTTTTCATGAGCACATAGCATGTCAGATAACTTTTGTTAGCTTAGCAAAAGCAAGTTTTCTTGGAGTGATGGAGGGTAGGCGCAGTTTGAGAGAGTTTGCGAGTACATGGGTCCAGACCGCTTCCACCTCTTTATAACTTCAGCCGATGTACGCACCCGGAATGAAGGTGGAGATTCTCTGTTTCTTTCCCAAAAACCTTCCCACATTCTCATATTTACCACAGACATCCGAGTTTGAATGTTTTAAATGTTTGAAGTTGCTGCAAATAGAAACATACTCTAAAGATGCCCATTGTAATCAGTCTCGGTGATCGACCTGATTTTTGAAATAACATTTTTCTGCGCCATTAGAAGGCAGTTACAGCTGTTAAATAAGCGCTTGTCGGTGTCGATGGAAATGTTATTTGACAATAATGAAAAGAGGGATCAAGGACTGATTTAAAAAAAACAACCCCGGAATCTCGAAGTAATTGTTGTTTGCGGGAAACAATATCATCTGGTCAATAATATCTTGAGCATTAATATCTGCAGACAACAAACCCCGTACACCTTTTTCCGCCCGGAATGGAACTCGTTTGAATTGGACTGGGGTCACCAGTTGTAGTGGTTTCTACAGTCTTCCTGTCTAGTCGTTCCATTACATGAACTCGTCAACCGAACCACGCAATGCCATTAGAAGTCACGGTGGTCGAGTGGCCGCTTGAGGACTTAATCATGTGTCTGAGCTGTCAGCTGGTAAAGTATTAAGTTTTAGCTTCATAATGTTACTAATTACCTAGAAAGCAGAAGAATGAAGGTAGAACAAAAGTGTGATATCAAGTTTCTCTTTTGTATCGAGCATTAGTTGCGTGTTCGGGTGAGCACAACTCACGCTGAACTTCATGTTTGGATGTTAAAGGGCAAGTGACTGGTGAGTCTCATCATGGCGGACACAATAGTCACATATAAGGGAGAGAGAGATTCCACACGACCATGTCATGCTCACTTCTTTTAAGGCCATTTTCAATTGGAGAAACATGGACGAATGTTTGAAAAGGTTTGACTAAGTTTGCATGATGGTTATATGAAAACTTTGCCAAGCTTCCTCAAACTTTCGTCCTTTTTTGTCTGATTAAGAAAGACCTTTAATTAACAAAGTCACTGGAATATCGTTTCATGGTGGTTGGCTCTCCTGAAAGTGAAATGTATGACATCCATCAAGAGCCAGGACACAAAGTCGAATATGTCAGACCCACTTAGACTGACAATTTCTTTCTGATCCAAATACGGTCATCAACACACTTGAAATATTACTACTTACTCAAAAGCCGCTTGTGTGTGTGTGTGTGTGTGTGTGTGTGTGTGTGTGTGTGTGTGTGTGTGTGTGTGTGTGTGTGTGTGTTACAGAGGGGTGACATGAAGTGAACGAGCCAGCACGGTGTGGGTGGCTGAGCCGCATCCGTTGAATGGGAAACAAAAGAGTTTTTTTTTAAAGAGGGAAGATTGTAGAAAGGGAGAAGGACAATATAATTAACCGTCAACGGCCAGCACTTCACTTCCCAGGGAGACACGGCAAGTGCCGAGACACTAGGTGTGTGTGTGTGGGGGGGGGGGTGTGCGTGTTCCTAGAAAGGTGCGGTATTCACATTTATGTACAAGTTCACTTTTTCTGGTATCCTTTATATAGAAATGTGTTAGCAATTTTTGTTGTAACTGTCAATAGGCGCGGTGTTGGGCCGGGAGTGTTTGGGTCTGGCTAACTTCATGGAGCGATGGGCCGACCAGATGTCACTGAGTATTTGGACTGGAGAAAATGATTTGGAGAACTTGGCCATAGTAAGCGGCTATGAGCCACTAGCATCACAAGAAGGAAACTTGCTAACACCAGATAGCAAAACAAGAAGAAGGTGAGGTCCCTCGTCCCCAGGAGACAGCACCATGGTGTACAAAGTCTGTCTCCTACAGACGGCCTCTATGATAGAAGGTAGTGGTTACTTGTCCCCAGGAGACAGCACCATGGTGTACAAAGTCTGTCTCCTACAGACGGCCTCTATGATAGAAGGTTGTGGTTACTTGTCCCCAGGAGACAGCACCATGGTGTACATGGTGTACAAAGTCTGTCCCCTACAGGCGGCCTCTATGATAGAAGGTGAGGTTACTATCCCCAGGAGACAGCATCATGGTGTACAAAGTCTGTCCCCTACAGGCGGCCTCTATGATAGAGGGTGTGGCTACTTGTCCCCAGGAGACAGCACCATGGTGTACAAAGTCTGTCTCCTACAGGCGGCCTCAATGATAGAAGGTGTGGTTACTTGTCCCCAGGAGGCAGCACCATGGTGTACAAAGTCTGTCTCCTAGTGGAGGTGTCAGTGATTTTCACATATTCGTGGAATATATATATATATCTTGGATGAGTGGCACATCAGTCTCCAGTGACTGTAATTAATAGTGTGGATGGTATAAAAGTGACCCTGTGCTACAAACGCCAGATTCTTTTGTTGACAATCAAAGAGAAAAAGAATCTTTCGTTTAGGACTGTTTATAACTGAAGTCGTTAGATAATATTAATATGGATTAACTGTACTATTGTATATCAAATATATTTAAATATCGTTGTTCTTCATTAATCGTGTATTTTTATCAATTAATGTTTTTATTGATTAACGTATCGATCATAATTTCTCCATAATTAAAATTGACACAGGGCCTGCTGAGAGGCACATTTAATTGTTCTGTTTACATCTGAAAAAAAGCCGCGTTAATGTCTGGGTGACTGCCTGAGTGTTGAGCGCGCACGTGAGCTCTGTGTGTGTGTGTGTGTGTGTGTGTGTGTGTGTGTGTGTGTGTGTGTGTGTGTGTGTGTGTGCGTGCGTGCATGGCTGAGCGAGTGTTTGGAAATTCTAGATCAATAAATTGTGAACAGTTTTTGAGAACAATTTTTGTGTCTTCTTAAGCCCAGCCCTGCTGTGTATCGCTAGGCTAGTATCAAATTAAATAATCAATTTAACTTGTAAACAAACTCAAAACCTGTAAACTGAGCCCAGAAATGTCTGCTTGGGTGTCGACTGCCCATTGTCAATGCCGCCATTGAACAGGGAGTGACTCAGAGGTCATAAGTCATGAACAATCAACACCCACCATCCTTCATTCTGGCCGGAGCCAAGACCATCAGCTGAAAAATCCTGGGAATTAGCTTCTTTGAAGATCGACCTTGGTTTTGTTCTTGACCAGCCTCGCTTGTGATTCCATCTTTGTAAGTCCCAGACTTTGTCAACTCTGGCGGCCTGTCCTACACAACGTGGGCAGACAAGAGGCTTCATAGTCCGTGTGAACTTCTCTGAACTCTTTTGTCTTCCCAGCAAACAACCGTCTGTTGCTTAATGGCGTAAATCCCTTCCCAGGATCTTACTAAGTCGTTGGCCAGCACTTCTTCCACCCGTTACACACTAGTCGGGTGTAGAACTGAGTTTACGAGCAGCAGTTCCACGTGTGGAATCCCACAGTGGCGCATACTTACATTTATAGTGTGTGTGTGTGTGTGTGTGTGTGTGTGTGTGTGTGTGTGTGTGTGTGTGTGTGTGTGTGTGTGTGTGTGTGTGTGTGAGTTCATGTAAAAGGGGGGTAGTGAGAAAAAGGCCAAGTGGAACTCTGTAAGTCAGTCCACACGTGTTTCTCTGCCTTCCGCACAGCCTCCCCGTCCCTTTGACAATGTTGTGGTGCACTGAGTGCATGCAGGTAAAGTGACGTACGGTCAAGCGCCGACGGACGAGGCCTGTACAAAATTTGTCTCCTCCCCCTCACCACACACACTTCCTCCGACAATAAAGCTGCTCCCTTTCAAACCAAAGTACAACAACCAGTCTACGCAAAGGTCTCCACAAACCAGTCTAACAAACAAAGTCCACATCACCAAACGCTTGTAGAACAACAGCTTCACCATCATCAGCTCCAGAATATTTCCAGCGAGTCTTTGATCCGCCATATATTACAGATGCTGTAGCCATGGCTTGCAAGACCAATTTATGGTCGCAGTTTGAGCTCCGGTCACTCGGTTCCTGCTGTGGCCAGCATGTTGGTGGTTCAGTCCACATGTTGCAGACCAACTCCACATCTCGCCTGCAGTCATCTGCAAACACAGCGCGTGCTGTTTGCTTCACCCTTGACTTTAGCCGTTGACCAACCACTTGTTTCTTCCATGAAGACGAGTTTGGAGTCGTGCAATTAATTATAGTTTAGTAATCTGCTTAACTGATAATCTGCTTTCAAATGGTAGTTGTCTGTTAGCTTATCCCTGAAGACTAAAATTAGATGCACGCGCATTTTTAATAGGACCGATTGCTCGACTGATTGATTTATTTCTTGATCGAATGTTGTATGTAATCATTCCTATTATCTAACACATAGTTCCCAGAACAGGTTTGAAATGTGTAAAATCCTCCATGTGCCGTACAGTTTCCTATTTTCTGTTTGAGTGGGGAGGGAGGGGTAGAGGAGGGGTAGAGGAGGATTCCTAATAGCGACTACCAGCCCATCACTGATAAAAGCATCAATGCAAAGAACGGTATTGATCTCCCTGGAAAAACAACTCGGTGATTGCTCTTCTCCTACAAGAAAAAGAAGAGACTGGTGTGGGTGGGACAGGGTGGGGGAGGTAAAGCTGCACAAAATAATCAGTAAATGAACCTCCACGCTAGTCAATAGTTCCAATAACAACTGTCACCACCCAGTCTTGATTAATGGAGACCCCGTGAAGCAATGTGTGTGTGTGTGTGTGAGCGCGTGTGAGTGTTTGTGATTGCATAAAACACGCGGTGGGCAGCTAAACATTTTAATCTTAATAAAATGCATGCGCTGGACTACCAACGTTAATTATTGAGATTATTTACAGTTCGTGCTTATGTGCTGCCACTGACTGAGCACGGATGGACTGGCAGCTCCACCATGCGCAAAGCATGCTCTTATCATCTCTCTCTCTCTCTTTTGGATGTTTATTCTTTTTCTACCCACCTTAGTATTTGACATGAACAACATTGTGCACGCACCTCTCTCTCTCTCTCAGCGTGCGCGCGCGTGTCCAGCGTGTTGAAGTGTACCGCCAGCCAGCGACATCAAGCAATTCTAGCAGCCTGCACGGCTAAAAAAAAAAAAGAAAAAGAAAAAAGGGTGGACGCAAGAGTGGGCCCGTAGCAAGGACCGTAATTCGCACTCAAACGCCGAAGAGTGATCACGGGAAGATCACGTGACGATTGAGACTGATGGAGACAGTTAGCGAGGTCGTGACGTCACAACCCTACCGTTGCCTCCAGTGGGTTGTGACGTCACGGCCTCGCGCTCCCGTGTATAAAACTGGCCTCCGTCGTTTTCTTTCCTCTTCACTCGCAGGCAAAGCTGGTAAAGTTCCGAGGAGGCGCGCGAGTTCTCACCAAACTCAAGCGCAGTCGCCAAGATGCTAAAGTAGTTTCTGAACTGCACATCAGTCGTCACCGACGGGTAAAGAAAACCCGCTTTGAAACATGTTTATTTCTACTTATATTGACCAGTATTTTGTGAAAACGAAAATAGCGTTTTAGCATAATCCATGCGCACCGTTACACTCCTCCCCCCTTCTTAACAAGCGCGTGGAAAGAACAGTGTTTCGAGCTGCATGTTTGAAGAATATTCGATACAAGGTTGTCGGTACCAGTTGGAAGGTGTGTGTGCTCATGCAAAATCGAATAATAAAATGCACGTGCGTGTGGTTTTCGTCATCATCTTTTCCGGTCTTCGCGCTGTGACGTCAACCACAGGTCGTAGACCCGTGACGTGCGCGTCGGCGCAGGTGACGTCACTGGGGAACCTGCTCGGCACCTCGTGGGTGATCGCCCAGTACAAGGCCACGAGACTGACCCAGTGCGCGGTCGCGTGTCTCGTCGACAGTCGTTGCGTCTCCTTCGTCTACAACGACGTCAGCAACGACTGTCGTGTCTTCGCTGTCGTCCATTCGTCGTCAACGATGACGCAAACAGCACTGGGTTACCGATACTACAATACATGTAGAGGTGAGAATATTTAGATGTTCCTTCCCGTAAGTAAGTGAGTACAAGCATATTTACAAAATAAACGTGGCAGGGATAAATCCTTGATATAAGTTGCACGAGATCTTTGTGACCGCTGGTCACAACCACGTGACGTTCGACTCTCTCACTCTCTCTTTCAATCACACGCACGGGTCAGACAAATACGTGTTCTTACGCACAGAAGAATAAAAAGACTTGCCTGTGCAGTTCTGCCTACGTTTACTAGAAAAAGAAAATAAATAATAAAAAAAACAATTATTACAGATATAAAAAAAGAATTCCTAACTTCGTTCTAACAACTATTCACACTGTTTCCTTTCTCATTCCTTTTTCCTCCAACGAGTCTCCTCAAACGATTCTTCTCTCCAACGTTTCTTTCTCTCCAACCATTCTTCTTCCGTCTCCGTTATTTTCTCAAGATTATCTCTAGTCTACTCTTATTTTACTCCTCCCACAATTCTCCTTCTCAAACGATTCTTCTTCTTCAGCAGCTCTATCTCTTAAACGTTTCTCTATCTAGTCTTCTCTTATTTTACTCCTCTAACGATTCTCCTTCAGCCTTCTCCTCCATCTTCCCAAGATTCCCTACACACGTCACAAATCTTTTGACATCATCCATACGCAATCAGACAAACTGACGTCATTCACGCTCTTTCATTCTTCCACGTGGGATGAGACCTTCGACTTCACCTAGATCTGTGACACCGCTGGTCAGACAATAATTTTATATATTTTTTTGCAAGCAATTATACTCGACATTGAAAGGAGAAAAAAACACAAAATTAATTTAAAATAAACTGATTTTCATGTACGAGTTTCCCCCCTTTTAATATTTTGTGAAGAAATATCGGCCTCAGACAAAATACCCTGTGTGAGAAGTCGGCAAGGCATGAGTCAGTGCTCGCAATGGTGATGAGGGACGAGAGATTCCGAAAACCGACATCTTGTTCGCAGACCCGACATTTGAGCATCAGTATCATGCTGAGGTCTGGGGCAGTAGTTATGAAGCGAGAGTAAGTCGTTTCCCCCGGGGTAAAATCCGAAACTCGAGGAAATGCGTCTTGTTTCCGCAGTTATAAAGCAGTCCCTATAGTCGCCCACCCTGTATAACTACAATACTACCCAGAAATCGAGCGGACTGGCGTCTTGTTTCCGCAGTTATAAAGCAGTCCCTATAGTCGCCCACCCTGTATAACTACAATACTACCCAGAAATCGAGCGGACAAATCCAGCGGAAAACTTTATTTCTTTTTGTTTGTTTTGCTTTTTGTGCACTTTTTATTCTTCGGTCTACTGTGCGCCTTGATTTTTGTTTTACTTTAGTGAAACACTGAGCAAAAGCGACTTCAAAGCGAATTTATTTGTCCACAGTGTAGACCGGAGTAAACCGAAAGCTTGTGACACACATGCTTTAAAATAAACAAGAGAATTATGTGACATATATATTTATATATATATAGCCTATATACGCACAGCTGTACAAATAGACTAAACATAAACATTTACTTAGCTCAAAACATGTCGACAAACAAACGCACAAACACAACGACACAACATCAAAGGCAGCGAGATCCGCCAGTCAAGCGAGGGGGAGAAACGTCGATCAGTCTCAACACTTTGTTGACAGGTTTTGTTTTGAAAACCAAAGTAAACATTATTTACACTCAACACTTGTTTACTAGTGAAATTTAAATCGTTAGTACTGTATGCGTTTCGTCCTGACAATTCTTCTTTCTTCTCGTCTCTTTTCCCTTCCACTAAACTGACTACTTGATGTACTGGAGTAGTTCTTGAGACAATTCGACATTTTTCACATTTCTAATGTGATTGCTGAAAGTCATCATGAAATATTCAGCTGTTGTCAACCTTTTGTAGAGCCACATAGGACCTTTGAATAAAGTGGTGTGTGTGTTAGTGTATATATATATATATGTGTGTGTGTGTGTGTGTGCAAAGGCTATAATAACGGTGTGACCTAGTCCACTGCATTGGGACCTGTGTGCACAGAGGGAGGGAGAGAGAGGGTGGGGGAGACCAGTCTGTGTAAATGCCCCCCCCACATGAAGACTACTGTCTGTGTGCAGGAGCTGGTTTCTATGGAGCCTCTTGTAGACTAAGCACCCAGTGTCGTCTGCACAACTCCGTGTGTCGCTCTGGTTTATGTGGTTGTCAAGATGGCTACAGCTTTGATCCAACGCAGGCGGCTTGTGTCTCTGGTCAGTATGAGACTAACAAAGTGTATTCCATAGAGCAATACAGCGAGATGTTTTATAACATTAATCAGGGAACACACACACACACACACACACGCCCACCCACCCACCCACACACAGAGTCAAGTGGTTTGAGCAACGGAGTGGAAGAAGTGAGACGTGGACACAAGTCGACTCGGTTCGATACTCGTTAACCCAGCTGAGAGGGTACCCGACCCTTTAGAGGTTGTAAGGGAGCTACGAAGAGCAGAGAGGTGATGTCCTCACAAACAGGCTGGGGGGTAAGGAAGGTGCGGTCCTGAACACCTCACTCCCCAACGACCGAGATATTTTCCCTATCTCCTACTAACTGAATGAATTGAAAAAAAAAAGTCTTGCATTATTGTAGAGACGACAGTAAGGTCACGTGATTGCATTTACTTTCTAGTTACTAAATATACACAAGAGTTAGTTGTCAACAACGCCAACAATAATAAATATACAGGTGCTGGTTTGTAAGACTTTAGGCGCTGTACTACTGTGTGTAGCTCATAAAGAGTGAGAGGGTGAGACTGTGAGAGTAGTTTGTACCCAGTCTGTACCAGAATGATATGACCCGTCCCTTCCATGCCTGGAATGTTTCAGGCTGCAGTCGGTACGGGCCCGAGTTCGAGACCATCCCTGGCTTCTACATCAACGCCAACAACGAGGAGTCGCTGCCAGGCTTGGACACGGGCTCTTGTCTCGAACGTTGCCGCAACGCCACCACCTACATCTGTCGCTCCATCGACGTCCGACTCGCCCCGGACCCCGCCTGCACCACGGCTGCCATCTCCAAGCTGGATGTTGCGGCTAGCGAATGGACCCCGCAGGGAGCATGGACCACAGTACACTATCAACGGCACTGCAGCTTGTAGTTCGCATCTTGCTTTCCTTTTCTTTCATCTGAACCGAGAATTTATACCCCACTTTCTTTTTTTAATACTTTACACAGCCCCCTTCCAACATCCTTCCATTTGCTAGAAATAATTAACAATACCCTTAATTATTGTGCTACCGTTCTTGGGACGGACCATTCCTACTGCGTCCGTTTCTTTCTTTCATTTATTTCTTCTCTTCTTTCCGTCTTTTTTTTTTTTAACCCTTTGAAATTAAGTAACGGTTCCTTTAAGTGTGGTTAAAAGAAATGAAGGATCAAAAACTCGTTATCTTAAGGTAAACTTGCACTATTTCCTCTTTTTTCACGATAATCTCAACCAAAACGAACGGTTGGAACAGACTTAACGGAAAGGGCGATAAAAAATGCTTTCGTGCTAATTCCGTCCTGATCACAGTTTTCAGGCAGCGGCAGGAGGATTAGTCCTCACCCGACATTGATTTATAAACAGCGCATGCACAAGGGTAACACCCGCACCTGACTGTCGCTAGGGACGGCTGGTGGGTGACGCACATTGGTGGTGTTATCAGACAATATGGCTTCGTCTGTCGGTGGTAGTCGAGTCTTCAACACAACTGCACCACATGGAGCCCGAGGCCTTTGAGCAAGTGCCGTCCTCTTCTCCGTGTCAAACTGTTGTTCCTACAGCTACAACGTGAAAGGAAAACAAAAATGAAAACGTCTGAAGTGCCGACAGTAACTCACAGTAAACTTTTTGTAAGAAGTGCAGAAGAAAAAACTTGCGAACGCGCCATTTAAGTGATCAAAACATTGTTTTGAAAGTTACTGAGATACCTGTGCGATTTTATTTGCAACTTCAATGGTGGCGCTCTTTGCTGCTGTTACAAGAAACCAGCCAGAGAAATGAGAGAAATCAATGGACTGTGAAAAGTCTCTGGTGCTGGTGGCATTATGTTTGTAGCCGACTCTGCTGGCTTTGATATGCAAAGACAAACCTGGTCACAGTCATCGACAAGAACATGTTTTTGCCTATTTACATACCGGTGACCTGTTTCTTATGTTCTTCGGACTGTTGGGAGGACAGGTATATATTAACTATTATATTACTTATATATATATATATATATGTTATAACTCTTGATTCACAAACATCATCCTATGCACCCTGAGACCAGACAGCGATGCTGACGGTTCACAAACAGTTTAACAATAGCTTTGCTCCTTGTCACTAGGCACCAGGATACTGGGTAGACGGTAGAGATTATTTAGACTGAGTGGGTAGGTCGATAGAAATTTAGATGTATTTATATTGAATTAAAAAAAGCAAGAACGATTTAGTATGTAGAAGGTTATTTGACTGATGTTCGGATGAGTGAACGGTCAACGTTTCATTGTTGTTTTCCTCCAAATGCACGCAGCCGTTCGCGCGCGCCACACACACACACACACACAGAAATGGCGCGGAGAACGGAAGTAGTTGTTTCTCGTGGTTACATTGTCATCTCGAGTGCTCATGGCTTTTTAAGCTCGGCCCGACAAAACGAAGCTAAGGTTATTAAAGCATTCATGGTCAGTCTCCTGACCCCCAGCTGAGCCACGAATGAGGGCGACCGAGGACAAGTAGCTGCGAGATACCTTATCAAAACGCAGCAGGGAGCACGCAACATCCTACATTAGAGCCAAGGAGGGATTTGTGCTACAGGCCTGGGCAAGACGCCTTTTTCATCCCGACTGTACCTCGAGGGTGAGGATGGCGGTAACGGGTTTGATTCTGTGAGGTTTACGCCGAGTCGGGGGCCAAAGGTTTAATTCTGGCAAGTCCCGAAAACAAATGTCACACTATGTGTCCCGAGACCGCAGTGGCCACAGCTGTGGGGGGAAGGTGGTGGGTAGGTTAGGGGCTGGATGGGGTCGCGTCTGATGAAGGATATCTACACCACGGACCATGGTCTGTCATGATGCGAGTCTGCAGCTGAACTGGACTCACTGCATGAAGCATAAACAGCTATCCTCGTTACAGTGATCCCGTGAAAATGACTCCTTCCTTCCTAGAATGAACGACCGTTGGGCAGATCGGACACAGCCCATGCTGAGCCTCTAGAGCTAGCACTAGGACCCAGTGGACCAAACCACCTGAGTCAGCAGTCCCTTGTAAATGCTAGTTACTGCTTCAAACTGTTGAATGCGATCAACTCATCTTCACTCAGCAAAAGATCGATGTTTGGGGGAGGGGAACAAGACAAAATGCAAATTCTAAGGATTTTTCTCGTGATATTTACTTGTACAAGCTTTCAACAACAGATTTCATTAAATGATGAATAAGCTCAGGTAAGAAAGGCCAAAGTCATAACTGCGATTTATGACACAAACATCAAACAACATTTCTTTCAATGAAGAGAGAACGAAAAAAACGACATAACATCTTTCTTAAATTTTACAGGACTGAAACGGTTAACAATATCGTTTCCTGGAATGACAGCCCATGCCCACGAGGTACTATTTTCAAAAACCACCGATTTCTCACAAAGTGGCCGTACGAAAACGAATCTTTCTTGCACACAATTGTCAAACTACTCCTCGCACACATCTTGCACACGGCGGTCAAATTCGTTGCATACACCAGTCAAAAATCCTCGCACAGTTCTGTCAAAATCCTCGTTGCAGACACGCGCCATCACTTTTCGGTGACAGAGAAACACAAGACAGCGAGCGACTCAGAAGTAAGCGGTGACTCTGTCGATCTCCATTAGATCATCCACAATCTGTCGAAAGAAAAATACATCAATAAAAGGGGGAAAATGAGGGCTGACAAAAATTATAAGTGAGTTGTTCATGTAGCGTGATATGTTGAAGGCTAACCTGAGTCAAACACGAAATGAAGTGCATGTCCAAAGTCGCTGTTAGTTTTACAGAAGGCAGAGCCGACATCAGCTTGTCGAAAAACGAGTTGTTATTATCATCACTTTCATATGTTGCTTTGGCGGGGCGCAGCGGACGAGAGTACACATTCACTGGTCAAATATTTTACCTTCTGGCGTCACTGAATGCAGCAGCCAGAGAGAGAGACCTTTGACCCCATATTAATGCGGCGTTGCCATGACAGCAAGTTTACTGTTATGACCTCCTTGCTAAACACAGGCGAGTTACAATGTTCAAAGGTTTAGCTTTTGTCATCATAACAGAGCTATTCACTTGATTTTTTGTAACGATTATCTTGTTCCTTTGTTTAACGGGGTCCTTGAAAATAAGTTTTAAACTCAGGTTGGCCATTTACACGCCGACGCATCTCAAACTAGCAGGGCTGCTTTTAAACTGAACCCAGTTTTGTATCTACTAACAAGTGCCACGCTTCATTTATCAACCAATCAGCTCACATCTGAACCCCTGCTGTGGCTGCTCCACATAATCACCGCTGCCAGCTTCTTTCAATACAGCCGTAAAGACTTCAGGAAACATTAGCAGTCTCTATCAGCCTGTCATTCACTGTACTTTTTTAAAATTCAGGTACTACACATTTTGTACTCCAAGCCTGACCTGTTCTACTGCTGTGCCCATGCGACGTGCCAGCTCCATTTTCTCGTTCATGGACAGGTACAGGTACTTCCAGATGAGCTCGCCGTCCAGGATCAGGCGGTGAGGGTTGGCCAAGCCCTGTACTGGCTGCTTCACAGTTCTGTCAGGCACAGCAAAGCATCTCTCATGCAAGGTTTTTGGCCCTGAGCAAAGTGTTAGTCTAACAACATATCCTTCCTCAAATGTGTCAACCCAACCAACTACCCGACACAAATTTTGAGCTTGCAGTCAGCATACAGTCTCTACCAAGCAAATGCACAAAGCCCACCTGTACGCCTTAGGGTTGAGACCGGCTGTGTGAGGAAGATGGGTGATCAGTGCATTCTGTAACATAAGCAGTCTGCGATACACCTTTTCTGGAATGGGCATCAGATACCCTATTCCGCCATCCAGGGTGCCTATAAAAATGGATACAAAGAATTCAGGAGACAAGCCAAAATAAAACCTGTTCATTTCAAAATACTCTTCACATTAGAAAAAGAGATGAGCTAGCAAATTTAAAAAAATGTACTAATACATTAGAACTAATAACTGTACTAACACATTAGAAGTAATAACTGCTCTTTAATGCACCTGGTTTTAGCTAGAAGCTACTTACCGCGCGCGCACACACACACACACAAAGGGAGTCAAGTTATGCTTTTTTTAAAAACGTTTCAGGTACTTTTTTGAAAGTTTCATACTATATCTGTCGTAAGCGTATGACAGGGAATTCTACCTTTTAGGTTTAAATATTATAAAAGAATGCTTGCCAAAGGTGGAAAGAGAGAACTTTGGAATTCTGAGGAGATAAGCAGCCTAAGATCTCAGCACCCGTGATGGTTTATACTGGTGAATAACACATATCTAATGATGGTAGGAAATAATAATAGTAATAACGTGTGATTTATATCACGCTCATGAAAGAGCATGCTCACAACGCATGAGACATGAACAAGACATGGACAGCACATTAAGGACAGAAGGATAAACAAACGCGCAGACAAGTAATAAAAGACAAATATAGAAGACGCAGAGGAATCAGGAGACAAACAGTAAGGATCGAGAGTTTCGTGAACCTGCTGAGAAAGACGAGCAGGCGGACTAGTCAACAGACGAAAATAACCGAAAGAAATGGCTAGAAGATGGACCAGCATTCTGTGGATTGGTGTTAGGAGTAATGCTCATGGAATAGATGTGTTTTTTGTGAACGTTTAAAGGATTCGATGGTGGGTAGTTGGCATCTGCAAGGGGAGAGAACTCCACCGTTTGGCAGCAAACTAAAAATTATGTCACTGTATGTTATTGTTCTGATGACAGCGATTGTCAACAGACGGTCATCAGCCGAAGAGCGGAGTTGTTCCGCTGAGATGTAGAGGAAGAGAAGATAGGTGGTCAGGGTAGGAGTCTGCAAAGAAATTAAAACACTGCACTGACAACTTATACTGAATGCGAGGAGGGACGGGTAGCCAGTGCAGAAAACGAAGGAGAGGAGTGACGTGGTCCCGTTTCCTAGTTAAGCACCAGACGTGCAGCGGAGTTCTTTACTTTCTGGAGTTTGTGAAAAAAGTATGCAGGGCATCCTGCGAGCAAGGAGTTACAGCAATCATGCCTAGTAGACAGAACAGACAAGAGAGACGGCAGCGCGTGTAGAGAGAATGTGGCGGAATCTGGCCTTACAACAGGCAGACTGACAGACCTCTGTAGCTGTGACTACGAATCCCATATTTCTGACAAAGGATGTGAAGATGATGTTGATTTCTCCCACCTTGACGTACTTGGGCGGACTGACGAGCGATGAAACAAACAGCACTGAACAGAACTCACCAAAGTAGGTGATGTGGCGCTTCTCCATCTGCTCGCCGTATCTCTTCTTTGTGGCGGGGTCCCACAGTCGGCAGCGCACGCGAAACATGGTGTTGATGTGAGAGCCGGGGTTGAAGTCGGCTTTGCGCAGTAAACGCTGGCCTCCTTGGCTTTCCCTAGCTGATACAAACATGGTCGTGTGTGATATATATATATATAGATACATATAAACACACACACACGCATGCATAGTCTCTTGAGAAAAAGAATTAATGCTGACAACAACTATACGGTATCTGCACGTAATGATGACAAAGAACAATTAAATGACATCACCATTTATTTCCCTTTCTGGTCCCACAGAGAATTTGTACAGAATCCACTTCTTTCGTCTGTGTCAAAATGGAAACACCTAGAATCATTGTGCCACATTACCCTTACCGACTTAACTTGGGAGGAAGCAACTGACTGGTCACCGACACCCTCCATACCCTCTCTGCATGTGCCATCTGTTTACAGGGCTGGTTGCTTTGCCGTGATATAGTCTTAGTTGAAGGCTCGGCGCAAAACACCAATCCCCCGGTCCCACTCCACGCCCAATAAAGAGACCCTTATTTTTTATCTTAGCACTTTAACAATTGGTTGATTAATAATTTAAGTGTTGGTCTACTTTAATATATTGAAAAGTCAGTTCAAAAGAGAACACATCATGACTGTCAGAGAACTCTTTAAATTCCCAGAGCATTTTAATAACGTATAGCCTCTTACAAAAAATGAAGATAAAACCTAAGCTTAATGAGATTTAGCAAAGCACATTAATTATTTCTACACCAGCACAGAGGAGGGAAAAGGAATAGTGATTACCTTCTGGTGTGTATGAATACACAATCAGATTCTTGTTCCTGTCTGATGCTGGAAAAGGGTTAAACAAGAATAAAAACAATGTGAAAATATAAAAAAAGATCATTTAATCCAAGGACACTGATACATTCAAACTGTTGATGTCTCTTGTCATGTACAGATGAATATTATAGGTAAGCACAAAGACAGATTATTTCTTGCTTTTAGTATGCTGTAAACGGGTTTCTGAAAGCACATATGATCAGGAGTGAAGCTCTCAAGAGGTTTTAATGTTATATTTCACTTGCAGTGATCATAACAGTAATGAATAAGATTATCAGAATCTTGCATACCCAGGAAACACAGCTGATTATTGTCCACCAGAAATTCCTGCGTGTAGACCTCCAGAGGTTTGTGATCCTGCAACACAACATAGCACTGCAAGAAACTTTAGAATCTATTCCATTATTAAAATGGGTATTGATTTAGTAGTCTTTGACATATTGACTCAGTGGGTATAAAACATGGCAGACGACACTATCACTCTTAAAGAGATTTTCACAATTTTTCCATTACAGCGTTAATGCCTGTATTTTTAATGAATCCCAAACACTTAATCCCCGACACTTCATCCCCAGACACTTAATCCTCAAAATGAAATTTCAACTCAAGAAATTATGAAGTGAAAGAAAAATTTAATTCAAATTCAAATAATTATTTTCATGTAAACATCAAAATAAGTTTGACAATTAAAATAATACTTAACTTCAGCATTTATAACATTGGGGTCATTTTTGAGGATTAAGTGTCTGGGGATTAAATGTCGGGGATTAAGTGTCTGGGGATTAAGTGTCGGGTCACCATTTTTAATGTTTTTGCTTTGACTCCTTGCCATTTATGCATTCCAAAAATCAGCAACATAAAACATTCATTGAGGCTAAAAGATGTCTTTACCCTGCACAAGACACATCTCATGTTTCCAACTATGGTGACATAACCTACCCGGCTGACAAGGGATAAAACTTTCAAGTTGGTCTGGTAGCGATAGAGGGTTATGGATTTGAGAATGTCTCCAGCCAGAATAAGATTCTTGATGGTGACCAGCGAGTGGATGTAGATGTGAGTGTCGATGAAGGCCACACCACTCAGATCATTGTCTTTCAGTTGCCAGATGTACAGCTGCCAACAATATGGTAACTTTATTTAAAGCTCCTCCTTTATTACCATGTACCACAGCAATGCAATTTTCTCTTTCCTGTAATAACCATACCTAGTTAATATTAATAATTGGAAGATACATAGCCCTAAAGAATGACTCATTTCCAGTATACAGATAAATGACAGTGGAAGCAGACATATTCCCCATGTAATAGCAACTGCTCAAGTAATACTCACCTTCTGTCCAATAGCAGTCAGGAGGAATCCATTGACATGAGCCAGAGCAGAAACTGGTCCTTTCTGTTCTTTGTCATACACCACCTATCAGAGAGGAAAAGACAGACAGAGGCACCATCAAAACAGGCCTCTAATCAATATTTTTCTTTTCATAATTACTGAACCTTTCAAATGTTGTATCCATACATGCATGTCACAAACCAGACTGTCTAAGCCCTATGGCTACCTTCCCCCACTTTCTAAAGAGACAGGTATCTCCATAGCTGGGTCAACTTGACGATGAGAAGGGGGAAGACAGCACAAGAAACTACACGAGTATTCAGCTGGTAGTGTGCATGTCTTCTGGTTCCAACGCCACTAAGCTATCTGCTGCCTCCAAGCCCTTTGACCTCTCTATCAATATATAAATGTGGGTGAATGTCAAAATCAGAAATGTTCAATCAGAACCCTTCAACCTCTCTTCCTCTTTCCAACTGTTTCTCTACTGACCTTCAGTTTGGTCTTGGTAAGTGGTTGGCCAGGCTCCGGCACTACTTCAATGATGTCCAAGATGATAACCTGCCATGTCCAAAACAACAAGCATGAAACTGGCTCACCCTGTGCTCAAGATGTCTGTTCATCAGACAGATGCACACATTAACACCTTTGAATATATGAGTGAATACTGTATTGTCTTTGTTGATTTTGCAGGCACCATCAACTTATGCTCACCTTCCTTTGTTTGTTGCTTTAAACAGTTTTCTTTGTGGTCCAAAGACACTATTTTTAGTGGTCCAAGCCAGTTCCCTTAGTGGCCCAAAGACAGTTTTTTATATAGAAGCTTTATAGAATGATCTAAATTTTAAGGAAAGGTTTTTATTCTTTTGCTTTATATTTTTTTGTTTGGTGCGCACACATTTAACTGTTACAGAGGGACAAAGCTGCAACTCAATAAATGATAAACCTGAGAGAAAATTGTATCAGTAGAAAATGTTATCAGTACACCAGCTATCTTTTTTATTTTTGTTGTTACTTTTAAAAAAATTATGTAAATGAATGAGTGTTTTTGTATAATGCCCAGGGAAATGAGACTCACCCTGCCTCTAGCAACAACCTCTTCTCCCATACAGTAGGTGGTGCCGATGGCAATGTAACCCTTGAGTCCTGACAGTGTACCTTCAGACTGCAGCTGTACATTCTTGAGTGTTGTGATGCGCTCCCACTCCTCACACTGGTAACTGACATAGACAACACCATGGCTGATCACAACATTCTGACAACAAAGACTGAGTGTCACAGTGAATTCCTGTTCCTCACATTAATGACTGGCAGGACAGACTGACATTCTCACAATAAAGTTTAAGCGTCACGATGTGCTCCAACTCTTCGTACCACCCATGACTAACAAGATAGAGACTCTGACAGTAAAGGTTCATTCCTCCTTATACAGCACAGATGTTTCCAATGACTTTTTAGTTTAGATGATTAAACAGTTCTCTGGAACCCAAGGTCTAGTGTCTTTTTGTTCCATTTAGATCAAAATTCTGAATAGTTCCTGACAATACCAAACATCAAACAATTTAAACCTTTGGTATATTTATGCTTATCTGCAGGTAAAGAAACCTTAAGGTAAGCATCTTACCTGGCATTGGGAATCATCTCCCATGTGCTAGGTGTAAACAACTGTACAGAGTATATGTCAATGTTGGGAAAAATGAATCTCTCATCTGAAAACAAATGCATCCTGGTAAGCACTCAGCTAATCAGTTGTAATAAGATCTTCATCTCCTTGGTCAAACATTACTATTTTTTTCAATTTTTCTGATGAAAACACCACCTTCTGTTGTGCTAAATCCATCTTAGAATGGAATGGGCCTACAAAATTATCTGAGCTGTCAGCAGTAAGTCTGGACTGCCTTTATTCAATCAATATGCCTCATTCCCCTCCTCCTTTTTATGTTTTATCTCTTATGTGTACATATAATAGTGTGTAAGTGTGGTGGCATCTGTAAATGTACATGAGATTGGTATTTGTTGAGTAAGTGACAGAAATCATCAAAACATGTTCCTCATGCAATGTCACTTGGCAAGTAAAAGAATTCTCATTCCCATTCCCACCCAGCACCATCTTTTCTGTATCACAGTAAATCTGATACGATCGCATTTAAGGGTGAATAGGTGACATTTATAAACTACAGTCTGAAATATTGAAAGACAGCATAAATTAGCTGCTGACGTGCAGAGAAAAGCTGAGAAACCTTTGTCTCACCTCTTGTCACATACTCCCACAAACGATCTTCCGAGTGTGTTTTGGGGATCTTGTTAAGTGGCTCAGGTGTGCTGATAGCAACAGCATACAGCTATCACAAAATAACCAAAGAGGTGTTGGAGAATACCAGATTTTGTTACAGGTATTTTCAGAGCATAAAACTATCACAAAATATCTGTTGGCTCAACGTATCAGTCAATTAAAACAAGACAAATGTTAAGCTCCCATACCTTGCTGTCTGGGTTGTAAGACACAAAATAAGGTGTACATCGCAGAGGCACTTTTCTGATAGGCCAGGGAGCATCATATGTCACATGCGTAGGCAACACACATATTCGAAGCTCACTCTGTAAGAATGATCACCAAAGTCTAATGTGAGATAACTTAAAAAAAAAAATCCATTGTAGGCCATACTTTAATGTCATATTTCAGATCATAATGAACAGTGTGAACTTGGGGGTGGCAAGAGTAGGGAAATAACCTCCACTTACATACACATTGTCACCGTGAACATTTATTAACACAGCTGAAACTCTATGCCATTAGCTATACTTGATGTGCATGTTTCTTTAAACATTCATGTACATGTGCATGCATGTGGATTTGAGGGGGGAGAGAAGAAATATGCTGTATATATTTGGTTTACAAATTTCAGGCATGCATGAACATTAAAATTAATTATAATAATAGCAATGATGGCAATGTTTATCCACCAAACATGGGCTCAAGACGTCACCCATGACACACATGACGTCACTCAAGAGACTTATACACATCAAGTCGCACAAGCATACCTTTATCAGTAGGCATGAAATGCATCTTACAAACTTATTCACTGCCACTGAATTTTGAATTCATAATTCTTTCTTTCTTTCTCTCTCTCTCACAGACACAAACATACACACACTGATAGTAAATATATTTAATTTTTACCTGTTTGTTGAAGTAAAGAAACCCATTTGGGCAGTTGACATTGTGGAAAGGGGCAAAACTGCTGACCCAACCATCTATGTCCATTGGGTGTATACGCAGAGAACCCTTGGAGGTCATAAAAAGCCAGTACGGACGGGGTCCACAAACAAACACCTGCAAATTATGAAGCAGACACAGCATCGCTGTGATTGTAATGTTAAAGCTTACTGGGGCTATTTGCTCAAGATAAACTTGTGCTTGGTGGCATAGTTCCCCAAAACTTCACAATGATTTGTTCATCAATACTTTCCTTAAAAATGATTGCAACATTGATTGCTTCTTTAAAGCTGTTGTGTGATTGTTGTGGTAGCCCACGTGCTTGATTTTTCAGTGACTGAGAATGTGAGAAGACTGTCCCCGCCACCCCTGCCATTACTGGATACTTCTTCTGTTGTACATTCTGCATACAAACAGCATAGAAACAATTAACATAGTGATAGTTATGGCACTCACACCAGAGTAGCCTGAAACATTGTTGAAAGTCCGCAACCACTGAGTGGAATCTAAAGATGGCCCCTCCACGTCACTGACTTCTGTTTGTTCTCCCTTGTTTGGTACCTGTCCCCAGGTCTCTTTCAGAATCAAGCCATGTTCATATTTTTTTAATCGAATCTTCAAACGGTTTTCAGAAGGATTGGAATCAGATGACTGGAAGGGAAAAGCCTCATAGATGAGCAAATCCTTATCAACACGAGCCTGAAAACAGAATGAAATGAAAAAAGTATAGTGTAAATAAGGTCAGATCATTATAAGCATTCCTAAAACTGGTTTAACAAAATGGATAAGCTCTGCAGAGAATTAAGTTCTATAAGCATTTCAAAAAAGCAGGTGATACAAAATCTGAAAAAAGTGTAACCAATACCTTCTTACTGTTTAAAGTGAAAAAGATAAAAATTGAATTTGTTCATAGAAATGCTTCATGTCAGCACTGTCTGCATGCTCAGAAAGATGGAAAATGCACTGCATGTACAGATGATAATACAATGTGGCTCACCATTAGATAAGGATGACTGTTGTTGAGACCCATGCCGACCACCAGAATCTCTTTGACAACAGGCATCTCACTGGCTGTTGCCTTGTCTCCTCCTGCAAGTCCACTGCTGCTGCCGCTGCCAGTGGACGTTGTGCTGCTGGAACTGGCGCTGGGACCCACACTCTGAGTGCTGTCGTGGCAACAAACAGTGATCAGTAATGCTGCTTGAGTTATTGCATGAGTGATATTAACACAAAAACCTGGGGATTTGCTGCATGATGCCAACTGCTTTTTTATCATTAGGGAGAAAAAAAAAGGCTGCAAGAGCCAGTGTGCCAACATATTCCTGTGTCTGTAGGCTGCATGTCAATTAAACAGCCAGACCCTGTGGGTAAATACATTCCTGTGTATGCCCTTCTTCAGTGCTCCTAGCAACCACAGACATGCACAGTGTCAATCAGGGGCGAAAAAGCAGTAAATATCAAGGAATATGACCGGCTCTTCTGATAAACAGTATGCACAAGAAATGCAGGGCTTAACTACTACCATATGGATGAAAAGCAAAGTGATTCATCGCTTAGAACTGGAGTAGTGGCACGAAGTACAATGAGTTTCAATATTTATACCTATTAACTTACAATAAAGACAACTAACATTGATACACCATTTAAAAGAGCATTTTTCAAACATTTATGTATGTGATTTGCAAGAAATATGATTTCTGTGCTCTTCTACTAAATTAAAATGAAAGATGGTAATGGTATGGAACAGAGAGTTCCTGTCATGAAAGTAGGTTACGATGCAGAAATAAACTTATTTACACAACATATACAATATACCTTAGACTTTAAATATTAATATTTTCTTGTCATTTTTAGTTATTGGAGTATAAATCCATGTTAAACTGAGTAACCGGCAACCACCTCAAACATGGCGCTTGACCAACGGACTCACTGCCTACTTTCAAATATAACAAAATACTTAATTAGTTGGCTATTTTTAGCTTCCTAAGGGAAGCAGTTCATAGTAGAACAATTCCTAAAGGTACTAACAGTTTCTTCCCTTATTTATCTGTTCATTTACACACAGCGTGATGTGTTTTGCAACAGTACCCGGTTCACATTAGTGTGCAAAACAAGCACTGCTTGTAAAGATGTTAATATCTGTGGATGTGAAATGCTAAGAAAGAATCTTACTTCAAAAATGGTCATTCAATACAAGTAATAATTAAGAAAAGCATACCTAAACTTATGCTATTTTAATGTAACATTTATATCACAAGCATCACACTCAAAACAGGTAGCACTCTCTGTGATGACCAGCAAACACTAGGTAACAATGACATGCTATGATGCACAAAATACACTAAGCCACTAAAAATATGTAAGTTGAAAAGAAATGCACATGAAGGAAAAAGTAACAAAATCAAGTATAAAATTTATCTGACTAATGAAAATGCTATTGAAAAATTAAACTGCTGTGCTGTATAAGAGTTGTCATATGATAAGCGGACCTCCACTATGTCGTACAGCCGTGAGTACCTTTTCACACTCTCTTCGACTTTGGCGACCCTCCACCCTGATACTACCACCTTTCCAACTGATATCCTACCTAAAGACTCGGCCGTCCATCAGAAAAAAAAGCGAAAGAGAGGTAGGAGAGGAGGAGTTCAGCGCCGGCTGAGGAAATACGGTCTTAACGACAAACGTAAATTTCCACCACCACTACACCTAAGCACCATACGAGGTACAAATGATGGGAAAAAGAAATGTGACCGAAATTTTAATGAGAATTTTCCTTTGTCAAAGAGTGGGGGACTTTCAACAGAAAAGAAAAGTGTGACAAGTATATGTGTTGGTCACTTAAATGTGCAGTCAGTCTGCAACAAGGCTGTGTACATTCATGATTTAGTGCTGGAAAATGACTTTGATGCATTTTTCGTCAGAGACATGGTTAAAAGAGATAGGCGATGAACCAGTAATCAAAGACCTTACACCACAGGGCTATACGTTTGCACACAATCCCAGGAGTGGTAGGAGTGGAGGTGGAGTTGGTGTCTTATTTAAACTACATCTGAAGTTGACAGTGCTGAAGAGACAAACACAGTACAGGTCCTTTGAGTACATAACAGCAAGACTGACATTAGCCAAGCAGACATTAGAGATCATTTGTTTATATAGACCTCCTCCATCTAAAAAGAATCAGCTTAAAGATTCTCTGTTTCGTGAGGAGTTTGCCATGCTGCTGGACAGTTTACTTACAAAGGAGAAGTTTCTTATTTTGGGGGATGTAAATTTTCATTTTGATAGACCTCAAGATAGTGATGTGAAGCGTTTGATTGAGGCTTTAGCTAGCCGTGGTCTTTGTCAGCTGATTGAAAAACCAACTTGGACACATTCTGGACTGGGTTATCACTCGTGCGCCATCAGAGTCACTGGTCAAGTCAGCTGTTGTCGAGGATTTTTTGATTTCAGACCATTTTGTGCAGTCCTTGGTGACTGATCTCTCTCGTCCAAGGCGTAAAAAGACATCTGTTTTGTGTAGAAATTTGAAGAAAATTGACCTGAACGCTTTCAGAGAAGACCTGCTTCAGTCAAAGTTGTTATTAGATCCTCCCACAGATGTTGATCAGTTAGCAGAATTATATAATCAGACTCTATTAGGGCTGCTTGATAAGCATGCGCCTGCAGTTAGCAAAATTGTTGTAGACAGACCAGATTGTGCGTGGTTTTGTGAGGGGGTGAGTGAAGCCAAGAAACAGAGACATTTGGCAGAGAAAAAGTGGAGGAAGACCAAACTTGAGATTGACAGACAGCTGTATAAGTTAGCCAGAAATAAATATGTGTGTGCTGTAAAAAAGGCTAAATCGTTATTCGTGCAGAAGCAGCTAGAGGCTGCGAGTAAAAATCCCAGAAAGACTTTTGACATTGTGAACAGCTTGCTGGGTAAGAACGGAACTAGTCCGGTTCTTCCTGAGGTGGATGTCAAGTCAGCTGCTGATCAGCTGTCTTCCTTCTTTGTTAATAAAATAAAGGAAATTAGTGCTGGACTTGAGAGTGCAGCTTGTGAGTTGCCAGAGTGTGAGGAAGACTATTCTGTGCCATTTGCTGGTGTACTGCTGACTTCTTTCACGTCTATTGATGAGAGCTACTTGAGGAAACTTGTAGCAAGATCAACAAAAACTTTATGTGCTGTGGATCCTGTACCAACTAAATTTGTTATTCAACTTCTGGACATTCTATTTCCTATCATTTTGGACATTATTAATGCCAGTTTGAGAGCAGGTTGTGTTCCACGGTGTTTTAAACAGGCTGTTGTCAAGTCCTTGTTGAAAAAGGCAAACCTGGATCCCTCTGACTGTAAAAACTATCGTCCAGTGTCAAATTTATCATATATTTCCAAGCTACTTGAGAGGGTGGTCGCAGAACAGCTTATGACCCATTTTATTACTCATGGCTGCCTAGATAAATTTCAGTCAGCATATCGTCCTGGCTTCAGCACAGAAACTGCTCTTCTTCGTGTGACCAATGACATCCTTTGTAGTGTCAACTCTGGCAACTTAGTGCTGTTAGTATTAGTCGATCTGAGTAGTGCATTTGACACCATCAACCACTGCCTGCTGCTCCAGAGACTGTCATCAGAGGCTGGTATCCAGGGCGCTGCGCTGCAGTGGATTGACTCCTATCTTGCCGATAGATCTCAGAGAGTGATTGTCGGCTCTGCAAGCTCTGAGGCAGTTCCTCTGGTGTGTGGCGTACCACAGGGATCCGTTCTGGGTCCATTATTATTTTCTGTATATACTTCACAGCTTGGACAGGTAATTGAACGCTTTCAGATGGGACGACAGTTCTTTGCGGACGATACACAGATTCTGAACAGTTTTCCCCCCGACCCAGCAGTGGCTAGGAATGCGCTTCAACGACTTGAATCTTGTTGTGTCGCGGTGAAGGCATGGATGACCAGAAATCGTCTTAAACTCAACGACGACAAGACAGAAGCGTTACTGTGCGGCCCCAGGGCCAGAAGGGAGCAGATCGGCATTAGTGCCGTGCAGGTCGGTGACGCCTCCATAGCCTTTGCTGACTGTGTACGGGACCTCGGGCTGTTTATTGATGCAGAGCTCTCCATGTGTAACCATATTAGTTCTGTTGTGGCAAAATCCTACTACTTTTTGAGGACTTTAGGTAGACTACGGCCCATGCTGACTCAAGCTGCTGCCAACTCACTTGCTGTGGCTACCATCATATCCAGATTAGACTACTGTAATAGTGCATTGTGGGGTGTACCTGCTACGCAGTTGGATCGACTCCAAAGAGTTCAAAACACAGCCGCCAGGATTGTCACCCGTGCAAAGTCGTCCACTGAGCACATCACGCCTATCCTACAGAGCCTTCACTGGCTCCCAGTAAAAAACCGCATTGATCACAAAGTGCTTTCGATTGCACAGTCCTGCATGTTTAAAACTGCTCCTGAATATTTACAAGAGGTAGTTCCTCCTTACCGGCCGTCACGTGGTCTGCGCTCTGGCTCTCAGTCCCGCTTCTGTCTCCCTGCAGTGGAAGACACAAACAAGAAGACACTGGAGCCAGGGCCTTCAAAAATGCGGCACCTAAACTGTGGAATGCTCTGCCATCGTCGCTCTCCACCATCACCTCACCAACCACGTTTCGGAAAAGACTGAAGACATTTGTTTACTTAAGACAGACTTAATACAACCTAGCACCATTTATGTTTTTATTATTTTTTACTTTCCTGTTGTTTTATTTTTTCTTCTCTTCTGATTTTGCTGCGCAATGAGCATTCTTTTGAATGGATACCTGCGCAATATAAATCATCATCATCATCATCATCATCATCATCATCATCATCATTTGCCGGGGGAAAGGGGACCCTAACCTTCAGTAATAGTCAGTTTTATTAGCTGATGATGCTTACCCAGAGGACTGCTTGCTGTCCACAAGCACTTTTTGCCCCATGGGGAAGTTCTTGACATAGTAACACAGTGTAAAGTCAGGAAGGCTGTAAATCTGGAGACAGATGAAATAACTGTTGGCCACTCTCTCTAAAAACAATGCACATTTGTAGAAGCATTGTGGCCAAAGATGAACGCCATTTGTCTAGAAATGAGTTAAACATGAAATCACATAATAAAACATAATGATCATGCTGTTTTCTCTAAAACTGACTCGTAACTACTTTTTTGTGAACAAAATAACAGCATTTTCATTAATAAAGTTATTAACAATGTCGAATTCAAGATACTCAATTGTTAAATGTTGAAAACTCTTACCTCTAATACACCATTTTCTCGAGCCACAAATCCCCAGTATGTTGGTTCTACCTGCTTCACCGGTGTCTTTATTCTAAGAGATAATAAGGCATAACATTCTTTATCTACATCCACACCCATTAAAATGATTCCCTCTTTGCCATCCAAAAATCCTACATCCTATATAAAATGTATTCAGAAATTCAGTAAATTAATTAGCAATCACACTGATTTTGTAAAAAATACAAATTATAACCCACTGCATGCCATCCTTAAAAGGAATATAAAACATTACAGCAAGTAATGCTACAGAACATAACAATACATTATTATCAATTTTGTATCGCATAACATCCAAGTGAAGCAGTTCATTGCATCCTTTCTACTTTGAACACAGTCATGATATTCTGGTAGTACATAACATTATTTGAGCTGTCGTGACATATTTTAATTTTTAGTAATACCCAACAATATTTTGCAACATTGCAATAAGCCATAAATTTAAATTGACCTTTGTTAAAAAAAATTAAGCAAATGAACTGATAAGAAAAATCAACAAAGGCAAATTCAACTCACTCTGGTGGCTGTGGAGTAAGGATTGTACTTGTAAAAGATGAAGCAAAAACTGAAGTGTCCGATTCTCCATATAACATCTCATCTTCATCATCCACATTACTGCATAAAAACAAAGAAAGAATATCTTCTGGAATAGCATGCTGATAACTAAACTTATATATTGTTATTTATTGTTTAGTTTGGGTAAGACAGGATTTTTTCCAATCCAGATTAAGACATCAACAACACACATACTTTTCATTAATTATTCTTTACAGAAAACCTTTGTATCTGCTATATTTACTTACATTTCATCCAGGGGGGATTTCTCTACTGGCTTAGATACCTTCTCAGGCGAGACACTGGTGTCACTGGCATGAATGGATGCTGTTGTAAACATTCCACTCACATCTTTGTAAGTGCACACTTCAACTATTTTGGGACTCTGGATAACAAGACAAAAAGCTTTTTACAACTCACTACATATTCACAGTTGAAAATGTTTGATGATGAGTTATGAACAAGTGAACAACAGCATTACCATAAACCCTCACAAAATTAAATGTGGGAGCTCATGGACGTAACCTTATCCATAACAAAATGCTGGACTGGACGAAATTAAAAGCTGTCTAAGGCATTAGCAAACATGATATAATAAATCTACAGGATACATTCTGACATTAAGAAGCATTCATGGACTGGAATGCACGACCGTTCATATTTCTTTACCACATTTTGCAGAACCCATAAAATCTAGCCGCTAAACAGGCCCCACTATCGAGTCCTGGGCTATATTTGCTAAACATCTGTGCATAAGGTTAGATTTAAAGGATATCAGAAGTGCTACTTGCCTGTGCAATTGGAGGCTTAATAACGTTCAGCCTCACCCCAGAGCTGTAGCTGTCACTCTGCTTGAGCGTTAGCATGACTACCTGCCCTTGTTCTGCCATCAACATGATGTACGGGTCGGCCACCGAACAGCGTTGAATGGGTGAGCCAATGTCAATAGGAATGTGCTGGAGCTGGTTGACTGCAATAAGTACAAGCTGCTATCTACAGCCTTCAAATATTTCTATGTGACTATGTGTTTCAGACAGAGAGAGAGTATGAGAGAGGGAGAAAGAAAGTATGAGAGTATAAGTGAGGGAGACTGGCAGGAACATACAGGGTACATGCACGAGCACATGCATATAAGCACATAAGCATGTGCACATGCCTTTATGCAGCTGTGATAAACTGGCAAGCATACTAAAAAGAAAACGAAAATAAACTTTAAGAAATAATATTTTCAGAATGTAAAATATTTTATGATATTGAGTTCTTAAAAGAATTCCAGCACCCATGAACAGCTACATACGTTAACTTATATGTTATATAAGAAATAAGTTTCAAGGTATGTAACTGCAGAGAATTTATTCCTCTTTTAAATGCTGCAGCTCATTTTCTCAAACTTGAGATAGTTCTTCAGCAAAAGATTTTGACAATCACTGCAAGTCCAGCTGTTAGTAGATCAGGATTAAGTCAATATGAGCAAATATGAGCAGATGTATACACACACATTCACACATGCTTTTATGTACACACCTCCCTCCAGGAGGCGAATGGTGGTGGGTGACACCTGGAGGATGTATTTACGGCCACCAAGGTTGGCCACATGCAGCGTGCGGGTTGTGGTAGAGAACCCACTATGATCCAGTTCGTTGATCTCCTGGCCAGTCTGAAGGACCTGGATTACATAGCACATCATACCTCATGCTTTAACCATAAAACTCTTAGAAAAATATGTCTAATCTGGACAAAACAATAGAGATACAGGCAACAAAAAAAATTTGACTGTAAAATTCAATTGACACATCAAATATTCACAACTATACAGGTTCACACATTAATGAGCCTCCACACACATGCTTTCCCCACCCAACCACCCCTACCACAGCTCAAACAGAACATACTGCTTGTCGTGCAGCTTGCTAATGTACACAGGATATCTCTTGAGAAGTATGAGCTCATGTACATAGGATATCTCTTGAGAAGTAAGAAGAACCAACTTTTTAACAGAAAAGAGAGTGACAAGAGGGGTGAAAAAGACTCACCATGCTGGAATCGTTGCGACTGAGAATGAGGAAAGCATGGCCGCCTGTGATGGAGGGCTCTGGTACTTCATCTCCATTCTTCTTTTCCTCCCCTTTTTCATCCGTGGGGGATCCCGACTTTTCCTCCTCTGCTGACGAGCTGTACACCGTCCACATATCATAGCAGCCAGCTAGCTGGAAGGTCGTAACCACCTGGGGGCGTATGCTGCGCTGTAGACACCAAAAAGGACCAGCTTATAGAATCACGCCTTTTCTGTTTCCCAACTCTCTCTCATATATTCTAATACTACCACCTAACTTGTTCTTCCACACAACCCCATGTGTCAATAACCCACTTATCCACTATTGAAGTGCATAGCACTACTCTTACCTGTAACACAGAAATGGCTCCATTTTTGCCATATCCTGAGGTTGTGACCAGTTCTAGGTCAGGGTCAAGGTCATTGGAATATTCTTCTGACAGAAATGCGGGTTCTCCCATTGCCATGTTGGTACATGGGGCAATGTTCCAGATAGTGTCACACACCTGGAAAGCAGTAACTGCTGATAAATCCTGTCCTAAGCAGAACTAAGAGATTCTCTCCCTCTCTTTCATAAAGATCAATACTTGTTACAGTTGTCCTAGCATCTTTTAAAAACCAAATCTGTTCGAAAAGTTTAGTGTGCTCTGTTGGATTGTAAAACATGGGAGTGAATGCTATCTCAAGGAACAAAGAAAGTGTGCACTGAAACAAAAGTCTTGCTCAAGCCATCTCTGCTTACTCCAATCAAAAACAAGACACAGAGTAGTCCATAGGGGCAATGGTATCTCCTACCTCAAAAACATAGGATGTCAGAGTAGTCCCTGCATTCTTGTCACTGTCACCATAGACTTCAAGCTCATCCAAATTCTCAATCTCGCTGACATCGGATGCTGTCAACACATGGACACATAAACTAATTTGTCCCTTTTTAAAAGCACATAGCACAGGCATTTCAACTCCATCCAGTCTATTGTACGCCATACTCTTTTTTCCCCTACTCTTTCTCCTAGACGTTTATGCATATCTATTTCCTTTTCGAAGTCATTCCATTTCAGTAACGTACAGCCTCTAGCTGCTCAAGACTACCCCACCTACCCAGCTGCTCCAAGCCCTCTACCCGCCGTCTTTTTGTTGGTGGCTCGTGGAGGCGGCGGTCAGCATCAGGCTGCAGCACCATCCCAGATGCTTTCTCCTGGTAGCGAAGAAGCAAGGAATTGCCAAGCCGTGAGCCAAGGAAAAGGTAGCCATTGGGAATGACACACATCTAAAAGGAAGAAAGGAGAAAAAAATTCATTTTGCTATAAAAATATACTGAAGCAGTTGAGCTGACAACTGTAGAGTCCAACTTCAAATAAGACAGCATGCACTTTGTGCTTTGTACACAACTCTGAGGAGGGACAGCGTCCCCTAAGGGTTAACTTGGCAGTGGAGGAGAAGGTTCAAGGCCCGTTCTGCCCTGTAGATGGAAACTGCCACCTTGCTGTGCAGGAATGGGTACCTGATTTATCTGGGAAGGTAATGATGGTGGAAGGAGATGGCTGGGCTCTGCATGCCACGTGACATGCCCTAGACATAGTGGACCACATTCACCACCCCCTTCGGATTTAGGCTATGGCACACTTAACCTTTACTTTCTTCTTTTTTTCATACATAACACAACTCTGTAGTGGCACATAGGTTCCTAGTTTTTTCATTTACTGGCATACATGTGCATCATCACAACAATTATGGATGCTTTAGTGCTGAGCAGCAATGCAGATTTTACAGTGATATCCAAACAAAAAAGATTGACATACCTGCATGCACACATGCACAAATCCATGGGCACACATATTAGGAGAAAACTCACACAAGTAGTCAGCACACTAGAGGCAGCCTTGTCAAAATGAAATCCTCGGACAGAACGCATTCCATCCACAACCAGAGTCAGCACATATCTGCAAAGAGATTTTACAGCCTGTTTCAGCAGATTTACCTCTAACGTTCATCTAAGATTTCCTTCCTCACCTCAACTGCCAAAAAGAAGCAGCAAGTGTCAAGATGGCTTCCTGTAAACATTCCTGAAATATTTTGCTGAATCCTAATCATAACTTTCTGTTTCTGGATTTATTTCATGGTATGTTATGTGAAACAGTAGATTTTAGTCAAGCAAGGTATAGTAAACAAATGTAAACAGAAGACCTGCTTCTCTACAATGACAATTTTTTATATTATGCCTAAGATACAAAAAAGAAGCTATCTATCCAAACCTGAAGACATTACCATCTATACGCCTGCACGACTTCTTCGCTCATCTCTGGACACCAAATTTTTTTTTTAATCCCACTAAGATGACGATAAATGGACTGAGGTCTTTTTCCTACCAAGCCACATCAACTTGGAATAGATTACCCGTCAGCCTTCATCACTCTGATTCTCTTACCACCTTTAAGTCTAAGCTTGAGACGCATCTTTTTCAGAGCAGCGACTTTACTGCAACCCTATCCTGACCATGAGCATGCCTAACGTGTGTCTGTATTTACTTTGTATATGAGTGGGTATTTCTGTTGCAGAAGTGAGCATGTCTGTTATACGTGAATATGGGTGCATGGTCGCTGGTGATTCATTTTATTTCTGTATATCATTTCTGTAAAGTGCTTTAAGTAAATAGTTGGAAAAGCACTAGATAAATGTTCAACATTATTACTTCCTCTTTATTCTTAGGGCAGGCTGCAGTCATGCCAGCTGGATTTTAATGCCAAGAAGTCAGCTAAAAAGCTAATATTTTTATAAGCAGTTTACCATCCAGCTAGCATGAATGTCCTGTAAACCATTCTAAAATTCTCCATGTCTGGATATGGCTACAAGTATTACACATGATCAAAATACGAAACACATGATAAAAATGAATAACGATAAACAAAATACATTAGAAATGAAAGATAAATGATACTCAAAGGGTCAATACAACTATTTCAACAACAAAGACAAGCAACCAATGAGCTTCAAGGGTTGGGGCAAAGAATTAACTCAATAAGACAAGCAACAAAGAAAACGAGCACAGTTCAAAATTTTCTCTTACAGTTCCCCTCCTTTCAAAGACAAGACACATCTGTCAGAATCAATCAGAGCCACACGAACACAGTCAAGGGTGATCTTCACATTCTCCTGGGGGCCTGGAGAAACGCATAGAACATTTTAATGTGCATAAGAGAAGAAATAAGAGTATAAGAAAAGCTGATTAACACTTGCTGAAACAGTCATTCAACATACATCCCTCTAACATATTCTGTCGCAAACTTTATCTTATATATTATTCTCGATAATAATTATGTAACTTCATTCCTGAAGGATTGTACCTTTTAATGAAAACATTTCAGTAATCTCATACAGCATCAAATGCAAGCATTTTAAAATCTGTTCTATTCATTCAATTGAAGGCTGATATTTACTGTGGAGCAATTATATCAGAAAAATGTAGGCCCTTACGCAGTGGAAAGGCTGAGTATTGTTCTGCTAAGCTGTTGAGAGATACACCATAAGGTGGCACACTTTGATTCAAATACAGCAAAGAGTTGTCAGCAAAAACAAGAACTCCACCTGAAAAAAGAACACTCCTGCATTCAACGTTTGAGGAAATAACTAAAAATTGTTGTTTTAATAAAAAGAAACAATCTAAAAATTACAGGATTTATGGCTGCTACTTTACATAGAAAGTAGTACTATTTTAATTTCTGTATTTTCTTTTGTTAAACAATAAATGCATTCTCATACCATCTGAACTTTTTGCATGCTGAATTACATGTGTGTGCACGTGAGCACGCGCAAACACACACACATGAATAAGAGCACATGCTTGCATACATATCTGCAAAAAAACCCAACAGAAACTCACCAATAGGTTTAGGCACAGGTAAGGCCATAGAGCAGTCAAAAGGGAGATTACTCTGGGACCAGATAACAGGATGCACTTTCTGCTGTATGTTTATGGAGATTGCAACTATACTGCAGGTGTCTGTTCGCACTGCCACACGTCTGAATATATAAAAACAAAAAAATTTCTTTCTAATCACATTAGCATATCAGTATCTCCCACACACAATAGTACATTTCTGTACAAACATGCATTTTCTCATGTCTGCACTGCAATGCATCTGGCAGATAATTCACACAGATAATCATGATCATTTGCATACAGAGGAGATTGTTTATATAATCACAAGAGATATGTTTATCTGAATAATCATGAGATATGTTTACTTGTATAATCACAATTGATGTGTCTATCTGTATAATCACATTGCCTGTTTGGCCCCCAAACCCCAGGATACCATTGCCAGCAAAAAGAATATGATTTTCTGCAATAGCATAAAAAGAAAATGAGTTCAGTAAGCAAAACTGACTTAAATATATGGACCTGCAGCAGAGGAAGAATAGTTAGATTCATTCAATCTCTAAAGAAACCCTACCCGGACCATGTTGGCAGAGGCTCAAACAAGATGAAGATGGTAGGTTCATAGTAGCCATGCATAAACTGCACGTCTAGAACCTTGATGATCTTCTCATCTAACTTGCCCAGGTTGATGATGTATGATGACATGACTGGAGATTTCCTGGTGAAAGAAAGAACTAACTGATGAGTTACTTCTCATTCATGAATGTAATGCAGAGGTAATTATAGGATTTCAAAAAGAGGGGCCCTGGGGCCCTCTCAATGGAAAAAAAGGGGCCCTTCAAAAGAAACAAGGGGTCCCTTGAAACAAACACATTTTCACTGCTTTTTCCAATAAATATTTGGTATACTTTATTAATCACAAGAAACTGAAGATTAATCATATATATATCTTTTTCTTCTATATCGATAAATTATCTTTCATCATCATTAGTTTATCATACCATCGTAAATTTGCAAACCAATTAGTCTTTGTGTCATTTATAGTTAGGTGATTGGATAGTGCATTGTAGGGTATAACCTATGGCAGCATCTAATTGTTTGCATTTGTACCTTCTGCATGAATAACAAAGAAATTCTGTAAAACTGATACTAAAATGCCAGAGAAAGAGGAGCATAACTCACGTGCTGCTTCCACCTCCATCATAATCTTCTGCTAACACTTCTTTCCGAAAAGGCAGGATGACTAGATGACGGCCATATATCAACATGGCTGCACACCGCCCATCGGGGTCAACGCGGACAAGGGGTATGTGGTGGTTGGAAGAAAAGCCTTCCTATTGACCAACAAAAAGAAAAAAAGAGAGAGGAATGAACAAAATAAAATAACTTTTAACTAATAATGAATTATACACAATATTAATAAAATAAAACCACTTAGTTAACATTACAGTTTAGACTTCTTCAAACCAAAAAAATATAGGTATAGTAGGTGGAAAATTAAATCTTTACACTCAAAAAAAAAACAAAAACAAAAACAAAATATTCACAAAGGAAAACTTGTTCTAGTTCATAAATCTTTTATAATCATCGCTTTTCCATTTTATTATTACAGTATCAAAAAGCAGCAGAAGTTACACTTTTTTATCAAACAAGAGATGCACTGAAAAGCCATACTCTCAAGTCTGGCTCCTCGAACTGATGCAAAGATGATGTCTTAAGATCATGTGTAGACGGATCATACTCCACCACAGAGAGCTGCACAGCATATTGACCATTTCAAGCAAAGTAAACAAAGTAAACAAAAATATTTATGCACATCAGATGGTTTCATTCTGTACATTTCTTTAAGCCACAGGCTATTATAGAGCACTTCTATTACTTTTAATGGGTGGTGATACAGATGGTGTGTGTTTGAAGTTCAACAGATGCAAACTATGTGCAATGTTTTCTGAACTTATCCAAGTATACTAATCACCATCTTTATAGCTACTACAATCAACATCAAAAAGTGCTTACGATCGTCAAGCAATAGTTATCTAAGAAAGAAAAAGACTGAAGCGTCTAGTTAAACTTGGTATAATGCCGGCTGTAGCACAATACCTTAGCATCCCAGAAGCTAAGAAGAAGAATATCTCGCTGTGCACCTGGCAGCTTCACTGACTGCATGGACATGATGTTGCCAAAGAGGGAGAATGATTTCAAACACTCCAGTCGCATTTTTGTTCCATCTAAATTCAGCAAAACAATAGCTATGGGAAACAACTAGTTACTGCCATCTTAAGATTAAGACTTTGTAAGAAATCCATAAATTATTATAAATTTTTATTATCAAAAAAAACAAAACAACAACAACAAGAAAGGGCAGGAACCACAGACATTAATATATTTCACTATGTTGGCTCCATCAACAAGTTATAACTTTATTTATCCCAGAGGGCAATTAGTAACATCTCTTTTCAGCTTCCTGATACTGTTATAGAGCTGCTAATTAGGGTTAGAACCACATAACATTAACAATCAATAATACCATCACACATTATCACACATACCCAGCAAACCATACAGAAAATAACCATACAAACCATACAATCATAGTTTAGACCTGCATATGATAATAATTCATTGACACACGGAAGTTGCATTGCTGAAACAGCAAAGGATAGTCTCAGTCTGCTGGTGCTGCATGCAGGTACACAGAATTGGTGGCCTGACAGAATCTGACAGACCTCTCCTGATATGACATGACTACCATCACATACAATTGCAGACACTTGTGAAAAGGTCTGCCTATTACACAGAGGATCACTTTGGCCAGCAGGTGTATTTAACTCAATCCAAACTATTCTTGTCCTTGACTGGTAAATTATTGTAATAAATAAACAAACAAATAATGCCCTCTGCACTTTTAAAATCTACACTAATCCACTGGTGGCTTTTCCAGGAACAAAGTATTATAAAGATCAACAATAAATTTGAAACAAAACACTTGACAAAACTTAGAATACTGACACGACACTTTGAAAGATTGGTTGGAACAAAACCAACATACCAACACCTGTCTTTTCTAAGTCTTTTCCTGAAGTCTGCAACAAAGAAAAATTATCAATGTTCACACTTCACTGAACATTGTAACTGCACATCATCAAAAGTAGAACAAGTTGACAGGGATTTGTAATATATTTATAATGTGTGGAAACAAACAGGCTCATTTAATATACATTTACCCTATGGCATCTGTGTTACTGAGGGTCTACAGCTACAGTGAGGAATAAGCTTACACCACGTCCACTAAGATGGACACAAGGCTTGGGGCTTAAAAGCATATAAGCCAATGATAGGCTGCATATTGCATGTTCTTTGGTTTAACTTGTTCTAACATTACTTTAAATTTCATATTCCTTCAAACACCAGATATGATAAAATAACTTAAAGAAAGAAAATTAAAAAATGAATTTCTCCATTTTCTCAATATTTATACAAAATTCAATTTCACATCCCTACAAAGTAATCCAACATGCACTTCAAGGTAAAAGCCCATCCCCATACAGGTATGAGCAGATTTCCAAAAGACTCACATCAGGCTCAGAGTTGAGTCTGTAAACATGAAGTTGGTTGGCTCCAGCAATAACAAGATTTGTCTCCCATAGGTTAAAGAAATTGCACTGAATACTGTGCTCTATGGCAGTGGCTGGATGGATCTCTTTGTACATGCAGAACATTGAGGAAGACATAGCCATTTTGATAATGTGTTATGATCTGCACTTGACTACAAAGAAACCTTACCACACCTCTGGAAAGATGGCCCGATTCCTGAAACAAAATGTATGTATGTACCTATGTACATATTATTTCTATATATTGCTAGTATGAGCACTATCTGGAATAGCCCTTGTGAATTAATAAAGTTGTATTGTATTGTGAAGGAAAATGTTTACTATTATCTTAATGGCATCCACAATTTACTACTACTGTACAGCTAAGTTGTTGAAGTAAATTGAAATAAAAAAAAAGTCATTCATCACATAAAACTTTCAAACATGATGAACTGTTAAGTCGTAGCAGCCTGGGGATGTTTCCCTTAACTTCTTACATTAAAGTAAATTAAGTCATAAACGGTGGACAAGAGACAATAAAGGGGGGCCGGTCATTTCATCCCAAGACCATTGCACCCCTACCACTTTGTCCCACTCCAAAAGTCACTTTGTCCCATCTAGGTCTATTTTGTCCAAAGACATATAAGTCAAATTCCCTCAAGCCCCAAAAGCGAATCAATCACTGATAAAATAAGTAGCTATTAATGAATGCCCAATCAGCGAAGTCTCTGCATATAACGATAATAAGCAAAAAAAAGTCAAAATACAAGTTCACAATAAAATGATGACAAAATCTTTAATTTCAAACATCGTTTAAAGTGAAAAATCAAGTGTATTTGCCATTGTAAGATACATCTGCTGCCTAGCAGCCACTTTTTGTTTAGTAAAATAGTGGCTAAACTTATTCACATGGCTCTGTTTAAAATAGGCAGCTGAGCATGCCAATCTATATTGTTTGAACAACGTATGGCTCTTTTGGCAATACTTGACGTTACTAACCACTTGTTTCATCAGTGATCAATTCCCCTTTTGGACTTGGGACGATTTGACTTTTCTTTTCTAGGACGAAATGGACCATACATGGGATGAAATGGACCTACGTGGGATGAAATGGACTTACGTGGGACGAATTGACTTTTGGTGTGGGACGAAATGGTCTCGAAGCGAAATAGTCTTGGGGAAAAATAACCTATGACTCAATAAAGACCTTCATAAAATGTTCTGTTACGTCAAGGTCTTCCTTATTCAAGACTGTTTATGTTGAAAAGTCAAACTCTGACAGTAGTGTATCTAATTCTTGGATAATTTTTAAAAGTCGTCGGTTATGCTTATGTAGGGATACGTTTAACCAATACGTGTTTTCAAATCTCAAATCTTGTGGGTTTCAGTATTTCGTACGCTATTGAAAGCCTCGGTCTAACGATTTGTCGACTGTTCTTTGTTTTGTAGAGAGGAAAAACTTGTCTGTACAAATACAACGAAGAGAAATCGTCCGGACTAAGCGTTATCTTACTTTACATTGATACATTATATTAACATTTATTCAATATTTTTAAAAGCTGCTTATATAAACTGAAAAATATATACTGTTGTGAACTTACATGTGTCTGTGTGCGCGCTATCATTCAAACAGTTTGAGGTTGATCATTAATGTTTATTGTCTTCATCAATTCCTATATGCTGAAATCGCGAAACCTTTAAACGAATTAATGACTACGTCAAAGCAACATGTTTACTGCTTAATTTTGAAAAGAATTACACTCACAGCCTGGTATTTTATTTAATTTTTCGAGTGGGAATCACGTCTGTTCGCCGGCAGACATGGGCGCCGCCATCTTGCACTGTTTTTCGTTTCTGGGAGGAAGAAGCGAGAGTTACTTTCCCCCGACATTTTTTTTTTTTTTTTTTTTTAACCGCTAGCTATCCCCACTCTTGGATCTCTTGAAGACACATGGTATCATGTGGATCGGCACACCTAGTAAAACCCCCTATATGAAAGTTCTGCCCAGACACTTGTCAACTAAACCTCGCTGCCTTACATTCCCATTTCCGACAGCTGGGTTGATTGGAGAAAATTTTTGATGTGCTACACGGGTATCGAACCTCTTCCTTTTAGTTTGGACGCCAGTGCTCCAACCACTCCGCTCTCTGCTTTCCCATATATAACATTGCGACTCCGCCAAAGGGTGCACAACTGTTTTTTTTTTCTGAAAAGGTACGTGGACGATGTTCAGCATTTGGGTGCTATAGCGCTAGAGTCGATCTGTCCAACATCACATTTATTGTGGAGAGGCCCAAAGTGATTGTAAGGCGCAAAGTCATTGCTTCGGCTGTTCTCGATAAAATGACAGTGGAAGTTAGAGCATTACTTCATTGTGATACTGATTGACAGTTGATTTTACATCCCAGATGTGATAAGTCATATTAATCTCATACTACTTGTCTCTAAATAGTTATGTCACTGTGATCTCACAGAATATTGTATCCAAGTATGTATCTGGAATACTTTAGACTTAGACAGTATGCTGTATGCTTTATGGTCCAGAACAGCAGGCCATTGAGTGTATGTATGTATGTATATATCCCTCCAGTTCTAGTTAAGGGATGCAAGCCAAAGAAAGAAATGCTTATGTTCAGTTGTCACCCTCCATAACTGGTTCTTGCAGGTTTGTCACATGAAAAGTTTCTAATAATAATCATGATCTTGTTGCTGTGGTGCTGTAATGACTATTACCTGACCCCAATTTTTTATAAATGTTTATATTGTGTGTGCATTTTTGAGGGGATATCTGCTAAAGGTGTATACATGTAAAAATAGACTTATTTGTTATGCCTAGAAACTGACAGACCTTTCAGCTGATCAAGCATGTATTAGTGTCCCCCAGTAGTACAATTCAACTTTATTATCTCAACATGGAGAAATTACGAGACGTAGTGTAACAGCTGGCTTATACTAAAAAAGTTGACCACAACAATAAACAATTCACACACATCCTAAAATATACACATCACCAAAAACAATCTTCACAAAAAAAAAAAAAAAAAAGTACAACTCACAGGCCCCTGCATCACTTATTAAGAAAGGCAACAGACTTATTAATAAAACTGTTCTTAGAGCGGGCAGTGGACACTCTTGGGACATAATAACGTCGCTTGGAGGGAAGAAGGTTATAGTACTGTGCTAACACATGTGTTCTATCTTTCACAATCACTCTTGCCTTCGATACCACTCGTCTTTCATACAACTTACTCAGACACTCCTGTTTCTCCCCAATCACTCTCCCACTCGCTCTCACCACTCCCTCTAACACATTCCTATTTCTAACCCTCAGTCCTCCATACCAACATAAAAATCCAAATGTCAACACAGACTCAATAAAACATATATAAAAAGAACATAAAACCTTTTTGTTGACATTCAGGGAACGGAGTTTTTGTAGACAGTACAATCTAGATTGACACTTCCTGTGAATGACCTCTGTGTTAGTGTTAAAAGTGAGTTTATCATCAATCACAGTTCCCAGATACTTGTACTGTTCAACACGTTCAACCCTGACACCATCAATGAATAAGTCAGGGAGAACAGTGCTCTTGCGTCTGAAATCAATCACCAGCTCTTTTGTTTTCTTTACATTTAGATCAAGATAGTTTTCTTTGCACCATTTATTAAATTTAACTACTGCATCAACATAAGCAGGATGCGAGTTTGAGAGATCTTGGAGAGCAGTATCATCAGAGTATTTTATCAAAAAAGACGAATCAGTGCCCCGACAGTCATTAGTGTAGAGGGTGAAGATTACAGGTGAGAGACATGTACCCTGAGGGCTTCCGACAGATGTGTTTCTGGAATAAGAGAGTGCATTCTGGAAACACACTGTCTGGGAACGATTTACCAAAAAACTAACAATCCAGAGAATGAGTTTGGGGCATACATCAAGTTTAAGAAGTTTCAGTGCCAACAGGTGGGGCTGTATAGTATTAAATGCAGAAGAAAAGTCAATGAAAAGAATACGTACAAAGGAACCAGACTTATCTAAGTGAGAATATGCGTTGTGTAAAAGAGTGAGTGTAGCATCGTCCGTGGATCTGTGCTGCTTGTATGCAAATTGAAAGGGATCGAGATGTTGCTGTGTCTGTAAGAGAAGTGTGCGAAGGATGATGCGTTCAAAACATTTCATAACAATGGAAGTCAATGCCACGGGCCTGTAATCATTTAGTTCATTCGGGTTACTAGTTTTAGGAACAGGACAAATGATAGATTTTTTCCAAACATTTGGTACAGTACTCACTTTTACAGACCAGGAAAACAACTGAGTAAAAACAAAAGACAGCTGAGACGCACAGTAGTAGGACTCACCTTGTGGGTGTCAGGACTGAACCAGAACCACAGGCAATGATTTACTATTCCAAACCACTACCAGGAAGAAAAAGAGTTTGGTGACAACAGGTATTCATAACTTCAGTCTCCCATATTGCCATTTTATTTCTATTATGAAGTGCACTGTTTTGTTACATTTTTATCTTGTCTGATAATGACGTTACTTTGACAGTGTGAAACTATTGCAGAAAGGTTAGGCACAGCACTGAAAAATTGTGCAGTACCTGTAGAGCTGCAGCGGCACACCAGTAGCATACCTTCGGAGTATGATACTTCTTCAGGGCACTATGATGTGAAAGACACTTTTTCTAAAGGAGAACCTATTTTGTTTTTTGGCTTATCTCTGTCCTCTCAAGTGAATACAGAAAACAGAAAGTAATATAGAATGCTAATCATAGTTCATTATTGTGTTTTTAATCCTGTAGCAGTCTATAGAATTTTGTGGGTATGGAGATGCACATGCAAATAAATCGCTGTCATGTACATGAATATATCAACGAAGACCAAGAGTACAAAGAAAAAGTGATGAGAGAAAGCTATAGACCATAACACTTTTTTTTATTTTCTACATCATTTACAATGGGTTGTGCATGACAACACTACAAATAAAAGTGTCTAGCAGATACATCGCACTTCTCCCACCAAACTTCACCAACTATCTCCCTGTAACTCCTAAAAATTGCTGACATTTATTGTAAAGAAAGTCATAGAATGGTGCAAGCTACAACCAGCAAACGTCTGTGCCTGCCTAATTTTTCAGTTTCCAAAATTAGTGTTTTTATTAAAAGTTCATGGCTGATAAAATTCTCATGTTTGATGTAATATTTTCATTCGTTGTTAATGAAATGTCCAAAAAGTTTTATATTTTCATTTTGTTTTATTACTGCCATCAATAATAATAAAATAGATAATGAAATATTAAAGATTCATTTTCTTGAACTATATGCATGAGCATTATTATGATATAAATGTTGTCCTCTGTGAACATTTTCAAAACTTTTTTTTAAGAAATATGACTTAAAATATTCATGTAAGAGTTTTAGTATCTCTTTTTTAGGAAACATAATCATTTTCTTAATGGCATATAATTTAAAATGCATTTTTATAAGTACAAAAGAAATTTTAAAAAATTATAAATCATATTAATATTAATAATCATAATTGTAAAGCATTTATGTAAAATAATTGCTCCTGTTGCTAACAATCTAAAATTGCTTAGGGCAGGACAATAACAAAAAAAGTTTTTAAAAAGTCACTGGCCATGTTGAATGGGCAATAAGATGGGAGGAAGGGATCAAATTATATTGACCCCAACAGTGAGAATGATCTCTTGTAAAAAAAAATTATTAGTATCAGACAATAATTGTTATTAGTACAAGATGCAGTGGATTTCTGATAAATGTACAGTAACTTGTAAAAAAAAAAAATTATTGACTAGAGTGCTCTACAATCATATGTTTTATTAAAAAACTCAGTATGTTAATACAGTACCTCTTTATCAATGTTTATTTGACAGGAAGCTGGGATCTATATGCATGCAACAGATTTCTTGTCCAATAAATGAATTTGTCCACCATATGAAACTTTTGTCTCTGTAATCCCGATAAACATCAGCAAGTCTATACAGCATCTACTATGTCATTTCTATACACAACTAACCACACTACTTCACATGTTTTCTCTTCATATGTGTAAGCAGACCTAACAAAAGGTTCAAGCCTGCTAGAATGCCTTTGTGCACCTAACAGCTATCTCTCACATCTGGCAAAATATGCACATTTAAGAAATATTAAAAAGAAGACAAAAACAACAACAAAAACAGCAGCCACGTTCTACTAAGTGCTGCACAAATGAGCATTATGATTATGACCGGTGTCTACTGAGAAACAAGAAAAGACTGCGCAAGGTTGTATACATGCATAGCTTATATAATGCCTGTGATCAGCATTCATTTAATTGTTTTCCCCTTTAAACATGCATGTTCTACTTTACATGTCACCAATATCACTAGGATAGCTAGAAAATTATTTACCTATGGCCCATAGTTCTTGTTCACATTTGTAAAACACGTTCAGTCAAGAGTGAAAAAAGCTGTTTAGGTATTCCATTCACCTATATAAACTTCCAGAAATGCTGTATCAAATTATTCACAAGATTACAATAGGGTAATGTAAATCAGATGCTAATTCTTTATAAACAGTTTTATTTTGGATTAGTGTAATCAGTAACTTTTTTGTTTGACATATATTCAGTCAAAAAAATGGCTGATTAATAGGTTTATTCACTTATGTAAATTTTCAGAAATGGTGGATCAAACTCTTCATAAACTCTCAACCAAAAATAGGGTAATCTAAATAAAATGCTAATTGCAGATGAACAATTTTATCATAGTTCTTTGCTTCCTGGCCAAATTGTTGGAGATTTCATGATCAGTGCAGTCAGTAGCTTTCTGTGAGATTGTCAGCTTTTTGTGATTTTTGCTGTCCAACGAGAATGACAGCAATCATATTCTGATGGCAGTTCTCTCAAACTGTTATGACTGTTTAAAGCTCAGTCACCATTCATGATAAAGCAACAGTTTTTTCTTGCAGGTGATTACAGCCTAAACTCCGCTCAAGGCCATCTTAGACTGTCTATCCCGCTGCAGGTTGGATGAAAACCTTCATAGCACATGCAAAGTTCCTTTTTCTCCATTCAGTTCCAGCAGCATTCCTGACAGAAACATGAACAAAACTTTTAATACCACATTATAATATGGTGTTTTAAATCATTCAATATGGCCATATCAATGCAATTGAGCTGTAGCTATGAAGCCATTCACATTCGTGGGGCAAATTACTTAATAATAATAATATAATACATTTATAAAGCCCTTTTCCCCACCATCAAAGGCAGGCTCAAAGCACTTTACAAAAAAGAAACACTCAGTTGGTCATAAGAGCAAAGAATGCATTGTGAGTCCTGTTTGTGTAGCTACTCATGTTGGAAAAAGTACAGGAAGAGTTAATAAAGCAGTCAATGAAACAATCTACATTCATTCAAAGTGATGACAATCATTGACAAATCACATAGAATATTTTATTATGGCCTGATTCACAATAATAATAATAACTAAGCTTATACAGCACTATTTCCCTTGTGATGGGGACCTCAATGTACTGTGCACAAAGGACTACCAAGAAACCAAGAGCTTACCACACAAACAACAAACATAAGCAGCAGCAGACAGATAACATATCATAGTAGACATGAACAAAGTGCCTGGATAAATATAGGAAACTGAGGATTCACTGGATCATCAAAAGGTGAAAGAAGTAGGGATTGTGGCTGAACTTCAAAGCTCTAAAGTAAAAGAATTATTATGGTAGTATAAGTGTATGCTTATACAGATAGTAGCTGACTGAAAAATTAAAAAGATACTGTTTAAACTGTACTACAATGTGCAGAAATTTTTGAGCAGTAGAAAGAATCTCTTTGAAAACTCAAGATTTCATTGTAATAGTAAACACAAACCACTGGAGATCTTTACAGTTGCACCTGGCACATTGACAACACAGGGGATTCCATACTCTCTGGCCACCACTGCTCCGTGGGACATGAGACCACCCAGTTCAGTCACCAGACCAGCAATCAATGGAAAGTAAGGTGTCCAGCCAACATCAGTGAAGACTACCACCAAAATATCACCTGCCTAAAATGACAGTGAAATAGGAATTCTCCAGTTTCAAATACTGTGCCAAATAACTGGTGCTACTTTCCGGCTGTACAAATATTTCAGTACAAATTAAACATCTTTAGGTCCCCTATTGAAAATATGCACCATACAGATAAAGTTTGTTCAGCAATAGCCTCACACATGCACATTCATCTAGCATCTATAGCAGAGCAGTGGTTATGGAACATAAACATAATATAAACTATCATGATTTTTATTGTTATAATTAATATCATTTGTAAAGTGCTGTAAGCATGCTCATAGGGCTGGGATATGGCACTATATAAATAACCTTCATTATTATTATTAAACCATAATTTACCGCAACCCTGTTCGCAAACTTTATAAAAACCTCCTGATGTAATTGATCATGATCTGCTCATTACAAAAATTAAAACTTTACAAACTTAGTACTTGCTCCATCCAACTCCTCAAATCTTTTCTCTCGAACTGAACACAAAGCATAGCAGTTGAAGACCAAATGTTGGATCCCATTAAAGTGAAATTTGGTGTTCTACAAGGTTAAGTTTTAGGTCCTCTGGTATTCTCTATCTACATCAATGATTTTCCCCTTCATATCTCCCAATCAAGTGAAATGTTTGTCAATGACACAGCAATACATGCATGTCACAACAACAACAACAAAAAAACTGAGCTACTGGTGGCTCTCCTACAGCAGAGTGCTGATGAGCTTCAGTCCTGGACTGAACTCACCCTCAAAAATCAGAACTTGTGCTAATTGCTACCAGGCAAAAGAGACAAACTCTACGTTTCCAAAAATCCATCTATGTAACCACCCAATAACAAAAGTTCAAAGCCATAAACTTCTAGGTGCAACTATTGATAACATATATGTCTTGGTCCCAACATATCCTAGCCATAAGCACAGAAATCTATCCTATCAAAAATTCAACACCTTTTAAATTCTCACTCTGGGAGAATGTTCTACACAGCCTATATTCAGTTGACCATCAATTACACCTCCACTCTGTGGGACGTTGCAAGTGGTTCTTCTATGCAGCCTCTTGTAAGTGTTCAAAGGAGAGCTATTAAACTGGCGCTACTTAAACCTAAACTACACCTCATAATTTCTCATCACTAGGGGTCCTGCCACCTAATAAGCAGACTAAGGTATAACAAAAGTATGCTCGTCTATAAAATACTAAGAGACAAAATGTCCCCTAGCCTTTCTACACTATTTTCTGCTAAAATAATAAGAGGTTGCCTCATACTCGGTACTTCCATACTAAGAATCGACTTATTCAAGTCGAGCCTGAAATATTCAAGAAGCATGCTATGGAACTGCTTTCCTTCATACCTACAACAAATGGTATCCAGGGGGCGTTAACAGCCAGTACAGCGTGGGTGGCTGAGTCGCACCTGGCGCATGAGTAATAGGGTTTTTTTAGATGGTGGGAAAAGAAAGGGAGAAGACGATTTAATTGTCGCTGCCCAGCACTTCACTTCCCAAAGAGATGGCAAGTGGAGAGACACTACGTGTAGGGGAGTGGAGGCTTAATCTTCCTAGAAAGGTGCGGTATTTTATATTTTTGTTATCTCAGATTTGTTGTATAAGTTGAATTTTTCCTGTATGTTTTGTTTTTAAAAAAGATATAGATATGCATTAGTAATTTCTTTTGTTGTAACTGTCAACAGGCGCAGTCTACGAGGGCTGGGCGATGGGCCGTAAAGTCCACGGGGCCGAGTGATGGGCCATGAAGTCGAGGGCTGGGAAATGGGCCGTAAAGTCTACGGGGCCAGGAAGATGCCCTGGAATACGTGAAGAGTTTTGTTGTTGTTGTTTTGTGAGTTGGAGTTGTTTTATTTTGTCCTGGAGTATGTTGTGGTTGCTCATCCCCAGAGGCAGCACCATTTTGTGCATTATGTCTGGCCCCGAGAGGCAGTGTTTGTGTTAGAAGAAGGTTGGGTCGCTTGTCCCTAGAGGCAGTACTAATTTGTGTATGACGTCTGATCCCGAGAGGCAGCGCCGAGTAAAACACACATCTGTTCCCGAGTAGAAGCATCTTTGGCTGGGGTTACTTGTGTGTGTGGAAGATATATGTGATTTTTGTAGGATTCCTGGAGGTTGGTCCCTAGTGACTATTCTTCTTACAGTGGAACATCAGACTTCAGTGGACTATTATTAACCATATACAATAACATTATCATAAGTGAATAGTAGAAAGTGACTTTGTGTTGGAATTTAAATATTTAAGTACTTTATTATATAATATTTGTTGATTATAGTGATTAATTAATTAGTAATTTTTGGGATTCTATTAAAAAATTGATTTTGATTCAGTAATTATCAAATAATTTTATAAAGTATTTTAACATATTTTGTAATATCATTAAATGTATACAGGCCTGCAAAAGAGGCAGAGTTGTTTTTCTTTGTGAAGAAAAGAACGTGCAAATGTCCAGGCTATACCAATTCAAAAACATCTGTTTCAAAACCTTTGATTGCTTGCAGAGACCTTCCATTCAAAGTAACTACCCATTACTAACCATGATAAATGTACATGAAGCCTATGTGCCTTATTCTCTAGTGAAGAATTCCTGTTAAATTAGAAAACAATCTGATCTTTGTATAGATCTATTTTTCTCTCTTTAATGCATTTGTTTTATAGTTACGTAGTGTTTCAGTTTCCTTTCCTTAGATCGAGGGCAAGATGTAAAAATGCATAATTTTTCTTATTCTATTACCCTTGTAAAAAGAAGATTTGTCACTTTGACAGATAACCCCCTTTGGTATATAACTGGAAGTATGAAACTACTCCTTTACAAAACAGCAGATAATAAAGGTGCTCACGACAGATGATAGATAATCAGTTTCACTCACTTGAATAGCTTGTGCTTCTTGAAGAGTCAGCACAACTCTTGCAGGTCCCCTGACCACACCTCGGCTGACTGGCATTCCTATATGTTATGCAAGTTAGAGTTTATATATTTTTATATAAATTGATGATGGGGAAAAAAACCCAGTTCACTGACATGTCGAAAGATTTTATTATTGATACACATACTTCCACAAATTTTGCACAATTAGTTTGTTAAAATATATTCTTGCTTGGTTCATTTACTTTATGAATTAACAAGTTAAAAGGAGACCACATCACAACAGAAAGAAAGTTGAGACCATTCTGTATTCACTTACTTTGATGAACATTGCTTAATAATGATTTCATTGGTCCATAAAGAGCACCATCATAGTCTTAAGAAAATGTACACCTTGTATGTTTCAATATAGTTGATCATAACAAACGACACCACACAACATAGTTTTTAAAGTTGTACCTTTTAAAACTGCAACAGCATCACCATTGTTCTTGTCAACCTTCCTGGTTTCTGTCTCTATCTGATAATTTAAATTGTCAATTTAAAGACAACATAGTTTAAAGTTTGATAAATGGAAGCTGCTATAACTAATTCTTTTAGATTATCATTCTCGATCACTTTCTTAAAATGACTGTTATATCACACGTGTTGTGAGATCTAGAAGAAAATAGTGCTATAGACAACAAGACAGTTGAAATATGGCTGTGAAATTTGCCTGGCATTTTCAGTAAAAGTGCCTCACATCTGAAAACGAGTCATTATATTACCACCAATGTAATGGGCTGAGTCTTTTTATCATAACACTGGTACAACAAGAAATCATCATACTGCTTTAGGGTATCCAAAAGAAATCTTGGGAAAGCGTAGTGCCATTTGCTTATGTAAAATTTTTCTTCGACGCTGTGCCCTGAAAGAAATCAATTCACAATAAAAAAACAAAATGTGTGTAGTTGTCTCTCTCTGTCTTACTAACACACAATATATATATATATACAATTACATCTGTAAGAAAATACATTAGATTTCATTAAAAAGAAAATGTTAATCCTCCATGAAATAAGTTTCAAGTGAAAGGGTAAAAAAATATTCAAGAGCAGGAAATAGATTTTAGTTTACTTCATGATGAGTCGAGCTGAGCGGGTCTTTATCACTGTACCAATCTCATAGTGCGTCAAGAAAAACAGCAAGTCTTCCTCTGGTAATCTGCCCTGCAAACACACAATGATTCTACTGATTATGATTCTGCTGGTAGTAATGATTTGGAAAATCTAACAATATGTTTTTGTTACAATTTTTTTCATAAATGTTAAGAGAATCATTATTAAAACAAAGATGTGTGCCACTATATACAGACTCATCGTTACCTCTCTCTCTCACACACACACACATATAGACACAATACCTCTTTCACCATGAGAGAAGCCAGTTTCCAATAAGCACATTTAAAGACATCATTCAACAGGATGGAGAGAGACTGGAACAAAATGAGAAGATAATCAACAACAGGCTGATAACAACTTAATGTACATTAGATTCTATAATGCACGTTAGATACACTCATCATTTCTTGCTATCAAATGTACTCAGCAACTTGTCAATAACCTCCCACCCATCTAATATGTCTAGGTGTGCAGAGGTGTCTAAAAAAAATGCCTCAACAATTTTAACCATAAGTCTGAAAATTTGCATTTTATGGGTGGTAAACAGTGATCGTATATTATTTTTGTAATCCTTAGTAATTTTCTGTTAAGTGCTCTATCCATCAATTTCTCAAATACTTGTGACATTTCTTTTCTCTGCTACTCATCAAATCCAGCATCTCTACTCCATCAACAACTCTGGTTTTTATGAACCTCCCTCTGTGACCATACTACAGGTAAGTCTGCTGCTATTTATATCTTTATTTCATCACTGATGTTTTATCTTACTTCTCTACAGTGTTGCATCATACCTTGCCCCATTCACGATCTCCCACTGCCTTCCATGCTGTAGGTAAGAGATACTGCAAAATTTTCCTGCCCAAAGAAATGTTACCAAAGTTGCCATGCCAACACATAAATCATGCCTTAGTAGCATTAGCAGAACTTGTATTGGTGGAATCCATGAGTATAGATTTTATAACATGGTAAGAATTTGCATGACTTATAAAGAAAGAAGATGAAGTAAAAAAAAAAAAAAAACAGCAGCAGGAGCAACAACAACGATGATGATGATGCACATAAATAGTACATTGCCCTGCTTGACAGTTGAGCTCCATGCACCTGCACAAAAGAGCGGCAAGAAAAATACAGTAACAATCAAAGAAATAAATAAATCACAAAAACCTAGCTAATTGTCATGCTTGGGAAATAACTCTTGTCATCAGGAACCGCTGAACAGCCAGGAGTAGTGTTACTGCCCACTTCATATGTTAAAACTCATGCACAGGTGCAGAGTAGAAAGCCCGTCCCGTTATACACTCCACTTACTACACCCTATCACTGCAGCTTATGAAGTAAGGCTCCAAGTGGAACCAAAAATAAGAAAATCAAGAAACATATGCGTCTACCTTTTGATAAAAGGCAGTGGTGTTTTGATCTTGCTGACCAGCTGAGCAGCTGTTTGACGATCCTTCACTCTGCTCTCATAGGCTCCTGTCTCCAAAATTACCTACATCGTAAAACTAGTGGGTTAGGTATATGCACACCCTCCCGTCTCTCTTCTCCCATTATTGTTGCTTCTCTTCCTCTTCCAGCTATAATTATTGTATCAAAAGTTTATTTCTAGTCTGCCTTTACATTCAGTTCATTGCCAAACTACACTTTCTTTATCCTGCATGACTCATTCTTAAGTGATGAATGAGGATGACAATATTAGCAACTGAGATGCTGACATAAAAATGCTGACAATAGCAGAATAATCTTCCATGAAACAATAAGATCTCATCCTAATTAAAAAAAATCACACAAAGCAAGTGGCTGACAAAAATAAGCAGCAGTCAGCACCTCACCTGTAAAACATTTATCAGCTTGGAAGGGTCCTGGTGCCAGGATTTTTCTCTCATCTCTGACTGCAAAATACATATAATGACTACTTTACAGTTTTACTTTTTAAGTTGCCACTGCTTCGTTAATGGCTAGATTGGGGTTTATAAATCTTGACCAGTGACATGGGACACGTTGGCCTGAACAGGACTGCTGTGCTGAAGATTTTTAATACCTGCTAGCTTCCGTAATTGGTCCAACATCAAAGGGTGATCAAGGACACCCAAAAGACAGGAAGAGGCAACTCAGCCTCTGAGTAAGAAAATGACCACTTTTCCGAACTGCATGCTAGTGAGAGGAGGGTTCATCTAGTGTAGATGTTAAGGCTTGGTGGAATGGACTGCAGTATTGGTGTAGACCGGATCTCGGTAGAATAGTGCTCAAATGTTGGTATGAACCCAGTGCATGCTGATTTTATATATATATATACACTGGATTTTGAATATGTATTGTGGAAGACTGTCCTCCCCCTCTGAGAAACATAAATCTGATTAAAAGTGAGAGACTTATGGATATGATTATGCAACAGCGACAGCCAGAAAGGTAAGTTTACAGATTTCAACCCTCGAACAATTATTAGAACTATTGCTGCATATATTTACTGTTTTATTTCATATCTCCTTTCAATTATATTTTGTTTTACATGCATACATATATGTATATTTATTGATTGTGTGGATGTACCTGGATTGAATGTCGTAATGAGGTGTTGAATGAATGAATGCTAAATGTTAAAGTCATAAGTGTTATCCAATTATGCACATACGATATGATACACATGGTGATCTGTTATACATGGTGATCCACTACACTAACTTGCAAGTGTTTTGTTCAATTCTCATAATTTAATAAATAAACCAGAGTGCAGCAATGCTTGTATGTGGTTCTTGTTTTTCCTATCCTCACCAAACCTGGCAGGAAAAATCCACAATTTTTATCTCCCCACTACAAATAGCTAGCTCTTACCTCCTCTATGATCTGCTTCCCACAAATGCACTGTGCACTAACAGTCTGTCAGGAGAATGTACATTAGTGGGAGTTCTCAAAATAAAATCATTTGTTCAGGTCACCAACAGCCATTCATTTATCCCATCCATAACAGAGTATTTCATCATCAGACCATGGAATACAAGCTGATTTCACTCACTTCACGAACACATCTGTGTCCATGGCGTTGCAGAAAAGCCTCCATTTTCTTCTTCAGTGTAAGGTACTTCTCACTTCTCATCAGCTGAATGCATTCCTAATAAACATGAGGCTTGTGTTAGAAAAAACAACTCTAGGATACACTAAACATTTTCATGAGAGTGATGTTCTAGCTGGAGGGGTCTGCTCTGTCCTATTTTTGTCTCATCTGATTTATTGTGCTCAGCTTGGTTCTGGTGTGTGTTTTTGATGTTCCTGTTGCTGTGCATTTGGAATGCAGATCTCCTTCAATGCTGGTGGCTTAGGCTCCTGTTTTGATTGGGGTTGGGGGGACTTAGCAATTGACATGGTACAATGGGCTTCAATTACTTTTGGCCTTTGTTGATTGGTGGATTTTAGTGTGTGTCTGGGGCTCACTGGTCAGTCCAGTGTGACTAATGCTGTCTGTGGGATGTACTACTTGGAACTGCCTTTGCTCTGGATGTGTCTTCCTGCTTGTGTGCTATGCTGGCTGCAGATTGTGGTTTGTGCTGTATGTGGAAACTGCTACATCCATCCCTACATCCTTTTATTGTCGTCATCTTAGTTTGGTTTAATACTACATTGCTCGGTCTTCATTCTTCATCTTCATTTGTCAGCTGTGGTTACTGTGATCTGTGAAGTGCCTTGAGCTTCCCCATAGGGCTGGGAGATGGTGATATAGTCAACATTATTATTATTATTATCTTGTCCAAGATAAATACATTTTCTAAATTAATTATAAGCAGATCTTAAAAACGTGGCATTATGATACATCTGGAAAAATATAAATAATCAGTGAATATTAACAACCTCTGATGCAAAAAAACCCCAAACAAACTGTACCTCATTAGATGAAGATAAGAACATTTCTTTCAGACCATCATCTACTATCTGTCTTGCCAGTTTCTGGAATTTAAAAAAAAATGATAAAAGGCAAAAAAAAGTTTTTGTAAAACCTGTTATACGTGATCACTTTGTTTTTTTCCTGGGTAACTTTAAAACATATCAGTATCTTAGAGGCATTTTTGATGTTCATAGACGTGTACTTCTAGAACTGACATGAGTTATTCCTTCCCGTTTGCTGAAATAGTACGAGGTACTGAGCTTAATAACATTATTTTTAAAAAAACGTTTTGTACCCTACTATATATAGTCTTTAACTAACATAGCCCTAACTCAGTCTTCAATCTGCAGACTCGATATGAGTCACGCACACATGAAGGTCCCTGATATGACCCATATAGGATCAGAAACACATGTGCACGCACGCACACCCCTCTGCCTTCTACAAATGAAAAAGGAAAAAAATCTTGAAGAGATACATAAAAAAGAAAGTAGAGAAGAAAGTTGTGCATCATACTCACCTGCATTGCACTAGGAACCTCTGCGCTATAAACATCGCTGCACTGAGACAAGAGCAAAGCAAAGTCACCATAATGCTGCGCTGTCCAGTCTGAAAAAAGCTCGTCATTCTTTACTTTTTATAACAGGAGATGCATTTAGCAAAGAAAAAAAGTATATTTTCATCAGTATCAAGAGACATGCATAATGGATTGCTAAAAGCTCTAGAAATTCCTTGCGCAGCTATCGTCCACAACAGACTAAATGTGACTATTATGACAAAAAAATATAGCAGGCTGTTGGATCGTAACCTTTCCTTGCCCATTCTGAATGAAAGGCATCACTCTGTCATCTATAGGAATGGTCTCCACATTTCCTCTCCCCTTCACCCACACCATCTTTCAAGTGGAGAACGTACTACTCACGCATCACCTCATCAATCATCTTTCTGTGCATTTACCCTCTCCCCGCTGTAGGCCAAGATGAAGCTGTGAGACTCTATTCAGCACCTTTCACTGTTTAACGACGGGACCAGTGCACTATATAAGTCTCCTCAAGTAAAAGTATAGTGTTTTAACACTTGAGTGAACATATATTTACTACCTATATTAATAATAAGAATAAGATTTATGTAGCAGATTTCCCAACACAGAGGTAATAGAGATGGACATCACATCAAGTAGAACATAAATATGAGGTATAGGCTGGCTTAGATGCCGGTTGAAGGCCGACTGGTTGGCAGAGCTTATCAGAAGTGCTGACCTGCCAGCAAGTTTTTATTGTCTGCATCCCTTTGAGATAAATTTATATCCCTCTAGCAGGAGTTGCAAAGCCCATGATGATAAAGGTAATGAATATTTGGTGGCTGATGTACTCTTAGATTACAACATGATGAAAATGATCATTTTGATATAGATTTTATATGTTGCTCTACTTTGTTAATACAGTGTTATGCTTTAAAACTCCCCTATGTCATAATGACTAAGCCAGTGACATTAAAGGTGGCAAGTGCCTCTCTCTCTTGTTTGCATTCTTTTTGTCTTGTTTCTGCACTGTTATTATCAATATAATAATAAAGTCAGCCATGGGTCCTACATAAAGCTTAGAAATACAGAGCATTAACAAAGACTTTCACAGAAATGATTACATAAGGACAACCCAGAGAAAACAAAGAAACCCATTTCTTACCCAGACTGCCCTGTGCAAGTAAGGATAAAAGAATGACTGTCCAGGAGCCTGACCTGGCACTGTTGATTGTTGACCAATGCCACATCTATTGATAAACAATAAAAAAATTAAATAACCTTTAGTTCTGATTTGCCAATGAATTGCTCAGTTGTACTTTTACATTATGTGTACTTAACATTAGAAGAATGCATGTTGCAACCCATCTCGTACATGGATTTCTAGCCACGTATTTGCTGATGATTTTGGCAATGTGCCTCAACTGTGTACCAAGGTGTACCTACTCGGCCAGTCACAGTCAACCCAAGAAGAAAATAAACACATATAATCAGCCCCTGCAACAGTTATGAAAATGATGCCCGCTCCTTAGTTGCACAACATCTACTGCTCTTTTCTCTCTCTACTTCATCTGGTGACTATGGACTTGCAAGACTGCCACTGTTATGTTTGGTCTGGGGTGTACTTACTGTTATTGGTTCAGATGGATAGTCTCCCTTTGGTCCTGCAATGTACATTCTTGTGTTCCATGCATCTGATTCTTGTTTTACTGATCTTTGCAAACGGCAGATCAAAAGTTTTGTTCACATTACTCCCGTTTTTGCTATGTCTTTGCTTCTCCATAGCTGCTTCTTCTGCATTTGTGAATCTGATGACGTTGGTCTGTTTGTTGACAAGGCTGCTCTGCTGCTTGGTCAGAAGGATGCTTTGTCTCTCACTTTGACATGACACTGTGCTAGCTTCTTGATCATCATTCTCTGCCTGCCTCTTGCTCTGGACAGACCACCGGATCCTTGATTCTCTTAGGAGGTCATTATGAAGTTTCAAAAACAGAATGAGCATGAAAGTCTGGTCTTGAGGTTCATTGCCAGATCTTTGGTAAGAGCAAACTGCTGGTCAAGAGTATCATCACCAGTGCATAAACTAAAAAATTTCCAGGATTGCATTCTGTAGGCCTCCTCTATGAAAGAACTTCTTGACTTCATCTAGTCTTCACCACTGCCCATCAGTATAACCTTAAAGTTCTCTGTGAGATTTTTCTCTGACAAAACCAGCAGCATGTAATCTCAGCTAGACGCTGCTTCTTTTATCTCTTTTATCTCATCTACACTCTCCCCTACTTTCTCTGAATCACCCTTGAAATGCTTCTAACCAGTCATAATTGATTACATGCAGAAATTCATCACAAAGATATCTGTCAAAACGTATGCTAGACCCATTGCCCATGGTTCTTCATGCTGTGTGTCTCAACAAGTTTTTCTGGCCATTGCTGATATATCAACACCTCCCTGTCTACTGCTCCAAAGAGCCTCAAGACCACCATCCTGTGTCCACTCCTCAAAACGTTCAATCTAAAAGGCTAATGAGCTTAAGAACTGCCATGGTGTTTCTAATCTCACCTTTTGGTCCAAGCTGTAAGAGTGTGTAAGCCTTGACTAGCTTAGTAAATAAGCAGAGCATGTCTTATCAAAATTTAGTTTTGTTTACAACCATTCAAGATTTAATTTCTAAGATGCATAACTCTAAATTCTCAAAAGCAATGCTTGCCGTTTGAGATGAGACAGAAGTGTTGAGTTGAGAGTGTCATCAGCAAAAGACTGCATTTGTTTGTACTGGTGAGCAAAGAAATATTATTATCTTGGATGAAATCATTAAAGATGTTCTATGTCACTTACATCAACGTAGTCTTGCATGTGGTCATCAATTTCGTGATATAAAGTAGCTGCAGTCATGCCATCTCTATACAGCTTGTAAGTACGGAGTCTCTCATCCCACTTTTTCATTACATGGCCAGCTTTGTTCAAGTTCTACAGTTAAAATTCAAAATGCATGCTTTAGTGCTGACGATAAGGAAATTAAAAAGATATATATAAATCTATATATAAAAGATATGTACAAATTATGTAAAAAAAGATATGTATGTATAAATGTATAAAAAGATAAGTATGTTATTTGACAAAGTAGCTCACTGTATCCATCCACATCATATTTAAATAGATTTAGTAGGAAAGCTTTGTTGATAGTTTTAGCAAATAAACTATTACCTTTCACAGATTGCCACGAAGCTTATTCAACCTTTTATCACACTGGTGTGGCCTGTAAGGATTTCTACTGAAAATCTTGCTTAAAAGATAAAAGGGCAGCTCTTCGTCTCACCTTTATCATTTTAATGCCATTTAGCCAGCGCCTTATGGAACCAGGTGGAGTTTTACCTAAATACTCTTTCGCAGTTGTGATAGACAGGTCATCCCGGACTTCACCCAAAAGGTTTAACTGCAAGACTTCCATTTTTGTACCAGTAACTCTCACAGTAAGAAGTGCACATTCCTGCAAAGAAAACATAACAAAAACTCCCAAGTTACATTTGAATTTGAAATTTCATTCTAAATCTGCTTAAGTTTCTGATGTGATAATAGCAATATAGTCTAATAACCTAAATAAATAACTGAGAGTGATTACTGCCGAGTTTATGCTAATAAGAAATGCTGAATAGACTGATTGATTTCCTGAGATCTTTAAATTCTGGGAGGGTTCCTCATATTTGTTCCTTAGCTCTTGGGGTTTGTTTAATACACATAACTTAAAATATAAAAGTGTGACGTGCACTCTTGAACTTGTAACACTTCAAGGCCTTTCGCACTTTTTTATAATTAAAAAAAAAAAAAAAGATTACCATTTGTGGACTGCTGGAAATGATTTAATTTAGCATTGTCACCGGAAATGAGTAACTGGTGAAAATTTCCTACCTCTAGGATGATGGGAAGTGGGTGAAAAATCAATTACAAAATCAGAGGCAGACAGAAAACAACAAATAAACATTTTGAGTTAGAAAAAGTGTGTAAAAAGTGTACATAGATGAATCCCAAGATATCTGCATGACTCAAAAGTAAAAAGATAAAATTTTAATACATTCCAGAACATGATTTAATGAAGCAAATTATTCTTAGTCAGTACATATAAATCAGCAACATAATTTAAATAAATAAGTTGTGATCTTGTAAGGAAGACCAAGTTTTAATCACAGCAAATATTTAATTTGACTGCTGCGCTGTATCTTGTAAACAATGAGGCATTCTCACCAGAAGAGACATCACGAGATTGTTTCCATAGGAAAAGACAGCTTTAGGAGAGTCAATTATCAGCAGTCGGGCCCCAAAGCTATGATTTAACATCTGCAATTATGAAACATGCTTATAGTACACGCATTTTCCTTGGAAGGCATCACAGAAAAATGGTTGCAAATGTATGCCTTAATATTGCCTGGTTAAAAAAATAGCCTACTTACATTCTATGGTTATTCTTTTAATGTCTTGTTACAAGAAACATACACATAATAAGGACAGGTTTAATTTTTTAAATAACAATTCAGTACATTCTGACTTTGTAAACCCCTATCTCTCTCTCCTCTCACCACCTTCTTCTTTCTCTCTCTCTCTCTCACACACACACACACACATACACACCCATAAAAAGATACACAAATAAATAAATGCTTAGAGATAATGGATATTTAGGTACACTATACACTTTAACTGTGAAACATATATTAGGCCAGACAGTAAAGATGTGTATGCTTAGGAAATGGAAAACATTGCATTTAATGTGGAAAGCAAATAAGCTATGCAAGAACTGTGAAAACATGAAACATGAAACGCTATATCCCATGTTGGCATTATATGATTCGTTTCTCTAGCCATAATGTACTTCAACCTTTTCAGTCACCCGGTCGTGAGAATAGCTTAAACCGAGAAGGCACTGCTGCAAGTGGTGTATGATTTACTGTCTGCTTACATCTACTTACTGTCAATGCTGTATATAATGGCTGTGTTTGATACACTCGAACATGACATCCTTCCCCAGTGCCTTCATGTTACTTTCAGTCTCTCTGGCACTGTTTTTGAAATGGTTCCGGTCCTACCTGCGCGACTGCACCCAGTCTGTAATAGTTGTAGGCAACACATCTTTGCCTGCTCCTTTAAAGACCTTCCTAATTGGTCCGAGTTAAAAGATTTTGGTAGGCAGAGATAAGATAAATGTATTCTGTGAATTTCAACGTCTAAAACACAGCGACTTATTTATTATCTTATTTCAAAGCTGCTGATTTGTGCCTATAGTCAATGTCCTGCAAAATCTTAATCCTGCTCACAAATAACATGAAATGTCAAAACCAGTGGCGTCCCCACTGTCTCGGTAAGCATATGACGGCCAGAAAGTGGAGCAATACATCAAGTACATCAGATGATCTTCATTTATCGTGCTCTAATAGCGAAGACAAGTGTGAAATGCTGCTCTCTAGCCTTGAAAGTAATAAAACATGCATGTTTCAGCCTGAAAACTGTGAAGGTTCAAAACCCCAGAAACAATATGCTCCAACAGCAGATGACAATGATTGAGTTCACAATACCACATGGTAAGCATTGTCAAATTTTGCAAGCTGCAGGTGACCATTACAATTTATGTCTGTCAGTTTAATTACATGCTATCACAAAAGCTTCCATGTAAAAATTTACCATCAGGACTTATTTGCATGGTTATAATGGGTATAGTTGCTCATACAGTTGTTGGTGTAAATAACAGTTAAAAAAAGAGAAAAAAAAAGAAGAAAATCAGAGATAAGTTGCAAATGTTCTTTATCATTTACTGTGTGCATGTTACTAATAGCACATTGTGTCACCAGGCACAGCTATTATACTGTGGCTTGAAAAGTTGAAGTACATTAATTTATTGAGATAACTTCAGGGGTTCGTGCAGCTACTCTGTGTTGTTGGACAAGAAAAAGCATGTTTCTGTATAGCAGTCACAGACCCTGGAGGAAGATGCGATACCTCAAAACCCTCTTACTTTTTCAGCGTGTATGTTACTGGGTAACATTCAGGAGCAAAGTGGCGTTTGCATACGACACAGTGTAGGAGAAGTGAAGTTAGCTCTACACACATGAATGAAGTTGATCTATTGTCTTCTCAACTATCAATCTTTTGGGAAAGTATGCACACTTATTCCGTCAACGTTTTCTTGTGCACTCAACTACAAAATAGTTTCCACATCTGCACTTGGGCTTTTGAGATTCAGTATTTTCTGGGCAACTTGTATCAGCCATGCTGTGGTCAGCCAAGATTCTACCAGTACTGAGATTACACATGGCTTCAGATCCAAATGGAAATCTGAACAGGCAAGAAAATCATTTTATTTAATTTCTCAAGATTCGTGTTTCCCCTCGCGATTTCTCCTTGTTCGAGGCATTAATAAGTGATAAGTAAGGAGTCTTTTCAGCATGATATACGTCACCAATTGGGTAGGTCTTTAAAGTATGAAGTGGCTCAAGACTATGTTCTTGGGCCTCTTTTATTCACTGTGGATATCCAACCACTTGGTCCCACCATATGCCACTTTGGCCTAAAATATCACATGTTTACTGACAATATATGCTTGCTAGTGTCTAGCCTCACTTCCCAGCTTCAGCAGGCCTGCACCACCACACAACACACAGTAAACTTTGTCAAAGCCTATATGTTCATCACAAAATTGAAAATTGATAAAACAAAGTGAGGTCTTCCAATAGCCTTTGCAAATTGAAATATGTGCCATATTCTACTGCCTTTACTTTCTGTGGGGTTAACATCTCCCTCTCTTCCCCAGACCATCCTGAATATTGCTGTTACATTTGCTGCATCATTATACCTTGAAACAGGGCTGTAAGTCCATCTTTCTTGAGTTTCACAGAATCAGACCCATCCGACCCTTCCAATCAGTTTCTGCTGCCAAAAAACTCATGTCTGCTTTTGTGATGTCCCCGATGGATTATTGCAACACTCTATTCATAAAGACATTGATCTCCCTAACTGCCTACAAAACAAGCTTCAAAGGGCTCAAAATAATGTTGCTCATTTTGTCTTCCGAAGGCAAAGATTGGACCATGCTACACCCCTGCTCCGCAAGCTTTACTAGCTGGTTGCCACACTTGTCTTCACAGCCTTCTTGCATGATCAGGAGTACAGTTCCAATTTTTCCTCAATTCTTCAGCCTTGCACTATTTTCTCCATGGTGTTATCTGTTTGGTGACGTTTATATTTATTGTAGGGTTGACTGCTAGCTCATTTGAGCTTGTATCCACAGTGGGAAATGTGCTTTACAAATACATTTATTATCTATTATTATAAATTGGCATGACACCATTTTCTTTCAAAATGCACCAGATGCATAAATAACAATAAACAAGCAAATATTGAATAAATAAAATGATGCCTTTTCTGGAACTTTTTTTCCTCTCGCAATCTTACCTAGTGGTAGGCTAAACTCTAACAAAAATAGGATGAAACTGAAGTGAAAGGCAATTGACGCGCTTAAATGCTATGTGGACGATGCAGAAATACATTACCTGTACAGACTTGTTTATAGCTCTAACAAATGTTGACAGAGTGAGAGGAGTGACTGCCCCTGGCATCATTTCACTGCAACAAACAGTGCAGCATGATTGTTGATTAAAGGATTATTGGTGAACCTGAGAACAGTCTTTCAGTCTTGGATAAATAGCGAAGTTGTCTATAACTGCTTGACAACAAGGGGGTCACAACGGAAGTTTTCAAACTTTGCGACTGCCGTTGGACCCTAAAGAGTGACAAGTTGAAAAACAAATTGCTCCACCGCAAGATACAAAAAGGCATGAATACGACGGGAAAAACCTAAACTGAGGACAGATGCAGTGAGACTGATGAGAGAGTAGCTTGGGGGAACAACTGCAAGGCCTTCTGGCTGCTAAAGACCCTCACCGATGAGGACCAGCAGAAATTGTTTGCAACTGAGGACAGCAAGGGTCCTCTGCTCTTGGATGACAAAGTAGTCTTAGACCACTGGATGGAGTACTGCAACAAGCTTTACAACTTCCCACTGACGACCAACCCGAACATCCTCCAGGAAAACCAGGAAATGAATGCAAACCCAGAGGACCTGCAAGTCTTATAGGAAGAGCTCAAGCAGGCTATTTGGAGCCTGAAAAGAGGAAAGTCCCCTGAGGTGGACAATGTCCTGCAAAGTTGATCAAAGGTGGTAGGGAAGAGACAGTGAAGGCTCTTACCACACTGTATCAAAATCTGGGCAACCAAGCAATGGCCACAGTCAGTAGTCATTCCTATGCCTAAGAAGGGAAACATGAGGCAGTGCAAGAACTATCAAACTATAAACCTAAATAGTCACCAAAGTAAGGTTATGCTGGAAGTTATCCAAAACAGCCTCACACCGGCAGCAGAGATGCTGCCAGCAGACAAGCTGGATTCAAGGGTGGCAAGAGTATTGTTAAATCTTTAACAGCTGAGTCCTCATCAAAACGCAGCTGCAGCATGGCAAGGATCTCTACTATAATTTTATTGACTTCAAAAAGGCTTTAGACAGAATGTGGCACAAGGTGCTATGGAACGTACTAAGGAGATTCAATGTGGAGGAAGGTCTTGTACACACCATCTGTACAATGGCTCAAGGAGCTCAGTACTCTTCAAGAACCAAGCGCTTTCCCATGAATGTATGCCAGGGATGCCCTCTGTCCCCAGTACTCCATCTACCTGCATGATACACTCCAGGACCATCACACCTCCATGTACATCGGTGATAGGCTGCTCAGTAACCTCTGCTTTGCTGATGACATCGATCTGAAGGTGGGCAGCAACAGTGAGTTATAGATCCTCACTGACAAACTTGCCACCAGTGCACGCACATACGGGACTGAGATTAACACAGATAAGAGCAAAGTTATGCTTAACACATCCAGATCTAGCAATACAGAGATCCAGATAAACAGGGTACAACTGGAGGAACTGCAGTCCTTCAAATACCTGGGCATGACCATTTCCAAGGACCATAGCTGCATGGCGGACATATGTCTCAGGATCATGGCAGCAACAGCGGCAATGGCTAAGCGCAATAAAATTTAGGACTGCAGAAGTATCAGCTTCCACACCATAGTCAGGCTTTACAGGTCTCTCGTTGTCCCCATCATGCTGTGTGGCTGTGAGACGTGGTCCTTGGTCACAGAATCAGAGTGAAGGATCCAGGCATTTGAAATGAAGTGCCTCAGAAGACTTCTTTGGATCTCCTACAGGGAGCAGAGGATAAATTACTTTGTCTACAGCCTAGCCACCTGTGTGATTAGTCTCTAAGAGTCTTGGCTTGCTACAGAAGCTGGCATGGTTCGGTCATGTCGGCTGACATAGTACCACCTTGCCAAAGGGTACATTGAAGGCAGTTGATGCTGTGGAAAGTAAAAGAAAACCTTGGTGACTAACGAGAAGTGGAGCAGATATCTACTTGGGGAGCTTCTTATGTGGGTGCATGACAGGTCCTGCTGGCATAAGTTCACCTCTACTGTGTCCTGTCTCCCATATGACTGGGAGATTTGGTACCAGTTAAGGGATGAGAAGAAGAATGTTGAATAGGTGGATAGTCTGCATCATGCTTTGATCTTTAAAACTGACATTTTTCTGGTTTCATATCCTAAAGAAAGTACAAATTTTCCAGGCCTTACCCGATATTACCAGTAGTTAGCCACTCATGTTTAACATTCAGAGGGCTGTCAAACTCATGAATCAGTTCTTCTTCTGTTTCTTGATCTGAAGTTGTAATTGGTCGTGACTGAAAGAAAGAAATAAAACATCACAAAAGCTGGAAAGTGGTGTAGTGGCTGTTTTGCCTTAAATTAACATGAGCAAAAATTACAAAATGGCTGCTCCTTTTGCCTTCACCAGCATGTAATATCCATATTATTGATATAATAAATGTGAATTTATATAGTGCAGAATCATGCTCATATAGGAGCATATGCACTTAGTGCTTGATGCAAAATCTAGGTCAACATGTAGTACGTGAAGGAACAAAAAGATAGGCAATGAAGAGAACAAAGATCAAAAGACAGTTAAGACACAGAGATGACAGTAAGAATGAAGACATGGCTTTAAAGTAATCAACAAAGGGACATAAGCAGGACAAATAAACAAGAGAAAGAAAAGAAGAGAAAAAGAAAGGCAAAAAATGGGTTAGTAGCAGTAAGTGGTCACCAAAAGACATGTTTTTAATATCAGTTTAAAAGACTCAGTGATGGGTAAATGGTGGATTTAAAAGGGAAGAGAGTTCCACTGCATCGCTGCACCATAGTTAAAATTCTGGTAGCCATGATGCAGTACATGATGTGAGTGTTCTCATAAAGTTTTCTTCCTCATATCTCTCATCTCCGTTTCCCTTTAGAACCTTTGTTGTCGTTAAGGGGAAAAGAGCTAAAGGTGATTTCACATTGTAATGGGATGGAGACCTCAGGTATGTGAGGAAAAGAGATGAAAAGGGTTAGGAGGGGTAAGAGCAGGTTTTGGGGGAGGATTGCTGTTTGGTGAGGCTGCAGATGCTGGTTACTGTTTTTAGTTACTGTTAGTTATTCCATTGTTATTTCTTGCTCTTAGGGTGGGGGGCACTCTGGTGATGCAATGGTTAGCGCCTGTCACCAATACAGTGAAGGTTGGTTGTCATGGATTCAGATCTTGTCTTGGGGACGCTGTTCTTTCTCTGCATGTGGCATCTGTTTACAGGCCTGGCTGCCTTGTCATGATATAACCTTAGTTGCTGGCTTGGCATACAACACCAATGCCACTCTACCTCTTGCTCTTGGGTCCAGGAGGACTGCCAATTCTGCAACGGTAGTGTACTACACTGGTTGCCAGACTCCTGAATAGCACTCTTCCTAACATCTTGAGCAGAGTTGAGTAAACAACAGAGTGATATAGATAATGATTATGCAAGGCATTTAGCAATGGCTGGTCAGAAAGTCGCCAAGTGAAGGTTGGATGTTTCAGGAAGGTCTCAGGCTGGTGCCAAATCACCAGGCCACAGATGAAGCATGAAACAACCAAGTATATTTTACCACCAAGGTTAGCCAGATAAGGGAACAAGGGAAGGTAATATGGTCATGGTTACATAAGTCAATGACAGATTGTCCCTGCCACCCTTAGTAGAGGGGGGCTAGTGAGGGTCAGCTGAGGCATGGCCTCCCTGCTCACTCTGGCTAGTTGCTTGAGGTGTGGCTAGCCGACAGCCTCTCTTGTTAGTGTGGATGTGTGCTAATGTGAGGGGTGGGGGTGATTTAAGCAGGATGATTTAGAAAGCAGATTAAATGCAAAGGTGATGACATATTGCTGGCAGGCTGCCCTGACTACCTCATTCAGAGACTCCAGAAAGTACAGAACTCTGCTGCGCGTCTGGTGCTTAGAGCAAGGAAACGGGACCATGCCACTCCTCTCATCCTTCGTTCTCTACACTGGCTACCCATCCGTTCTCGCATTCAGTACAAACTGTCTGTGCTGTGTTTTAATTTCTTTGCTGGCTCCTGTCCTGACTATTTCTCTGAACTTCTCATCCCTTACTCTCTGTCCAGACAACTACGCTCTTTGTCTGACGACCGTATCCTAACTGTTCCTGTCACCAGAACAACAACATATGGTCACAGGACTTTTGGCTACTGTGCTGCAAAACAATGGAACTCTCTTCCTTTCCATATCCGCCACCTTCCTACAACTGAATCTTTCAAATCTGCACTGAAAACGCACCTCTTCCTTGAGCATTACTCCTAACACAGTCCACACAATGCTCGTCTTTCTTAACCCCGCCCCCTTCCCTCTTGCTACTCTACCCATCTTTCTCGCAGAATCACTATATTTCTCTGTTCCTGTTACTTGATGCCTTTTGTTTTCTGTTTCGTCGTCAGTACTGTCGTTTTCTTTCGTCCCCTTTGTTCTGTACCTACTTAGTCCACGTCTCTTCCTCGTTTTAAGCGCTAAGAGCATGCTCTCTATGAGTGTGAATATGCGCTATAAAAATCTTCACTATTATTATTATATGGGCAGATGGGGATCACCAGTGAAGAGTTCAACAATGTGATGAGACTGTCTTCTGTAAACATGCTATTCATCTCTGACGACTGAAGGTTCTAGTACCATGCCAACCATCAGAGAAGGATTGCCACAAACATAAGGCCTGCACTGTGGTAGAAACAGGGAGGCAGAGAAATAGAGAGAGAGAGTGTGGAGAGCATGCAAGAGAGAGACTGTGGATGGCTGAGGTAACAAGAGATAGTAGTACTGTGTAGTACTGTGTAGTATAGTGAAGTACAACAGTGGATGGTACTTTTCTCTTGACAGTACCTTGTACTACTGTCAGCATTCTAGGCACTACAAAATGAATCATTTAAGAAAAACCCTTTCATTCAAAATTATTCATGTCTAGTGAAAGTAAATCACACTGCCTACAGCAAAGACCTAATTAACAAAAGTGTACTTTCAGGATTTAAATAACACAAATTTTCTGCTAGAAATATAAAGTGTTAAATAACCTGAAGAAGGAAGATTTTTCCACCGCCATATGCCCATTCAATGTCTCGTGCTGACCCAAAGTATTTCTCTATCTGAAAAAAAAATCAAGTTTGTATTTTGTTGTGAATAAATTTCATATTTTCATAAATCCAGTGACTTGCTAATTTGCATGGTAACATGAACCCATATTGCATGAAGACAAAAATAAAAATTGTGCACACATGGACACATCCCCAACTTTCAAAGCATGACATACCTGTATCCCGAGTCTGGCCAACCAGATGATGACACTGTCTTGAAGGCACAATTTGTTTTTCTCATTTCCAGTAATCTCCTCTTCTTTGATACCTTCATCTGTTTCAGAAGTAACCTCAGTTATACAAAATGACATGACTGTTAATAAGGAAACATTGAATTCATGTACATGATGAAAAGGACTGTTTCAAGAACAGATCCCTGTGGAACTCCAAATGAAAGAATAGATGGATTAGATGAACCATTTTTGATAACAGATGACTGAGAGCTGTTTAAGGATCATCTTTTCTGCCATCATTACATAACCTGATTCTGTAGGTTGCAGCAGGAGAGAGTGTGTATACCAGGCTGAGAGTTGTCAATGAAGAAAATACTAAACACACCAGTTGCCTTAAAGTACCAGGTGCAACATCTAAGCTTGGATAAATTCTGGCAGTCTCTATTAGAAGCTACCTTTTCTTAAAAAGACTATATTGGCTCATTTTTAAGGAACATATTTCGTGAGACAAAGAAACAAAATGATAGTATATTTTACCTGTCAAGGTTATTTTTGTTGACTTTTGCCCTGTTTTTACTGTCTTGATGCTCAGCATCCCATCCCAGTTTCTCTGCACTGTAATGGTATCAGGTTCACATTTTCCTGACACTACTGACTGGAAAAATAAAAGAAACAGGGACATCTTTAAAATTGTTTAAATAATAATAAACTCTGCTATGGCTTATGCACTGTACTTTGACTTGGACCTGTTCACATTTGAAAAAGTAGTCTCCATCTCAGAGTTTTGGTTTGGTTTTAACTTATTTTCTTACATTGTAAGATGAGCTATAATAAATCTAGCCACACCTCGCCCAGGCCATAATTTGCATCAATGACGATGCGACTTGAGTTCCCTGTCACAGGATCTGATGTAAACATGACCCCTGAAACATGTAGAATGCCAAGACATTGAATAAAGCACCTCATCAAAGATGCAAGAAAATCACACATTAAATAAGGCATGTCAATAAATACTTTAAAAGATTAGGCATTAATTAAAATTCTTTATAGAATGGAAATCAAAATAAAATCAGCAGGAAAAGTGCACATCTACCAATCATACTTAAAGAGTGGCAAAGTAATGATTAAAATCTAACACTTTATGTCATCCATCAAAATTAGTTAAGGGATTATTTTTTCCTGAGTGCATAATGCTAAGTTCAAGATATTATTTCCCCAAATCTGGTTGAATATACCCCTTCCATTATCAAGATACCTGGCAACAACACACCACCATGCACAGAAAGAGGTCAAAATTGATGTAATATGTATATAGATATATATACACACAGACACACATAACATGATGTCTGTGCTGTTGACCTCTTTCTGTGTATGGTGATGTTTTCTTTTTTCTAATGAATGAGTAAAGCTCAGTGCAGGATAAAGAACTTCTGTTCTTGAGATACATGGCTACAATCATCTTCCCATGATCCCTCATCTGGTGGACCTCGGTGCTTTGACCATGGTTCACATTTGTGGCCTGGTGAATTGGCACCAGGCTGAGAGCTTCATGAAACGATGAAGTTTTGTTTGATTACCTTCTGACCACCCATGGCTAAATGCCTTGCACAATCTAAATGACTCTATTGTTTACACAAGTTTAAGTGGTCAAATAACCGATCCGTTCCTCTGTCTGAAGTAAAGTCATTATGAAAAGAAAGTTGTTAACAAAAAGCGGTAAGTCAAAGTAGCATGTGACACAAGGTTATTTATTTCATAATAATGTGTACCAAATAGCGGAAAATTTTGAGTAAGAAAGAAAACAAAAACAAATATGTTACATAACACAATAGATGAACAGAAATTATATCTCAGAGTCAACTACAGAAAGTTTTTGGTGACACACCCTACACAGGATGATATGGAAACAGGTTGGCAGAAAAGTGATGCTGAACAAAAATGCAGATTAGATGGAACATTAGTATCAGGTTAGTAATAAAATTAAAATGTTCATTTCAAAGTGAAGTTGTTTGTTTTTAAAACTTGCACTGAAATTTGTTTCCAAAACTGAGTTTTACATACCATAAAAACAAGATAAAAATAATTGTAGTGCAAAAATCACTAGCACAGATAACTCCATACATGTACAGTGAAGTACCTGTGGTACACAGTGCCTTTAGAGGCGAAATACATGCACAGCTTCAGGCCAAACAGTAAGTGCACACTGCTATACATCATCCAGCATCCAGACTGGCTGTTTTGACAAAGTAGAATAGCAGACCAAGGGAGGAAAGTGAGAATATTTGCTCCACTAACTCTTCCAACTATGAAACACCGGTATTCACACATTTCGAGTGAAGATAATGATGATTGTTGTTTGTTGTTGTTGTTGTACAGCTTACATGGTTGTACTATAAAGTTAATTCCTCCTTAAATCTCTGTGAGGATGATGATGAATAAGATGGTAATGATAATGGTTGCTGTTTTTGATGCTCACTCTAAAAGAGGTTAGGTCTAGCCAGTAAAAAATGTATTTAAGGTCATTGGTATCATCGCGAATTATCATGTTGTCCATCTTTAATTTGTCTGGTAAAGGTGAAGCAACATACACCAATCAATTAAAGTTCATGACTTAACCATAATCAAGAGAACTATTCTACCAAATTTGGTGAGGATTAGAAAAGCAGTTAGGATTTGCACAGGTTTCAAGACCAAACAAACCTGCCACAAATACACACACATCACTACGCTCTGCTTTATTTATAAGATTACTGAAAAAATTCTGTAAAACTAAGAAAGAATTCAATAAAACTCATTTAGCAGGGAGCAGAAGGTGTGAAAGAAATTAGCAGCACAATGCAACAACAGTAGAGAAAAACACATAATGCACAGAATTCCAACCTGCAGCTTCTGCTGGTGCCATTTCTTGAATGACGACACCTACTGATGTCCTTACTGGCTGTCCATGCTGTCTGAGAACACGTGAAATGACAAATGTACATGTGCACACACAATGTCTGCAGTTTGATGTAGCATTAGCATTTCCATGTAGTGAGACCCAATGAAAAAGACCAGGGGTCAGTTACACAACATGTTTCTAAACCTTAAAACTGTTCTAAAGAAGCAAAATCTCTTCTTAGCCATTTAAATGTATTGTAGAAAAACATACAAAAAATTGTACTGACAGGACGGAAAGTCAGACATAAACAACTTTATCTTACTTAAAGCAGTTTTAGTTTTAAAAATTCTAAAATTGTGGTGTGCACTTTAAACTGATTATCAAAATATATTTAAGGCCTAAAAGTGTTTAAAATTAGAAATGTGTTGTGCAACTGACCCCTGAAACACAAAAATATGGGGCTGAGATTTACCTTCTATATTCCACTGCCTGGTATGAGTATGCAGAAGCCCAGCATTTTTTCACTGCACTAAAAATCTGTAACATGCACAGCTTAGATGTGACTAATAGTGCTTCCTGTCTGAGAATTCAGTAATACACATACAAGAGAATCAAGCAAGAAAACAGCTGAAAATGTTGCTGTGCACTTAGTGGTCCACTGGATATTCCTTCATCCATATCTTACACTATGCATAGACCTTGAGGTAAATCTATTATTTAATGTGAAGCATGGCGCTCTGGTATTTTAAACTGCATTAATAATCTCTCTTGTTCACATAAATGACAGGTAATTCTTTTAATGTTTATTGAAACAATGACAATGACAATGACCAACTTTATTTGTCCCATTGGGCAATTTGAATATGGGAATGTGCTCGAGTTCAACACTGAATGGAAAATTTGAAATCGAGAAGGAAAAGGAAGTGGGCAAGTAACATGTATCATATAAATATATATAGAAAAAAAAAACTTACAACAAGAAAATCAGGTATGCACCTACAACATCACACACACACACACACCATTGACAGCTCATCTAAGATTGAGCAACTGGACTACAGATGGCACAAATGATTTCAGGTGTCTGTTACTCTTACATATAGGCCTGGCATAACGTTTACCTGAGCTTAATAATACAAATTCTGTTGTTAGTACATGATCAGGTAATGATAAAACACATGAAGCTTTCTGTACTATTTGCTGGTCACAGAAAGAAGCTAAATCCCTCTGTTTTAACCAATTATCTTACAACAGATGTTCACAACACTGTTCAGACTATTCCTATCAAAACTTAAAGGATTAGGAAGAATGGGTAAAGCTCAGTGCAAGATACTCTTTCTCAAAACTGGGTTAGAAAGAGAAAATTTAACAGCACTAGTCCACTAAACATGAATTGCCTGTTATGTGCATGAAACACGGGTAAAAAATATTAGTACAAGAGTTGCCCTTGAAATTATTACCTTATGTTTTAAAAAGTAATGTTTCAAACATTCAGGCTAATGAATACAATCAGCTCAAGATGTGCTTATTGTCAAAATAAAGAAAGACAATCAAGACAAATACCTCTTCTTCGCCTTGTATGCCCAGAAAAGTGTCCATCTGTCCTGCTGATGACGCTTCAAGGCCATCTTCACCTGTACCGTATGTTGTTACTCATATAAATATTTCTTTAAATCATGTGCTGATACTCTATGATCTTGCTACATTATCTCTTTCCTGCATCATTGATTGCATGGAACATTGAAACCAAATGCAAGTCGACTTGTAACAGGATTAAAAGATATGCTGCATAAGACAAATAAACTGCACTACATACTGAGAAGTGGACTAACAATAACATCTACCATTTGCGAAAACCATGTTCATTGGCAGTCCATTCAAGTCTCTGGAGACTAAAATAAGAGGTTCTTTTGACTGAACTGTCTGTCACTATATATATAAATGTGTGTGTGTGAAATGTGATATGTGTGTGTGGTGGATTTTTATGTGCATGTGCACACGAGCATGTGTGTGTAGATGGTGACAATATTTACATTCTTATATTGTTCTGCTACACTGTCCTTAAAGAAGCAAAGATAAATTTACAGAATGTTAGAGAATAAAACTGCTTCAAAGCACCAGCTCTTTTTATTATCATCTACGAGATGGTCCTTACCAGCAGCTGAAGACCGAACTGCCAGCCTCTTGGTCTGGAAGTCTGCACCAAAGACACGTCTTGAGCCTGCCTGTAATGCCATCATCACAGGCTCACATATGGCAAGTTCTGAGAACAGTGCAGTTGTCTCCTTGCACACAGCATCCAGCCTGCTGAGATCAGACCTGAAATACAAATTAGATGAGGGAAAGAACAAGTGAGTGAGGCAGAACATAAGGTTTTAATGTATTAGCTGCTACAAACTAATCAGTTAATATGTGTGTGTGTGTGTTCGTGCACATGCACATGTGAGAGAGTGAGAGACTGCATTAAAAGATATATAGGTATGTGGGTGTGTATATATATATATAGAATTTCATGACATAGGTTTTACATAGTATGTAATGCAGAAGACTAAATTATGAATATCAATACCTATAAAAGGGTGAAAGAATAAAGCATCTTCAAAAAAAAATTTCAAAACAGTTTTGCTCAATCAATCAGAGAAAATGCAGTTCAAATGAGAACTTGGATGAGAAAAGGATGCCATGGCAGTCCTTACTTACACAGCTGTCTCATCCACAGAGACTACAAGTTGCTCCAGACTATTATTGTGCTGAAAAGAAATAGCACAGGATTACACACAAAATACATTTTATTTGCTACCAGTCTTTAAAAAACAAAAATAAGCATTTGTTCAGTTCTTTTTCGCTTTGTTTTTCTGTATTAAAAAACTAGCATTAAAATATATTAACTTTATTTTTGTACCTTGCATCCTAATGAAGAGAACCTCTAACAAAAGAAACCTCTGAATCAAGGACAGAAACATTACAGCATACAGTCTGGGTCAAGACAATGTTTTCCCCTGAGTTCACAACATTATACCTTTCATTTCATGCTTGTAATATAATTTCAATTTTGCTTCTAGTAGTTACTTAATCTAATTACTAAGATGTTATCTACCTTCATTTGCTCTTCAAAAGCAGCAAGAGTTACACAAAATCCTTGGGGCACTAGCACTGATGAGTCCTGTAACTGAAGTAAATAAAAACCAAATATTATGTCTGTTGGAAGAATCCAGGAAAGGCCACATTCATTAACAAAAGTGTAGTAATTTGTAGTTTGTAGTTTATAACTTTTAGCAAACAAAAAAGTCTCTTCTGAAGACAAATGACCATAATCTTACCAGGTTTATGGTTCTCAAACTCAAACTACAACAGCCAAATCAAATCCAGAAATCACCATCTCAGTCACAGTTTGCAGAAGTTTCACAGCCAGTAACAATCAAAGAAATGAATACTGCATTTCAAGGTGGAAAAATGTAAGCTGCAAAAATATGACAAAACCTACCAGTGGTGTCAGCTTTGTTAGCTGTGCCAGCTGTGAGCCCTTTCCACCTACAAGATTTGCTGACTGGCAGGACATGGTGGAAAAAGTGAGGATAAGCTCTTTTTCACTGGCAACCACAATCTCTGGGTCTGGGTCAGTGATGAAAGGTACTGTGGCTTCCACCTTTACTTCACTTCTGTTCTTGTTCCTACAAAGACATGTGTGGTATTTGCTTATTTACTGTTCAAAGAATGTCTGCTATTCAGATGATTCCAAGAAAGGTTAAAGAACACAGCCCGGGTAACCTGTCTTCAAGCCCAGGTTGACAAAAAATGTACCTGAATGTAGTTGAGCTTTTTTCAAATTATGTGGTTTAGCTCTTCACAAGACAATAATTCTTACATTATGAAGAAAAAACTTCTTTTCACCAATGAGATGCATGCCTTTAAACACTGATATACCCTGAAACATCAATGACATGTGGGAACATGGAGATACGTTATCAAGACTACAACAGATGAGCAAACAGAGAAAAGTGTTGATTATTGATTATTCCCTGATTTGGTGCTTTCATATTTCAACCTACATCTCTTTTTTTTATTTTTAAATGCTTGGACCTCTCAAGTGGAAGGAGGTTATGCAGAATTTAGGAATTAGTATAATATAGTGAACAGTTTGCAGTAATTAAAAAACCAGTTTACACTGAGGTGGGTTTTTAAGGTAAGATAAATGGTCAGAGCATTAACACTCTTTTTTATGTGGAAAACATATAGTGCTGAGGTAAAAGTTTTTATTTTTGTTACCAGCACAAAGGAACTGCACAATGAAGTCTATTAATCTGACCTGTAAAAGAACTCAGACAGCCCACAGCCTTTCTTGCCATTAAGAGTAACATTGCAGAATGTTTCAAAGACAATGCCTCCTCGGTCTGCCTCATGGTAAAGAATACCGGATGTTTTAGTCTTGACTTGCAGGAGGTATGTTTCTCCATCTGCAATCAGAGTTTCAGTCAGTTCTTTGATAAAAGAAACATCATTAAAGATAATACACAATCCACATACTTCTCTGGCAAAACAGAATAAAGAATGACCAAAGGACTGACAGTCGTTAAGGGTTATTTTCTGAAGGGAAACAATAAAATTGCAAAATATGTAAAGAGGGGCCTGGATGATTCCTGGAGAATTTAGACAATAAATATTTCATCAAATGAACTAAAGCTTAAAGACCAACGTCTTCCACAGAGATGACACAGGAGAGAAAGTGGAATAACAGCCATGATCAGAAATCCTGAATGAAATCACAGTTATTGACAGCTGATGTTTTGCTAAACATAGCCCAATGATACACTAGGTCTTTAACTCATTCTGGAGGTGTCGATGCCTAAGAAAGCATTCAAAGGGCAATTTGGCAAGCAACTGATCAACACTATAAAAACTTTAACATGATAAACACAGTATGCATAAAAGGAAGCAAGGTCTTTCTACTGGTAAAGAACCTGTTTTTTCCCCACCACCAATATTTACATTCCTTTCCAGTATTTATGTTTGTTCCCACCAGGGAGAGATTGACTTTTGTTAGCATCCCAAAAATAAAAGAGTTGAATTATTCAGATATGGGGAAATGGTACGGTAAAACCTCTTTATTAAGACCCGATTATGAACCCATTTTACTTATGACCCAAATTTTTTTACTGATGTAGTTTGCTATATAAACGCCATCTCTATTATGACTACCTTCCTACTCCAACTTATGACCAACAATTTGTGCTCTAATACGACCTTTTGCAAGTGTTGCATGCTAAAATAATTAAGTACATGTAAAAGACTGCTTCTGATAGGCCACTAACCTTATATTATGATTTTCTACAGAAATCCCGTAAAATAAATAAATTTTAAAAGACACTGCTTGTCACCTGTCATTTTGCCCCAAGCCATTTTGCCCCAGTCATAGCTCTTATGTCGGCCAACACTGAAAGTCAGATCTATCCAGACTCAAAAGAGTCAACTGGTCAACTGGTCTCCAATGACAGAAGTAGCTTTTAATGTCAAATACCATCAGTAGAGTCACGCATTTTTCAAACGTTTATCTACCATTGTACTAAAAAGAAATAGCTACTTTCTTTTAAATCCTTTTCAATTTAAAAAAAAAGCCTTTCGTCATCATTTTGCTTTAGTTCGGACGTTTGTATTAAATGAATCTGCCAACGTTTGGTTAAAATATCACATACTGCATCTATGAAATAAAAAAACAGCATTTATTTTCATTATTCTTTAGTTTGGAAGTTCTTCAAAATGTATATGGAGATGTTTGGTTAATACGAAAAAAGTTTTACTCCTTATAGGTATTCATTTTGCTGGGGTCTGGATGATTCAACTTTTGATGTTGGGATAATGTGGTCTCACGTAAGATGTATGGTCAGGCTATTTTTAGTTGAAATGACACCCTCCCCCCCCCAATCATTGCTGTCTCTTTAGCAGCACACATCTGTCAATTGTGCTTCATTAACTATCTTGTGCGAAAGTCACATTCACAAAATATAAATAATACATTTTAAAAGAGCGTCTTCGTTGCCATGGTATATTTATTGATCGACTACTCTTACCTGGTTAGTTAGTTCCCCTATTAATCTTCAGTACAGCCTAACAATGGCAAAAAAAGCATGACCAAGTGAAAGAGAAAACGACAAAAATAGGTTTTTAAGAGCATTATTTTAACATTGAAATAAATGAACTAGAATTTATGTGTCTGAAGTCATGGTTAGTGGAATGAACACAGACTGATCTCCCTACTATCACCCCTTTAAGTTACAGCCTGATTTTGGTGGATTTTAGCGAGTCTTAATAGGAAGGTTTTACTGTATCTTGTATGGAGCTCAGGACATTATTATTAGTCCCTTAGCCCTAACAGATAATATTACCTGCTATTGAAAGTATTTTAAAATTAAAAAAAAAATTCTAACAGTGATGGATGTTGCACTGTGTTCCACTGAAATACGAGATACAAACAGCACTGGAGATACTCTTGACAAATCTATGATATGCAACACGAGCTACTGTTAGCTACCAGCTTACTTCCAGCAAATGACAAACTGTTAACTACCAACTTACCTGCAACAAAGGACAAACCCCACTTGGCAGGTGGCTGTTGTTCCTCCTCCCCTACCTCCCACAGATTTAAGTTCACCTCTGACACAGCTACCCTTTCTCTGCTTGGGTACATCAGGCAGCCTGTTCTGAAACTGCACAGTACAGAATACATATATCATTAAGTGTGCCTTTGTTAGCTACACACTACTTTGATAATAAAATGAAGTGCTACTGAAGTATTTATTGTATGAGTATTTTCAAAAAAATGATGCAAGTTTATAAAAATATATGGGAGCACATGTGAGAACCCAAGCATGCATGTAACCTGGATAGCATATGTACACACATATAAAATTGACAGAGGGTACAGATAAATATCTGTATTCTACTTTTCTATTTTACCGTCTCCATCTGCTTCCTCTCCTTTCGCCCACTCACAAGCATGCTGGTTCTTTCTCTCATTTTGTCTGTACTACATTCTCTCTTCATTCTCATTCACTCTCTCTTTTTTTATTCTTATTCACTCACCCTTACATATTCACTATTTCTCTCCTTCTCACTCACCAACTCACTCATTTTCTCTCTCTCTCACACACACACACAAAACAATAAAGCTTATGTCTATTTTACAAGTTATTAGGGTACGTACTGTGACAGCATTCCTGGTTGAGAAATTGCCCCTATTTGCAGTGTCATGCCATTCTGAAACAGTATGACCAATTTACTCTTCTGCTTGATTTTAAAACCAGAATTATTTACTTAAAGTGGATGATCCACAAAGTAATAAACATTCTTTACCAAAACATTTCTTTATGAAACATCAAAATATGTGTGTAATAAAATAAAAGTAGCACAGATCTAAATCATACAGGAAGCAATCATATGAATGTACTTAACTCATATGAGGGTGAGGAGAGAGAAGAATACCAAAGTATGGAAATGGACAGACTAATATTTCAGTTTAAAGAATGATAACCTCACGTCTTCTGTTATCATTCCAGTGTGATGTCAATTCAGGTTTGTTATCATTCAACAAGATGATGGCAAAAAAAGGAATGGTGTCCTAAAGAATTTTTCTTTATTAATGTGAATTCTTATCTGGCAGTGTAGCCAGTTGTACTCTGCAAATAATAAGATGCTCTTTGACTGACCACCTGCTGTGACAGGATTGGGGACAGCCATCTCTTTTACCTGCATTATCTTTTATGCATATATGTTAAAAAAAAGAGGAAACTACAAACGCCATCACCATTCAGTCACAGCACCAACTCAGGAACATGCAAGCTCTTTAGCTGTGTAATAAATGTCTCTCCCCATCCCACCCACAAGCATGAAAATAAACCCCAACTCATACCTCAATATATAAGAAGCAATACACATATCTGTAGAAGTCTGTCCATTTTCGCACACCTGTAACACGAAATGATGGCAAGGTTTAACATTTCTGGAAACCAGGCACTTCACTACTTTTGCCAAGTGCTAGATCCATACAGGATAAACAGTTGTCAGCCCTGGTGTTTACTTTGAATAGTGGATTTTCATTTACTGGTCTAATATTTATGAAAATCTGATGTTGTGCAAAGTAAAAAGCCATTGTAACAATCACTGCCTACAGCAGCCTGTTTGCTCACCAAATGAGTGATCTCGAATGGCTGTTAAGGACAGATTTTGAGGTGGATAACCTTCAACAGTAAGTGTCCCTCGAAGCTCTCCCCACTGTTCATAATGGGTCTGATGTCTCCTGTAAAACAGTTCCTTTTGAATATATGCCAGTAATCTGTTAAAGATTAATACAAATCTCTCTCTCTTTTTTTTTTTGTAATTTCTCTAACTGCTTCTAGGAATTTACATAAAGCACATTCTCTCTTCTTTGTTGCTCCGGGATTATCTCCCTTTATTCTTGTCTACTCCATTACAGACTTGTACAGTTTGTTGAAAAACTCTTTGCTTTAGTCTAAAGTTTTAAGATTCCATTACAGACTTTTGTAGTTTGTTGAAGAACTCTTTGCTCCATCGTTCTCGTGCGATGGCATCTCCAAGTAATGAAGAGTCCAGATCTGAATCGTAGTTGAAGGGTGGTGCTAGTGCATTCCACCTGTCATAAAATGTAAGAAAATTACTACTTTGGGTCTGGACTGTAGATGAGTGTACTAAAATTATTAAAGAAGTACTCTCTTTGCTTACTATTTTCAAATATAAATGTTTAGTAAAATTGTAAAAATTAAAAAGCACACATAAACAATTTTTTGTGAGCTTTGATTCTTCTCCTTTTTCCCCATTCCTTTGGCGCTATTGGTCTGTACTTGCCATTTTACTTCACACACAGAGTTGTGCCTGGTTTGGATGAAAAAATTTTTGTTTTAGGGCAGATTTCCCTGTAATCAATATTAAAAAATCGTAAAACTTTTAAAATGCAGTTGTCACACTCACAGAAAGGAGAACTGTGTGTCCAAAAATTTCTCAGGCTTGTTCTCCAGACTGTTGCACAGCCCTACTCTGAATGTACAGACATGTTTCATATTTTTAATAACAACTCATATGGATGACAAAATCATGTTATATTTTTATAAACTATACCCTGTTTTGTACATCTCTTACATTATGTCAGTCTCAAGTGCTGGTGACTAAGTACTTAGGTGTTCCTACCTCTTTTCAACACATTACAAAAAGTATAATAAAATTCTCAAGCATGATTTTCCATATGGTCAACAAAATATTTTCTCTTCTGTGTCCACTGTATGAAGTTACTTGAGATTTTATTTTAAGGAAGCAACATGTGAAAAGAACAGCTAGGTGAGTTTCATCATATTCTGCACCTGAGTTGTCCGCTAAAGCTGACTTTCCAAGTCCTCAGTGGTTCTATCACCTCAAACCTCAGTCCTCCAGCTGTGAAAGAATTAGGGTCTGTGTTGCTTATTGCTGTGTCTGGATGAACTGGATGTTGTAGATGCCCAACCCCAGGTATCTCCAGGTGTAGCCAAATCTCCGCCCTTCGATCTGACCTTCGTCCAACACGCAATGCCAGGTTAGGTCCATCCTGACTGTAGGCTCCAATGTAAACAGAGTCCAAAGCCTAAGAGACAAATACTAAAGTGATACTTACACCAATATTGCCTCATAGATTTATTTATTATAAGTACCAGCTTATTATCTATTGTATATACATCTTATATTAGGCATAGAAATTCTAAAGAATTACAATAATGTGGGCATATATTTCTACGGTGACCGGACACTTAATCCCCAGACATTTAATCCCCAGACACTTAATCCTCAAAAATGCCCCCAAATCCCGACACAACACTCAAAACTGCTATTTTGTGAACTTGAAATATTATAACCCTAAGAGAAATGTGTCGCGTGGTAACTCTGGGTAACTCTGGTAAGACTGGGATGCGCTGGGTTTACAATTAGCGATCTACCCTCTAGGTGATACAAGGTGGACTCCCTAACATAACCAGCCAGTTCCAAGGCCATATTGACCAGGAGCAGACCACTGGTTGTAAAAACTATGAACTAATGTTATAAATGTTGAAGTTAAGTATTATTTTAATTGTCAAACTTATTTTGATGTTTACATGAAAATAACTATTTGAATTTGAATTAAATTTTTCATTCACTTCAAAATTTTTTGAGTTGAAATTTCATTTTGAGGATTAAGTGTCTGGGGATTAAGTGTCTGGGGATTAAATGTCTAGGGGATTAAGTGTCGGGGATTAAGTGTCTGGGGATTAAGTGTCGGGGATTAAATGTCTAGGGGATTAAGTGTCGGGGATTAAGTGTCTGGGATTCATTTCTACATCTTACTCCCAAAGCATATGCACATGCTTAAAATAAAAAAATCTATCAACATTAATGCATAACAACAAAACAGTTGCTTTTAAATGCCATAATTCTCAGTTTAAACATTTTAACAATGAACATTTTGAAGTCAATGTTTTCCCCGCTAAAAATAGAACATTATTTGCAGTAATACAATAATACTCTTATAGTATAGAGACCACTAAAGGCGTAAGTTTATGATGATGAGTTACATCTGGGTCCATAGGAAGAGGCAGGCATGTCTCCATCTCAGTTAGCAGCATGCTGCTTCCATAACCTTTAGGAGAACTGTTACACTTTTTGTCTGTCTGCTTTTGTTTTTTTGTCTGTCTTGCTCGTAGACAGAAGAAGCAAGAAAAGATTGCTCGTTTTAGCCAATACCACTTCCCTGCAATACAAACCAGCCTGTCACTTAACCAATAAATCAAAATGTACCATCTTAATTGTTTTAACAAAGCATAAGGTTTTCAAATCAGATTTAGTAACATCTTTTAAAAAACACTAACTTACCAGACATTTATGCAATTTTGATCTCTGATGGAAATATCATTTTGAAAGATATTTAATTAAGTACTTTTGCATAACATAAAAAGGGCATTCATGAAGACGGCATGTCACCAAGCATGAAAAGAAACTGAAACAAGATGGGATACTGTGATATTTGCAAAATTAAAGGGTTGTGATATACTACCTGGCAATGGGTAGACACCAGCCACAGGAGCAGGGTCTGATCTCAAAAGCCACCAAACAATCAGAGTAATGAAACATGCAAAGACAGTTGTTGCCAACATCATCATGTTAATTTATTTAGAGGCTGCCACCTCTTAAGCCTGAACAACTGCTCATGTAAGAGACAAAAGAAAGAGACAATTCAACTTAGTTTTCATAACATGCAATATATTTTATGTTTATTGGAGGAATAGTTGAAATACTTTAATAATGACAAGTTACCTCTTTCTCTCAAGAGAAGTGATCTTAAAGAACTGTTATAGCCCTATACAATAAACACTTAAAATGAATAAGATTGCAATATATTTTTCTTAGTTCCAGGTCATTTACTTTATGGGACAAAGTGTTCTAGTTAAAATCATTTGTAGTTTCCCCATAAAACATAACTCCATCACACCATGCAAACATTTTCTCTCAGACAGACAAACAGAAATAAGCAATTCTTTTCACTTAAAGACTATAACCATCACTTATTCTCATCTGCCTCTTAATGCAATAATGTATTAATACATACAACTGTATGTTATTTGGAATTGAGTTATCTCAGTATCTCAATACCCCTTACAGAATAAAAGATAAGCATGAACTTGTGATGAAAGTCTCTTTGAGTCTTGTATTAAACTTCTTGCCTTGATTCTTTACCAATCATATTACTGTCATGAATATGTTGTGAAAGACTGCATGGTTACCTGACACGGGTAAGCTGGACTCCAAAAGAAAGTAGCCATTCTAGTCCATGTGAATGCTATGGAAGGGGAGTCGGTAGTTTTTACGAGTAGAGAAGGTTCCAGTATGCAAGGCAGACTGTTAAGTATTTTGTTATACAGTAATATGGCATGCTGCTTCAGCATTCCCAAGCAAGCCATGATAACTGCTATGTACTTGATTAAATATGTTTGGGGATCAGCATTAGGTATCTATTCATCTATGAATGTATATTTGCTTGTGTTGCATACAAATTTGTTGTTTTTTTCAATACATTTTTAACCGTTTTATGACACTTTAAAAAAATTGTATTGGTAAGGTAACTTAATGTAAAAAAAACTGTTGATTTCCACTTGCTAAGATATAATACAGCATTGTTTTGGCTGCTACTTGTTTCATCGCCTGTTTGAGCTTGGGACGAATTGACTTTTCTGTCTTGGGCCGAATTGGACCTACGTGGGACGAATTGTCTTTCGGTGTGGGGCGAATTGGTCTTGGGGCGAATCGACCGCATTGGCTGAAACCAGTAACTTAAAAACTTCTAAGGTTTTGCTCAGCACCACCTCCTCATATGCTGCTATAGCCACAGGAACCGCCAGTCTGTATGTTGAGAGGCTTGGTCTCCAGTATTGTCCTCTTTTTTTCTAGGGGCTGTCGATGCCCACCGACTACTCTTCGCTATTCCTGAGGTCTGTCGATCTCTTGTGAAAATAACAGGATCGTGTCGATGCGATAGGATTTATGACATTTCCTAATTCAGCCCTATATAGTAGCGACGACGTACCTCATCTTCACACCTTGCTTAGTCTTCATTAATTGTGAATTCGATGGTGTTCCGCAAACCGAGTGTGCAATGAACTAGAGACCATGCTGAGGTGCAAAGTTTAAACAAGTACATCGAGTACTGTAAGTACTTGTCTCACCAGACCCACCGTCTTAACATGCTCCGCCCTCCATCGCTAACGTTCAACTTGTTTGTGCAAATGGACGGCTACACAAAGGGTTTCGAAAATATGTATTAACCTATTCTGATGCTGTCTTCAGTAAAATAGACGTTTTTAAAAGGGTTTCAACACTTACTCAAGAGTTGACTTGTACTTAACGATCGTCGGGCGTAACTCTGTCAAAGGGAGACAATTCTCGTGCTGCTAGCTGAGGGTAAGATGGCGGTGTCTACTTTCGCTATTAAATTACTGTTATGTTTCGCTATTATTTTACTGTTAATGTATAGTGCGTGCTGACTGATCTAAAAAACAAACAAACAAACAAACAAACAAAAACCGCTACTGTAGATTTAGCACAAAGTCAGATGTCAGGTAAAGTGATAAGTGTACATGCAGCTGCACAGTCTTAATGACATATTGACTGTCAGTCTGTCAGCGCGCAGCGCAGCACAGCCCGCTGCTGCAGATAAAAATATCATCGACAGGCGTCACTTTGCTCAGTAGTTTAATTGTTCCCACAGGCGCTTTAAATCCTTCACCATTCTTTATTAAAATAATAAAAAATACAGTAAAAACTTTACTCCCTCTGCCTTCTGACTGCTAAATACTAAATGTGGATGTAGATGTCGGTTATATATGTTTGTGTCGTGTTTGGTTTTGTACGTTCGCGCATACGCGCGTGTGTTGGGGGGGAATGGGATGTGTATCTGGGAGAGTTGCATGTGTCTCCCGTGCATGTGTGTGTGTGATTATGCGTGCTTGGGTGTAACAAATAAGTTATCACATTACGTTTGACTGAAATATGATAATGGGGCTTTGTTTTGTTTGTTCTGGGAGCCTATAAATCCCTGTTTGAGCTCAAGATTTACTCCACACAAGAACTAGCCCTGTTGATAAAGCGGTCGTCGTACTGGCGTATGTAGAGGGAGCGTATGAAGAATAAACTAAAAAAAGGTCACAATTTTAGCAAGAAAATAAATTATCATTTAGAGTAAATTGCTGAGACAGATTATATGATGATGATGATGATGATGATGATGATGATCATTTGTAATTTAATGCGCAGGTATCCATTCGGAAGAATGCTCATTGCGGAGCAAAAAAAAAAAAAAAAAAAAAGATAAACACCAGGAAAGTAAAAAATAAAGACACAAGTGTTGCTTGGTTGTTTAAGTTTAAGTCCGTCTTAAATAAACAGATGGGTCTTCAGTCTTTTTCGAAACGTGGTTGGTGAGGTGATGGTGGACAATGACGATGGCAGAGCATTTCACAGTTTAGGTGCCGCGTTTTTGAAGGCCCTGGCTCCAGTGTCTTCTTGTTTGTGTCTTCCACTGCAGGGAGACAGAAGCGGGACTGAGAGCCAGAGCGCAGACCACGTGGCGGCTGGTAAGGAAGAACTACCTCTTGTAAATATTCAGGAGCAGTTTTAAACATGCAGGACTGTGCAATCGAAAGCACTTTGTGATCAATGCGCTTGTTCACTGGGAGCCAGTGAAGAAACAGTATCCCAACCTCCCCCCACCCACCCACACGCACACACAGAGTTTTAAAACAATATAATTACAGTGGCGTAGGAACCGGGGGGGGGGGGCAGCGGGGGCAGCCGCCCCCTCAAAGAAAATACAGGGGTGGCAGGAATATCTGTTTGCCCTCCCCCCCCCCAGTATTTGAGACGTAATTCCTCACAAAGAGCAAAATAAGTAAAGAAGAAAAAAAAATAAAAAAAAATAAAGAAGAGAGAGTCAAGGGTGATAACTGGAATCATAACTGCCGCTGCTGCGAATGGGGAATGGGGGACCTACAGGTAAATGTCTCCCTGGCTGAGTGACCAGCCAAGGAGGTGCTCATAAATCACAGCGGTCTGTCACCTTTTCTTGCTGTCCTCTCCTGTGCTCTGGTCATCCTGGGCACACGTGCCCTTTAATCATCTCAGCTATCAACGTTTACGTTCCTCCCATCACCAGTTCACAAGAAACAGTATCCCAACCTCCCCCCCACCCACACGCACATACAGAGTTTTAAAACAATACAAATTGGCAACTACATATTTTTTCAGAGGCATCAAAGACATGGGTTAGGGTTTATTGTAGTTTACTGCAAGTATATTAACGTATTTAAATTTAATTTAAATTTGCTATCTGAGAGAGACTGGTATTATTGCTGTGAGAAAGACTGGTATGATTGCTATCTGAGAGAGACTGGTATTATTGCTGAGAGAGACTGGTATGATTGCTATCTGAGAGACTGGTATTATTGCCGAGAGAGACTGGTATGATTGCTATCTGAGAGACTGGTATTATTGCTGTGAGAGAGACTGGTATGATTGCTATCTGAGAGAGACTGGTATTATTGCTGTGAGAGAGACTGGTATGATTGCTATCTGAGAGAGACTGGTATTATTGCTATCTGAGAGAGACTGGTATGATTGCTGAGAGAGACTGGTATTATTGCTATCTGAGAGAGACTGGTATGATTACTATCTGAGAGAGACTGGTATTATTGCTATCTGAGAGAGACTGGTATTATTGCTATCTGAGAGAGACTGGTATGATTGCTATCTGAGAGAGACTGGTATTATTGCTGAGAGAGACTGGTATGATTGCTATCTGAGAGAGACTGGTATTATTGCTGAGAGAGACTGGTATTATTGCTATCTGAGAGAGACTGGTATGATTACTATCTGAGAGAGACTGGTATTATTGCTATCTGAGAGAGACTGGTATTATTGCTATCTGAGAGAGACTGGTATGATTGCTATCTGAGAGAGACTGGTATTATTGCTGAGAGAGACTGGTATGATTGCTATCTGAGAGAGACTGGTATTATTGCTGAGAGAGACTGGTATTATTGCTATCTGAGAGAGACTGGTATGATTACTATCTGAGAGAGACTGGTATTATTGCTATCTGAGAGAGACTGGTATTATTGCTATCTGAGAGAGAATGGTCTGATTGCTATCTGAGAGAGACTAGTATTATTGCTATCTGAGAGAGACTGGTATGATTGCTATCTGAGAGAGACTGGTATTATTGCTGAGAGAGACTGGTATTATTGCTGAGAGAGACTGGTATGATTGCTATCTGAGAGAGACTGGTATGATTGCTATCTGAGAGAGAATGGTATGATTGCTATCTGAGAGAGAATGGCATGATTGCTATCTGAGAGAGAGACTAGTATTATTGCTATCTGAGAGAGACTGGTATGATTGCTATCTGAGAGAGACTAGTATTATTGCTATCTGAGAGAGACTGGTATGATTGCTATCTGAGAGAGACTGGTATGATTGCTATCTACGACTCAGCGGATAGTGCATAAGTAAAACAACACAAGGCGCTCTTTTATGATCAACGATTGTGGCTGGTAACATACGTTACATTGGACAGATGTGGGAATTTTATTGTACACACAAAGTTGTGACATTCGCTGTGGAGGTTGTCATGAGATAACTCTAGGGGGTAGGTAACAATCGGCCCACTTAGCGTCTAGAGCGCCTTGTTGACATTCCCTAGGCCCTTTGGCGAGGTAGAAGGGGGCGTATGTTTTGGTATGGACGCGTAAGTGGCGAATGGAGCAGACGGCTCTAAGTGATTTAGGCGGCCATGCATGACTGGCCGGCTGGCCAGTGTCAACAAAAGTCTAGGGAGAGAGAGAAAGATACCTTGAAGGCGCGCACCTGTTTGCCGCCAAACCACGTAAGTAGAGGGGAGGGAGGCTAAGGTGCCAGTAACAGCGGCCACCCGTAGGCGTGGCCAGTGGTCAGAGAGAGATTTCCTCCTGTCGATTGCTGGCTATACTTGTTGCTGATTGGATGATGAGTGAGTGACCAATGGCATCCCTCGATGTATGTATCTGTGAGAATGTAGAGAGATAAGTAGAGAGTTAAGAACACACTTCACTTACTTTTCGGCAAGACGGAGTGGACGGAGCAACGGGTCAACAGCCGAAGCGACTTCAGCTTCCTAACGCCAGCTACACTCCACCCATCCATCCTCATGTTGGAATAATTTCTCTCTCGCGCGCGCATACACTCACACACATTCCCAACAACAGTAGATACAATTGGTGACCTCAGGTCACCTCAGGTTAATACAGTATCACGGCCAGTAGAAATAATCAGGTAAATGCCACGTGGAATGAATGAATTGCGGTGACGACTGGTTTTGCAAACAGGTAAATGTATATGTTTCAGTCATCAGATTGAGATTTGAAATCTCACTTCATTTCTTTCTGTGTAAAATCGAGATTTATGGAATCGATCTGCCTCGTCACTTTCAGTGGATATGGTGGCAGCCCAATCAATCTTTCTTGCAGCGTTATTGACCAGATAATTTTCAATTCAATAGCAAATTTCTGAGGGACACTGTAGATGTGGTACCTACAGTATCTAATAATTGTAAATGGACAATGAAGAATAAAACGTCTCGTCTTCTGGACACAAAGAAAGAGGAAAGGAAGGAAATTCCTGGAAAAGGCGACAGAGAAAAAAGGTTAGAGATGAAGACAGAAGTTCTCATCTTCAGCTGTTATAGTCGTTCAAAGTATGGTTTCCATTATAAATCACATTTGTCGATTTCTTTACTCAGCCATCTGTTATCTTTCCAGATGGTATCTGGTGACATATTTCGCAATAAAACACGTTAAAGTTTAAGAAAGGATTTGTAATGGTTTGTTTTCAATTGCAGGCGAGTAATAGGAATGGAAAGGACCAGCAAGCTTGTAATCAGGCGAAGAGAATAAGAGATGGGCAAGAGAGCCATCACCTATACATTACAATCACTGCGTACAATGGCGTAGCTATAAAAGGTAGTGGGGCACTGGAATAGTAGCCATTAAATAGGTCTGCGCTGGGTTTCTTGTTTTTTTTCTTACTGTAAGCGATTCCAGCGTGTCGGTAGGGTAGGGGGGGAGAGCGGGCCGTGTGGGTGGGTGTACATAGTGTGTGCAGGGGTGGCTGTTTATCCCATTTCACCGCAACATTGCAAGATTATGTATCAGGACATGCCAATGCTAGTCGGAAACTGCTGTAGCAGTAATATAACGCTCGTTTTCAGAACCACATACAGTCATATACCTCTGACAGAGCTGCCTTATAGCGACCGATGCAACGATCGAGACACCCGGCCCCGACCCCACCCTCGACATACAAAATTCAGCTTTAAAAAAAAAGTAGGGGTGGGGAGGGAGAAAACAGGAGAAACAGAAGCCTGCACGTAACCTCGATTGTTCCGATTGAATTAACAACAACAACAACAACAACCTTGCTTGTCGCAAGGTAACTTTCACAGGGTCTTCATTTGGTTGCATTAAGCACAGACATAAGAAGACGGGTTAGTTGTGTAGAGCGGTTTTCTCTCTCCACACAGCTGTTTGCCGCAAAGTTCTTGCCGCAGCTCACGTTGCCCACCCCTCTACCCCTATCCCAGTGGTGGGGTACGAGAGTCGCGTGGTAGCCGTACACCAAGTGCTGGATCGTCTCCACTTTCATGATTATTTGTATTAACATTACTATTTAGATAAGTTTGTGATCGTTTTGAAGTTTGTGTAGGGGTTAGATGTGTTAAAGGCACAATTAAGTAAGGCAGTACAAGCACGTAAGCACTGTGTCCCTGTGCTTTTTTGTGTTATATCCTGCCCTCCTTGCTCAGGACCAGACAGTATCTCATGCCAAATCATAACCAAACTCCCAGAATCATCTTTGAGGACATTATTGCAGATTTTCAACCATATATGGAATACAGGAAACCTTCCTTCCGCTTGGCATGAGGCTATAATAGTTCCTATACCAAAACCAGGAAAAGATCCCTCAGATCCAAACAGTTATCGTCCAATTGCTTTAACAAACTGTTTCTGTAAGGAACTAGAAAAGATGGTAAATTCACGATTGATTTGGGTGTTAGAGTCCCAGAATCTTCTTTCCAGCATTCAGTGTGGTTTTCGGAAAAATTGTAGTACCACAGATCAAATGGTTAGATTTGAAACGTTTATAAGGGACGCCTTTATTAAAAAAGAACATGTCATAGGAGTATTCTTTGACCTAGAAAGAGCCTATGACACAGTGTGGAGGCAAGGTATTTTGTTGGATCTATTTTCTCTAGGCTTTCGAGGCCGACTACCAATTTTCATCAAAAACTTTCTAACATGTCGTGTGTTTAGAGTCCGTATACAAAATACCTTTTCAGACACCCATGAACAACAGGTGGGAGTCCCTCAAGGAAGTATCCTGTCACCTATATTGTTCTGTATTAAAATAGATGGCATCCTGAAGTCTATTCCCACAAATATGGCTGCCTCGCTATATGTAGATGATTTTGCACTTTGTATACGAGGAAAGCTTCTACCTGGTCTGGAGAGACAATTACAGTTATGTGTAAACCACATCTCAAAATGGGTATTAGAAAACGGTTTCAAATTTTCTCCCTCAAAATCTGTGTGCATTCACTTTACAAAACTAAGAGGTCCTTTTCCTGAACCTTCTATTCATGTAAATGGAACAGCACTCAAGGTAGTGGAAGAGGTCCATTTCTTGGGTGTTATTTTTGATTGTAAACTCTCTTTTCAGAACCACATCCGTCATCTTCAGGCTTCTTGCCTGAAGGCTCTAGATATCTTGAGAGTGATAAGTAACACAAACTGGGGTGCAGACCCAATCACTTTACTCCGTTTGTATCGTTCCCTAGTGCGTTCAAAATTGGATTATGGGTGCATAGTCTATGGATCAGCCAGGACATCATACCTAAAAAGGCTAGACACTGTACACCATCACGGCCTGAGAATTTGTCTTGGAGTTTTCAGAACTACTCCAATACACAGTCTATATGCAGAGGCAGGTGAACCCCCTCTAGAGTTACGCCGACTAAAACTAATGTTGTCCTATGTCTCGAAACTTCGAGCTCTGCCCCAAAACCCTGCTTTCCACTCAGTTTTCTCCGTTCAGTTTCTGGAGAAATACAGGGCACGTGAACATGAACAAAAACCTCTACCCATACGAGCTTATCCCCATCTTCAGAAATTGGGAATGGACCCCCAAAAAACAGCACCAATTACACTGACTAGAACACCACCATGGCTACTTCCCACACCTGAAATTCGTTTTGACCTCTCTAACAAAAAAAAAAAGGTGAAACCCCTGACATAGTCTATCAGCAGCTTTTCAGAGAAATAATCACAGACTATCCTGACTTTTGTCACATATACACTGATGGATCCAAAAATACTGAAAAAGAAACTGTAGCAGCTGCAGCAGTGCTGATGGACATTTCCACACCACCTCTGACAGCTCACTTGGAAGGTCATAGCTCCATTTTTTCTGCAGAGTTAAAAGCCCTTCTACTTGCATTGCAGTACATCCATACATCTAAAGAGAAAAACTTCTTAGTTATTTCAGACTCTTTGTCATCCCTACTTGCACTTCACTCTCAATGTTTAGATCACCCACTACTGGTTAAATTCTTTGAACTTCTATCATTACTACAGAATAACAATTTTGACATTATCTTTATTTGGGTTCCTGGCCATGCAAATATTCCAGGAAACACTAAAGCTGATGAGGCAGCAAAAAAGGCCCTTCAGCAACCACTTGTGGTCCATACAACATTTGCCTCAGATTCGAACGTTTCTGTTAAACTGTATATCTCACAACTTTGGCAGCTTCACTGGGACTCCATGAAGCACAACAAACTTCATGCTATTTTTCCAAAGCTAGCAGACTGTATAACACAAGAATTTCTCAACCGACGAGAAAAAGTGGTTATAAATAGACTAAAAGCTGGTCACTCATATATCACTCACAGATTTTTGCTTGCAGGAGAAAACCCCCCACTTTGTCCTTGGTGTAAAGACCCCCTAACCATAGAACATTTGCTCATCTCCTGTTCAAAACTCGCTACAATCTGTCAAAACTATTTTACAGCACAGACTCTTGATGACCTTTTTGCCAAACACTCTTCCAAATCAATCTTGGCATATGTAAAGTCCATTCAGATTTTTCACCTGATATGATAGAACTTATATGTTTAAACTGTTATTTTGTAAAACTAAGAAAAGAGAAATCTATAGACTTGTACAATTACTTTATATCAACCTTTGAATAGTCATGTACATTGTTTTTGCCATGAGATAGCCATAGTTGCTGACTTGGCATAAAACAACAATTAACTAACTGCCCTCCTTGCTCAGTCAATCATCCCTTGGCTGGGGGGGGGGGGACACATGGATAGACGCGGCAGCGGGTTGTGGCCCGGTCATGCTGCCTGTGCACGCACGTGCCACATTCCACACAACCATAATTATAAATAGCTTTGTCACAGTTAGCATCTAAAAATAAGTTACAATGTTGGCACAAGAAGAATAAATATGGGACATTGAGGAATCTGTCTGGTCATTTGATGGAGGGTGAAGAGGCAATAAAAAAAATGCAGCAGCAGCAGAACTTGTTTGAATACACCTTAAGGGGCACAACTGGCACTTGTACTGTTGCTGTCTAGTGTGACGTATCTTGTGTCTCCCTAGGGTATTGTGGTCACCAGTGGAGTAATTACACACACCACACCTGCAAAATAAAAAATGTATTCATGATGGTACTTTAGATATGACTGCTTGGGAGTCAGTCAGGATTATAAAAGTCAAGAATTAAGCTTCTTCGGATGAACTAAAGGTCTCAGGTGTTAAAATGAGATGGTAAACTATTATGAAAAGCTGTTAAGCAATGAATGCTTTTCCAATTTGTATGCAAGGTGTAATGCAGATTATTACAGGGAGGGAGGGATTTAGAGCAATATTGCTTCTGAAGTTGTGAGGGAAATTAAAACAAACCACTAAAAGTTACAAGAATAACATAGCTTGAGCGGGCCAGCTCTACACATTTTAGTTTTCTTCTTGGATTTGTTGTGCTTGTAGAACCTGTTGGTACTGAGCTGCACTTTTTCTGTGACATTGTGTTTGACTATTCATTTGCATGCATTTTATGGGGTTTGCTACAAGGTCTCGCAGGCGCTGGAACTAATGGCCAGCGCCCACACCATCCCATGCTTTAGTCATTAAGTTTTTTTTTGTGCCAAAACCACTTGTACAGAGGTGGAAGTAGGGATGAACAAAGAAACCCCCTAATGATACAGAAAGCTTTCTAGCAGATGACCTGCAAGACCCAACTTGATATTAATTGTACTGGACTTGTGACAATCATCCAATAAAATAAGTAAAAACACGTCTTCTAATCTAATTACAGTTTAAGAAAAAAATTTGAGTTGGTGGGGCAGCAACTATGCCTCAATAAAACTTGTCAGAACTTCATATTTAATAACATGACTTTACAAGGCCTGGGCCTACTTTTAACTGATGCACAAACACAAACCACTGCAATCTCCAGATCACCCAGCTCATTAATGGTAGGTCGTTACCACCACACAACTTCACACCCCACTTTTCAGCTTCTCTACCTGATTTATTGTCCTTTACTTCCTCTAGATGAGACTTTTCACAGCAGAGTTTGTATTATCTTTTGGCTTATATACCCTTGTCCCGGACAGATAAGACTTACATGCCAGAACCAAACGATGTATTGTTTTCCACATTGAGCAATGATGGAGTGACAGCTTACTTGGATAAACTTAATCACCAGGCATTCCTCATTCTCTCAGTTCCAGCAACAACACTAAATCTTCCATCACATATTAAATTGATTGTTAAAATTTTTATTCTGAATCAGAGATAGATAAATCCATTAGCACAACACACAACTGACATCCATCACACACACACACACACACAAAATGGCATCACCATCTCCAGTTCAACGTCATCACAGCAAATGAAGTGTTCCAAGCCCAACTGAAAAAAAAAATTTCCCATGGCTGCCAAATGTATTAACCCATGAAATCAAGTGCTGTTATGGTCAATATACACCAAACAGTCCACCAACGTTAGCTAATTCCAGGTGTCCACTCTAATGCTCACTGCCTGGTGTGGTCATCATGATCCTCATTATACAGCTAACCCAGATTCAGAGTGTTAACTACTGTTTTCCGCAGATCTATCAGCCATTGTGTGGTCTTCATTTTGGCTCAGTCCTCACTGCCTGCAGATATCCTGACAGGAAGACGATCTCCCCAGGCGGTATACCTGGTACATTTGTACAAGTCCCTGAAACATTACCAAATCATGACGACGTTCTGCTCATACAGATCAACATTGCAAAATTTGTGAGAAGCCTCCAATAAGGATCTTTAAAACTATTTCCAACAGGTTCCTATAATTTGTGAGAAAGTTCTTCAAGAAAGAAAAATATCAGATTTTATCACCATGGTAACTCTGTGAACAGATAACATCACAGGAACACGACATAAAAAATTATGTGAAAAAGCTCGTACTTTCCGTATCGTTTCTGTGTGATGACTACATGCTGTGTAGAGCCATCAGCACAACACAAATGACAGTGGGAATGTTTCGAAGGCATCAGCACTTCCTGGACCACACGGGGCCATTCCTCCCCTGCACATTGTACTTCCTTTTAAAAAATGTAAATCTTCTTGACATCAACATGCATTCTTAATTGGCAATGCTCTAGAACAACAGCATATAAGAACAGATTGAAGATAGCATGTGTAAGCCTGATGACGTGTGCTACTCTAGTGCAAAACAGTGTAACTTTCACTGACCTATCTCCATATCAAACACACACTTTGCAATCACTACCTAATGACAGAGAGAAGAAATGCAGTCTGACGCACCTTCTGGTCTTCTTCCTTTTCTCAGGATGACATAAGAGTAGCGCACAGAGGCCTTGGTTGACTGGGCCTGAATAACAGGTTGCAATGGGTCAGAGACAGAAAAATAATAGAAACAGGCAGCATACATCAGCGGCAAGTGAAATACTTCACAAATAGCATTCCAGAATCAGATGGTATAAATGTCACATTCCATTTCATGAGCAGAAGTTGGAAGGCAACAGCAAGAAACATGAAAAAATGATCTAAGATCTCTACCCAAGGGAGACATCAAAGGTAAACCTCTCCCTCTCTACCTCCAAGACTATGCAGACCCAGAATCCGAAGTGTTTCACTATATAAACTTCTACCCACCAAACCGAGCTTCACATGTTTCCCCTCTGTAGCCACACTTTGATCCTAAAGGTTGGAAGCTTGGATTCATGCTGCAGAATGTTGTTACGCTGATCTGGCCTATGGTTTACTAAAGAAAACAAAGTCTTCTTTGTTAAGGTTACCCATGTTTGTTTTCTTACACGATTTTCTCTCAGATGCTCAAAATCTGTTTTGGAGAAGCAGGGTATATTTTTACTCGCCAACCTGGGACATGCTTGATTATGTGGACACTGAAAATGATGGCAGACATGTCACAGCAAGCATTATTTTCATCACAAATGCACTATCCAGCAGATTTATTATTTCGACTCTCGAAATTAACAGTGATTTTCTCTACTCCTCACACTTCAACCATTTATAGGATCTGTCTGCTTTATAGAAATCAATGTACATCACCCATTCAAGAACAGTCACTTTCCCCCAACACAGTTAAGAGATAGTTTTATTTTCTGAATAATTTCATTTTATTTTACACACTACCTTATCAAACTCCTCTTTCTTGAAATAAACACTCAGTCTTAATGTGCTATGCAAAATGCCTCAGACTTTAGAGGTATTGTTGAAATCTGTCAGACTTACTGGAGCAAAGACATAACCTTGCAAATGTTCCCTTTTCACAGAATCTGCCATCTGAAAGCAAAAGAAAGGAAGACTACATAATTAGCGTTACAAAAGTTTATAGTCTGAAAGTTTCACTAAGAATATTGCAATGCATGGAATACATTTGACATGTTTGTAGATCTTTCTGGAAAACTGGATTCTGAAATGTGTATACATTTTCAACCACTCTATTTTTGCTTAGTACAGCAACATCATCACCTGCCACTTTATAGCGTCTACCTTGTGCTCTACGGTGTATGGGTGCACATGTGCCCACAAGTTTGTGATTTGTAGGTCTTCACGGAGAGTGGCAGCTGTGTACACTTTGACACTTGCAATGAGTTTCCACAGACACACCATTATTTTTGTGTATGAGGCACCGTTTCATGGGGCTTTGTTATGATATAGGCTGAGTTGCTAAGTGTAAGCCACACATTGCTCCCTTGTTCACTCCACATGTAAGAGCATGCATTAATTTGTTCAGATGCTTAAGTCTAGCCTCTGCTGCATTTAAAAACTTCCCCACACCTGAAGAAGATGATTTCTGGCTTCATATATCAAGGAAAATCCAGCCTCAGTTCCATTCTCTACCAAGACCTGCAATATAAAATTAGCTCATGTCAACATAAACTCTCATGTTCACACAAAATAATTCACACAAACTAAACACAGGAACTAGCATTTTCTAGCTAAACATATAACACAGATTTTTCTCTTGTCCTAAAAAAAAAAATCCCATCAGGAATATACTTTATACTATACATTGCACCGGTGCATGCAGGTGATGTGAGCACAGGTGATTACAGAAGAAAAGCCAGAACTTAACCCTTTTTTTAAATATTTAAAAAAAATTGATTTTCCACATTTCATTCATGCACCAACACTATGCCAAAGTTGCCAACCTAAGAGGTATTACTCCAAATAAGCTTTGTGCCACTTGAGCAATGTGTTGAAGTGTAACAGCTAGAAGAAGAAAATAATTCCCATAGTGCTTTAGTTACTACATCAGTCATGTGGGGTCGCAGGGTGCAGGTCATTACCAGAAAGTCTTCGGTCATATGCCACAGTGCTTCAATGGTCTCCAACCTCTCCTCCTTCCCAGCATGCTCCAGCAAGGTGTAGGCGCTGACCACCATTGTAAACTTATTCTGCACAGGCAAGATGCATCAGCATCAGACTGCATCAATACTGCACTTTGACATAAGAACACCCAGCAGACATGCAATCTTCTATCATCCAAAAGCTGAATGTACATTTCACTTACTGCAAAAGCAGATGGAGGAGACTGTCGAAAGGTGACACCTGGGATGTGCATTTGCTTCTGAGATTCTCCATCTACAGACAAACAAAACAGAGTGTGATGGTTGTGCCAGCCAGCCAGATGTGTGGCAACTTTGCAACCAAGACTGAGATTTGGGGAAATAAGGGAAGCAAAGGAATTAAAAATATGATATTAAACTTAGGGATATATATATATATTTAAAAGAAATATAGTAGCAAAGATTAAGATAAGCCAGAATTGTGGTGAGTGAATTCAATTTCAGATGAAAGCACGGTCTTCCCAGTTCATACTTTCTTTATGTTTTTATAGAGAATAAAGTCTGTGGATTGTATCAACCTGAATGCAAATGTACCTTGAAGCAGAAGTCTGGCCACAGTGTTCATGTCCTGGCTTTTGTCCACACAATAGTACTCAAACACACGCTCACCCCACATCGTATTACCTGCCCTGAACACAGATATATCATCATAGTTGCCATTATCACATTGTTGCATTTGGTGCTCTAGTGTGGTGCATGGTACTGATGATATAATAAAAACAAAAACAATAAATGGCATATCATTAACTGAAATATATGTGCATAATATGTTCTTTTGCTGTCCCCACCAGATTTTCCACCAACACCCATACAATAACCTTAAGTACAAAGACAGAACAACATGCAATAATAAGGTATTAACCTTACAGACCACTTTATACAATTCTTTATATTGAACACAAAATACTTTTTCTTTTGCCTTGTGCATGATAAATCTTCATGATTCCCTTTTCCACATGAAGGTGATTACAGAGATTATTCCAGCAATTTTTAATCTTCCAGACATTTTTTACCAGAAGCTCTATCTAAAAACACACCGAACTGCACTAAAAAGCTCTTTTCAAAACAAAACTTTGCCACCAAAAGAAAGCAGCAGCATGGTCCTTGAGCAAACAACATAAAGTACCTTGTCTACATACATGTAAAACTGTCATATCAGTTACTCACCATATCACAGAACCCAACCCTGATCCCAAGTTGTAAATAGATCGTGGTGCAAAGTCAGGGACACGACTTGATATCTGCAGAACCAAAGCATAACAGCACAAAACCAGTTTAACACATTCCACACGCTTCGCCCTCAATCACGTGACCTTCACCTGGACCCGGATTGCACCCTATGGTGTGATGCACTTTTTAAATTTTGTTACTCTTAAACATTGTTTTGGAAGAAAAACTTAAGATAGCTTATTCATTTCTGAACACAATTGTGTTTCTTAAAAAATGTAGGAAGTACGTTTAAACAGGAATTCTTTGCATTTTCCCATGCTACCCGTCTTTCTGTTTGGAAAATGGCTAGCAAATGCCTGGGAGTGAAATTTCGATTTATACAATATATACAGACATAAAGTACCAAACAAACATGTTTTATTAGAATATACATTAGAATTTAAATATTACTTACTATTTTCTTCTCCTTCGCGGTTGTTGAAGTACAAATCCATGTCAAATTGAGGGACCGGCAACATACTTCGATAGTCAAAATGGCGCTTGACCAATATTTACATTCTTTTCTTTCTTACAAACGAAAACTTTTGATTGGCTGAATTTCAAGGGAAGGAATCATGGTGGGCTATTTCCTAACGGTTTTGGTAGTTTCCTCCCTTATGTATTTATTCATTTACGCTTGTGAAAGCGGCTAATGTTCACTGCGTGCGTTGTGTATGGGCTCATTATCATGGCATTTTCTGTTGGGAATACTATAAAAGTGTGTTTGCAAGCAAACAAAAGAAAAGGTTGTTCCTTTTCCTTACATTTTGATCTATCATTATCAATTCAAATTGTTGTTCTATCTCTTTTAGTTAATTTTTTATGATTTTTTGAAAAAGGGGTAAATACATCCGTCCAAGGGGATCAAACAGCCGCTTAGCCTACGGTCAAGAGTGAGTTAAAGAAACACTATTTGATAGTTCATGAATTTCATTAATTTACTTCCTAGAATTTACTGCACTTTTATAAGCAAAAAAAACTTTAGGATCTCTTTTTAAGCACTACGTTTAGGAAACATCTTTCAAGAACCGGCACTGTACATAGATGAATATGTTATCACCAATAAGGAGAGAAAAAAAGAATAAAATCTGTTGGGAGTTCAGAAGAAGGCAATACTGCACCTCGTTGAAACATTGCAAAATGACTCCATAGTCTGATGCCATACGTGCTGTGAGATAGAGTAAACACTTGTAGGCATCATACCTAGAACAAAACAACATCATTTAGTCTTGGTGAAACAACTGGATGAGATCACATCTAGCAGAACCCATGTTATATTATCTTTGACACAGCTCCATAATCCCACTATTGATTTATACACACACTTATAAGCAAGTATCTTACTTGTGCAATCAAATTGTTCTCTCGTATATAACAAAGAGGAATGAAATGTGAAAAAATAGAACAATGAAAATGTGCCATGGTGAAATTGTGCCAATGTTGTCATGCATAGTCAAAGCGAAAAAAAATCAACATGACTAGAAGCCATTTAATATATCCCATTATTAAATAAATTATATGATTTAGTAAGAAAAATCTTAAAGTTTTACAAATTCTACTCATAATCTTACAGAAGATATCATGTGGCCTATATGCTCTAGCAAAACCTCACAAAGTGCAAAGAAAAGATTACAACATCCCTTACATGGTTGGCTTCCAGTGATATGCCTTTTCTCGAAGCTTCTGTAGAACTTCTTCTCTTTTAACAGGAATCTCATTACTGTTTTTACCTTAAAAAATGCAAACAAACTGTTTTAGGTTTATTTTCCAATGATCTGGGCAGAAATATAAAATAGTTTTCTGAACATTATAGCTTACACTTTAGTGTTTTAAAAAGAATAGCTATAACCAGGCTGCATGAAAAATATTCCACACTCAGCCTTTGCACCAGTTATTTGCAGGCTGACTAGGTTTCAAGTTTTCTCAGATTAACCTACTGCTTCAGTAGAACAAGTAGATAAGAAGGCAGCCATCTTGGCACTAGGAACTATTGGAAATGCAATTCCCACCCCTATCCCCACCAAAAAAACCCACAGAAGCATATACGTCAGAAACACCACTCCCAGCAAGGAAAACTAGAAAGTGTGAAAACAAATTACAAACTGCAGTACGAACTCTTTTTTGCAATGATCTGTTTTTCAATCTGCTGGGCAAGCTGATTTATTTCAGCATCAGACAGTGGTGCATGGCGACTCCACAGATAGTTTGCCAACTTGCCTGCACTGTGAGAGATATTTTTTACTGGATATTCTGCAGAAAAAAATTTTGTACTAGATGTTTTACAAGTAATTATTCTTCTACTCTGATATACCATGGCCTAAATGATCAGTGAATAGATGTGGCACACATACTGACAAGTGTGAAGGCTGTATGCGAGAAGTTTGTGTGCATGCATGCATGTGTGTTGGGAAGGATTAGTATATATGTATCTCAGTGTGTGTGACTATGATTTGACATTTTTGTATTATGATTTTTGACTAATTCTGCAATTCAAGAATCCAAAACATAGGGAGTGATCTAACACTTAAAAAAGAGGACATGAATCACACTGGTAAAGCAGAATGCAAAAGTTTGCAGAAAGCTTACATTCTAAAAGACAAACAGGAAAACAGGAGAATATGGATGCATTAGAATCATTTTCATCTAACAGTGGTTCCGTATGCATTCTCACATCTTTGCTGGACAGAGGAGAACTTGTGAAACTGCATCTAATCACAGAACTTTTGTTTGTAGGTCTCAAAACAACTTTAAAAGCCATGTTCAGTGGATTTTTTTCCACTCAATACTGTCCTTTAAGACTTCCAGGATCGTTCTGCTTTATATTCAGTTTCATGATTGTACTTTCCGTCGGTAGACCTTTGTAATTGTAAAGTCTTATTTTGACATCATCAAACAAAATACTAAATACATCACTGAAAACACCATAAAAGCAAGCTGATATTGCATGGAGTTGGTGCTGCTCTGCTGTGAGGAACACAAAGATACTACTTTCTCTCTACAGATCTCTGAGGAAAACCCCTAGAAGATTTAAGTAATATCTAGTTGGTTATCAGCTGTCTGAAAGACACAAAAATTACCAGCATCTTACTTTCAAGAAGAACTGTTGCAGCCTCTGCAAGCCTCTTTGGCACGGTAACTGTGGGAAGTACAATGCGACCTGGGTGCTTCTTATGCTTCAGTGAATCATCAGCTAAGCCTTGGGAGACCCAATCGTCTAGCTGAATCTGTAGTTTTTTGTCTTGTGTCTTTGATTTCTCTTCAGTTTTAGCTACAACTGCATGTTTGTTTTTCAGCTGCACCACACACAAATACATGCATACATAGGTAACCATGCAAACATATCTTTGTTTTAATGTATAAGTCTGTTTAAAGATTTATTTTCAATATAGAAAAAGAGAAAATGGGTACAACGATATTCATTACTAGAAATGGTAAAGTTTAAGAAGGTTTACTGAATAACATTTTATCAATTTTTTTTACAATACAAAATTTAACCTGTTTTAATGATTAAAATTAATCATTTTCATTTGGTCAAAAATGATCCTTTTATATTTGTTGATGTGACTTTTCATACATTGTTTGCTAGTTGTCTTAATAACTGTCACTTTCTTGTGTTAAATGTTAGCAGGAGAAAATGACCTCATACAAAAAATCGTTTATTTGCAAGATTGGGAACAGCTTTATATGGGGGTGGGGGGAACAGGGCGGCCATAACAGAAATGGCTCGCGGCATTATCGTCTGCTCGCTCCACTCAATTGCCCAATTGTACCTAATAAACCAAACCTAAACCTATTCCAAACCCTAACCCAAACCCCTGAAAAAATAACACAGACCAGCCTATGACGTCACATTCCCCCCCTATAAGAAAGTTCTGCCCAAGATTGTACTCACTTATTTCTTTTGTAACCTTGTTGCGGATTTTCCACTAGAACAGTTGGACGTAAACACCAAGGGCGCTAATTGTAATTTCTAATCAGAATAAAACCACTTAAACAATTACAAAAATCCACATTACTTACCACTGACTGACTAATTTTTCGACAATGTACTGTCCAGCTATGACATTTGTTGTATTTGATACCCACGCTCGCTAGTTTACGCAGGGAAGCTGCCATTTTTAGAGTAACTGTGATTTCATTCGCGAAAGAGACAGCTATGGGAATGTACTCTCCACAAACGTGTTAGTCTCCCCTTGCTTTGTATGGGGTAATCCAGCTGTTGATACCGGCTGCTCTTAATAAAGGACAACAGGAGCGCTCAGCGGAAATCGCTGGAAATAAAGCACAAAGTATCACAAAAACATGTTCTGGTGGTATTTTAGGAACAGCTTTGACATAGGGGGGCAACGCGACGGCCATAACAAAAATGGCTTACCTGTAGGCGGAGCTATGCAAAATAGTGACGTCACTATCACGTCACTCAACTTCTGCTGTCTCCTCGCTAAACTCCCCTGATATCGTCTGCTCCATCTTCTTCGAACCCTTACTCCAATTTTTCCGAGAAGTAATATCCAAAAATGAACAAAATTTGTCATCCCCAGAAAATTTCGTAAATCTATCACATCACTCAACTTCTGCTGTCTCCTCCCTACACCCTCCTGAACTGCACCACAAATTTTCCCAAAATTTCCATCCACACTCGTCATCTTGTCGTCTCCTGTCGACTTTCTCTCGTCTGCTAACATGAAATCACGAAGGTCCGTGATGAAATCAAATCAACAAACTTTCCCGCACCAAATATCACATGATTCAAACCATCCCAAAACCAGCCAATCACTTTACACACCTCCATGTCAATCACCATAACGTCACTCGACCAGTCCTCAACATTAGTCGTCTGCTCAATTCACTATAATATAACCTAACTCTAACCCAAACCCAACCCCTAATCCAAATCCATAAACCTAACCCTAACCCTAACCCTAAACCTAACCCCACTTCATAAATCACACACAACACCTGTGACATAAGGCAAGTGTTGGCCTTATTCTGAAAATGTAGAAATCCATAAAAGGTTTAGTGCGAACTTGGGATAATAAAAGATGGCGCGAAGCCGACATAATGATGTCTCTGCTACGTGTTCTAACTGGAGAGTTTATTGAATGCCACCACTCATAATACCCACAAACCAATAACACAACATGGTGTCAGAAGTGAGCAGCAAAGTGCTAGCTATGTGATTTCTCCAGGAACTTTCAGGTGGGCAAGTTTTACCCATTTCGAAATATTGCGCAGTACGTTCCAGTTCGCAATGTGACATTTCTCGCAGCATGTCTTTATAGAGTGTGGTTGGATGATTCAAAGTTTTGTGTACTCTACATAAGTTTTGACTTGCGGTGCTTAGTACAAACATTCGTGTACCCCACTTCAAGAAAGTTGGTTACTTCGTTTTTTGGTGGACACCAGCAACATGGCAGAGACACACCAGAGAAAACATTTCACTGCAAACGTTCCGGTTCCCTCAAAGCTGGATTTGTCTTCTAACATTGAAGTAAATTGGAAAAAATTTCTTCGTCAGTGGCAGAACTATGAGGTAGCAACGCGCCTTGATAAAGAAGATTCAGCTTATCGTAGTGCAGTTCTATTAGCTTGCATTGGCGAGGACGCACAAGAAATCTACGAAGGATTATCCTTTGAAGAAGGGGAGAACAACAAAGATATCCAGACTGTCATCGACAAGTTCAACGACTTCTGTTTAGGTAGCACACATGAGGTGTATGAGAGCTACAAGTTTCATAGCCGATACCAAAACAAGGATGAGTCAGTTGATACTTACGTCACAGCTTTACGCAAGTTAGCAAAATCATGTGATTTCAAGGATGTTGACCGCATGATTCGTGACAGACTTGTGATCGGTGTTCAAGATGACACTATGCGTGAAAAATTGTTGCAGAAGAAAACACTCAAGCTTCCAGAGGCAATAGAAATTTGCAGAGCTCATGAGACTTCCAAGACTCAAGCACACTCGATGGTGGTAAGCAACAGTGGGAGTACAATGGACAAAACCATCAACAAGATTCAGAAAGGCCAGCGAAAAGTTCGTTGCGGTATGAAGTCAGGCCTTCGGGGAAAACCAGAGACTAAGCCATGCTCTCGATGTGGAAAAGGTTCCCACAACAGAGATGGTTGTCCTGCAAAGAACGCTAAATGCAGAAAATGTTCCAAGATTGGTCACTACGCTGCAGTCTGTCGCTCTTCAGGTTCTTCTAAGATTCACGCAGTGGAAGAGGAAGAAGAAGACGAAGAAGTTTACATGGGTATGATTGTGGGCAGTGTGACAACAGATCCTTGGAAAGTCAGTCTCCTGATGGAAGACACAGAGAATGTGTTTAAGCTTGACACCGGAGCTGATGTTACTGTTGTACCTCAGACCGCAGTTCCAGCAGCCAAGCGACCACTGCAGAAAGTGCGCAAGAAACTGTATGGTCCAGGTCATGTTGAGATAGCTGTGGAAGGCATGTTCAAGGCAAAACTGACATACAAGAATATCTCTACAGTGCAAGAAGTGTATGTCGTAAAAACACTCGAAGAACCATTGCTAGGTCGACCAGCCATTACAGCGTTGAAGTTGATTGAGAGAATCAACACAGTTATAGAGGATCAGGAAAAGCGGTACAGGGAAGAATTTCCAAAACTTTTCAGAGGACTAGGAAGTCTACAAGATCCCTACAAGATTCGTCTGAAAGAACAAGCTGTTCCATATGCAGTAGCAGCTCCAAGGCGTTTACCTTTACCCTTGAAACAGAAAGTTAAGACAGAATTGGATCAACTTGAAAAACAGGGAGTGATTCGCACAGTCACCAAGCCCAGTGATTGGTGCGCCCCAATAGTAGTGGTGCCCAAGAGTGACGAGAAAGTAAGAATCTGCGTCGATCTGAGCAAACTAAACGAAGCAGTTCGCAGAGAGAACTACCCGTTGCCGTCAACAGATGAACTGTTAGCCCAGCTGTCAGGAGCAAAAATGTTTACAAAGCTTGATTGCAAAAAGGGCTTCCATCAAATTCCACTGGATGAAGGAAGTCAGGAGTTAACAACCTTCATTACACCTTTTGGAAGGTACTGTTATACACGTTTACCCTTCGGGATAAGTTCAGGGCCAGAAGTATTTCAACGACGAATGTCTCAACTTCTTGCGAACAATGAAAATGTCATTTGTGACATTGACGACCTGCTCATTTTCGGTAAGAACAAGCAAGAGCATGATCGTCACTTGAAGAAAGTGATGTCGACGCTTCAAGAAGCGGGCATTACCCTGAACGATGAGAAGTGCCAGTTTGCCAAAGAGAAGATATCCTTTCTCGGACACATCATCTCGAAAGACGGGATCGCCATAGACCCAGAGAAACTGTCTGCTGTGAAGAATTTTCCCAAGCCAGAGAATATTTCTGATCTCAGAAGATTGTTAGGAATGATTAACCACGTTGGGAAGTTTGCAGGCCCTAACCTCGCAAACGACAGCAAACCGCTACGTGACCTGCTCAAGAAAAACAATGAGTGGTGTTGGGACACTGCTCAAGAAACCTCGTTTGAGAGAATTAAGAAACAGCTGACTGAAGCTCCAGTGTTAGCACACTATGGTACTGACAAAACAACCATCGTCTCAACAGATGCTTCATCTTTCGGTCTCGGTGCAGTATTATTTCAGAAACAGTCAGATGGTCACCTTAAGCCAGTTTTCTACGCATCAAGAAGTATGACGGAAACTGAGCGCAGGTACGCGCAAGTTGAGCGTGAAGCACTCGCAGTGACTTGGGCGTGTGAAAAGTTCTGTGACTATATCACAGGACTTCGTGATCTCACAATCGAAACTGACCACAAGCCATTATTGTCTCTACTTAAAACAAAAAACCTTGAAGATCTACCTCCGAGAATTCAGAGATTCCGGATGCGCCTGATGAGGTTCAAGTACAACATTGTCTACACCAAAGGCAAGAATCTCGTGACTGCTGACACACTCTCACGAGCCCCAGCAAGAAACACTCCGAAAGATGAGAGAAGTGAAGAAGAAGAGATCTTCATCAAGCAAGTGATTCAGAGCTTGCCAGCCAGTGAAAAACGCATCGAAGAAATCAAGAACGAGACTGCAAGAGATACTGTTTGTAAGACAGTACTGTATTATCTTCACAATGGATGGCCACGTTCTAGTCCAGAGCAGGAAGAACTGAAAGCGTTTTGGACAGTACGATCAGAAGTCACAGAACATGATGGACTTCTTCTCTACAGATCAAGACTGATCATCCCTGAAGTACTGAGAACAGACATTCTTCACAGACTTCATATTGGACATCAAGGCATCGTAAAATGTCGTGCCTTGGCCAGAGAGAGTGTTTGGTGGCCAAAGCTTTCTCAGCAGATAGAGTCCATGGTACAGAGGTGCACAATTTGCATTAAGGAGAGGCCAATTCCCCCTGAGCCCCTTATTCCCTCTGTCACACCAGCATTCCCTTGGCAGAAAGTTGGAATGGACATCTTTGAACTGAAAAAAGAGCAGTACTTACTAGTGGTGGACTATTATTCACGTTATATTGAGTTGGCACACCTGAAGAATACTTCGGCAGAAACAGTCATCAACCATGTTAAGAGCATTTTTCCCGCCATGGAATTCCACAAATTGTCATCTCAGACAACGGCCCGCAGTTCTTCAGCAAGCAATTCCAAACGTTCGCTCAACAGTACGAGTTCACTCACACAACAAGCAGCCCGTACTACCCACAAGCGAATGGCGAAGCTGAACGCGCCGTTCAAACCGTGAAATCAATCCTGAAGAAGGCAGATGATCCTTATTTAGCGATTCTCACATATCGCGCTACGCCACTTCAGCAAGGTCTCAGTCCAGCAGAACTGTTGTTCGGGAGAAGACTACGCACCATGGTCCCCACCATACCATCTCAATTTTCCGAGAAAAAGGGAAAAGAAAGGAAGGACTTTCATAAGAAAAACGAGATGCAGAAGTTGAAACATAAACAGAACTTCGACAGAGCACACCGTGCCAGATCAGCCGCTGAGTTGGAACCAGGTCAGCCAGTTTGGGTGAAGCCAACCCAGACACCAGGGACAATCATCACATCTCTGCCCAACAGGTCATATGAGGTAGAGACTCCCTACGGTCGACAAAGACGCAACCGCCGCCTCTTGATTCCCAGAGATCCCAATCCCGAGAATCCCAGACCTATTCCAAAGAATCTGTCATCCCTTATTCCAACAAACCCAAAGTCCGAAGATGATCCCGACCCCTGGTCTGGTATACACTCAGACGATCCAGACGTTCCTGTTGCCAATACAGAGCCATGTCTAGGAGCCGCAGCCGGGAAGGTGCCAGCGTCCAAAGTCATCGCTCCTCCAGATCAGACTGTCAAGACGACCAAGAGTGGTCGCACCATCAAGATCCCACAGAAACTTGACTTGTAAATTATTGACTCGAATCAACCGCACATAGACTTGAATAGGAAATTCAAGAATATTAAAAGTTGTGTTATAGTGTAAGAAAATTGCAAAAGTAATAATAAATGCTCTAACTAGGAAAGTTAGGTGTGAAGGATTCAGGCTAAAATTAATGTTAATTAAGTTAGGTTGAAACATTAATGTCCATTAACTAAAGAAAGGGAGATGTGACATAAGGCAAGTGTTGGCCTTATTCTGAAAATGTAGAAATCCATAAAAGGTTTAGTGCGAACTTGGGATAATAAAAGATGGCGCGAAGCCGACATAATGATGTCTCTGCTACGTGTTCTAACTGGAGAGTTTATTGAATGCCACCACTCATAATACCCACAAACCAATAACACAACAACACCAACCAACACTCAACCTCACACCCCTCTCAAACATCGATCCTACCCGCTCTCCCCTCTCACAAAATAGCATAGCCCGCCCTATGACGCAGCTTGCCCCTCTATCAAAGTTCTGCCTTATTTTGTAACAAAGAGGCATGAAAGATTTTATATTAATATTTTTCTCTTAAGCACACCTGGATTTGTCGAGAAAACAGGAAGTGACGAAATGAACGTATTTCTAAAAATACCACCGTCTGCACGAGCTGAAGTCGAAGAGAAAAGATGTTATCCTTGGTAAAAGAAAACTGACCAGGACACATTGTGCTGTTGCTGAATGTTCTCTTCCACACTCAGATGGAGTTAGTTTGTACTCATGAAGGAAATCCTAAAGTTAATGGCAGCAAACGCCAGTGGATTCACTTTGTTCACAGATGTGTATATAATAGATGTGTATATATGTGTATGTATGTGTATATACAAGTCTCTGCTTTGTTCAAACATGCCGTGCGAACTTGGTCCCCACACCGTACTCAAGAATTTGCTGAAAACATTTCAAAATGGATTGTTATCCAGTGACTTATACAGTACAAGCAAGTCTTGGACTTTCAGTAAAGCGAAGAAATGTTATTGCTACAGCAGTGCTTACTATACAACAGCACGAGATGTTAACACCAACTACGACTGCTGGTAGATCAAGCACCAGATATACAACATCGACAGTTTCTACACCGTCTGGTCTACAAGTAACATCGTGTGACAGTCACAAACACATCATCAGTCGTATCTTTATCAGCATAATGCTGACAGTGTGAGGGCACCATTGATGTGCGTGAACAAACAGCTAAAAAAGGAGAAGAAAAGAAATGAGGGTGATAATCATATTATAACGAGCTTAAACGAGAACACGTGCGAGTATCAGTAAGTAAATAAAAAAATGTTGCATGTAACTGAATGAGGAAGAAATAAGTTTTTACATTGATAAACATGTTTCAAACTATCACTATATTTTTAATTGTAAAAAAATCCTTATCAGCAGTCAGTTGTAACTATTGTTGCCCATTAAATTTTGATCTGATTGACTTACCAGTCTGTTGAATGAAATCAGTTTTGACCATTTAATTATTTTTAACGTCATTCCAAGCTTCTAAATAAAGTTCCAGTCTGTACGTTTCAGACGTTTCATTTTTTTGGGGAAAAAATCTTTTTTTGAACTCGACAACCTGAGTGATGTTTCTTCATTTGACTTGAAGACATGCACACTCAATGCTACAAATACTTCCATCGCGCAAGAGAACCTCCAGTAGGAGAGTAATTTTTTCCCGCCTTCCTAGTGGCAGGTGAGAATGCCGATGTCTGAAGGCTTATATCTTTAAAGTTAAGCATACTTATGTACTCATATTTTGGGAATTATTATTTAAAACGAACTTAACCCGATCATAAAGAAATAATGTTGCGCTCGGTTTGTCCTTTAATTCTGCCTCTGCTTAGACAGCAACAGCGGTAACATCGACGGGTAGCTAGGGTACGATCACAAACAAACAACGTGAAATGGGGGACATAACATCTTGACTCTGCATAGCTCCTGTAAACATCGCAGTGGCAAAAAACTGTAAGAACTTTGTGTGTCACCCATTGTTTGTGAATTATTTAAAAAAAGGTAAAAGGTAAAGGTCATCCCATAACCTTTTCAGGTCGTTGGGGAGAGAGGTGTTAGAGACCAACTTTTCTCGGGGCCAGCTTTTTACATGAGGGTGGTGCCAATCTCCTCTCCCTCGCTGCCTTACCTTCCCCAACCCTCTAAGTTCGAAACGGTTCTCATTGCTGAAGTATATCTGCGGATATTTTCTTACACCACACCACTTTCAAAGTATCCGCAAACTGTTCAACATGGTGGATCACTTGCTTGGTAATATGCAGAAGATGCGAGATTTCCAAGCTTGTCATGATGCAGCTCAAAAGTTTGTTCAATGAGCAAATGATCAACTGAATGAAGCTGACACAGATCTCATCATGGAAGAGACCCTTCCTATAAGACGACAAAGACGGCGCATATGCATGGCTGCAGAACTATCTGTTGATGAGGCTACATCAGCCTCTACTCCATTTGATAAGTATTGGATTGAAGTATACAACCATATACACTATACTGAGCAGCATTGAACGACGATTTGACAGATCTTCAAGCTCAACATTGTAAGCTGATTTGTCACTCCTTCATTCACGAAAATTTGGAGAAGTCGCACCGGCATCATCAATGGAAGACATTCACAAATATTTGCAAAGATTTAATGAGGATGCGACGGCAGAAGAACTATGCACAGAACTTCGAAACTTTATGGAACAGTGGCCAACACTGAAGCAATGGGTGGTGGATGTTTATCCGGCACACAATGACAATCACGATGACAATGATCTAGGAAGTGCTATGCCTTCTACATGTGATTCGTGTAACTGTAAAGCCTGTCCTCTTTGTTGCTACAAGGTCCTCCTCAAGTTAAAACTCTTCACTGATGCCCACAGAAGCATTGGGCTTGCAGACAAGTTTCTTCTAACTTTGCGTGTGAACCTTCTTTCTCTGCTTTGAAAAGAATCAAAAGCCGCTTACGAAGTACAATGACTCAAGAACATCTTGAAGCTTTCTTGCTGATGTCTGTTGAAAAAAAATTCTTTTAAAACTTGACAATAAGGACATAATCGATGGTGTTGCTGCCAGCAGTGAACAGCGCAAAAACTTACTCTGTGAAGTCGATATTACAGTCGCGAGCTTTCTTTCGTTCTCTTAAGTTTTTATGATTTTATTTTACATTCACAATCCTTTATTGAATAAACGCTAGTCGTTGTTGAGAATTAACTGACTGAATTCGAGAGAGGAAACTCGCAAAAGGTATACCGTCTGAAAATGTTCTTGGTACAATGAAAATAAAGCATTTATTTTTAATAACACATGATTATGCGAAACAAGATTCACTACTTTGTTAAAACGAACTTGAGGGGATCAGGCAAAACCGCGCGTTTATTACATCCAATGCGTTGAAGACCTTACTAAGTATTATACTTCTAAGTGTAAGTTAAGAAGTAGCACATGCAAAGTCCCTTATGTCCGCAATATTGTCATAGATAGGATATATCCTAGGATTTGTAAGACGAGTTGCTACTGTAGGACTATTTTAGTGAGAAGGGCAGCTCTGTAAAAACAATGCCCGGGCCGCTTTAAAGCTCCAGTCCGCCCCTGCTCACAGCCACATAAGCATAGCTCACACGCATCTCTCCTACACACCACACACTGATCTCTCTCTCTCTCTCTCACGCACACACACACACGGAGCCTTCGGATGCGGACCATGGGGTGAGCTGGCATCATGACTGCGCAACTGTGCATCGAGAAGACTTTCTCTGATAGCTTATATTGACAGGTTTCCGAAGCAGGCAATGAAGGAGGTGACCAGACCTTCGATGAAATTGTTGTAGAGTTTCAGCCTTATAATTGATCCCCATGCAGCGAGAGCAGCTTGCAATGCATATATTAGTATAATATAACCTCGGTGGGCTTCTTGCACAGTCACGTGGTCTGTGACAGCCTTGAGTTTGAGTGGACACCGAGCTATACACAGTTTTTCTCCTGTCAAAATATAGAGGGGAAGTCTGCTGTGGATGCATATCTAAATCAAAAATTTTCTCAGTTTTGATATTTTAAAACGGGAAGAATTGTTTCTGCAGTATAGCTACTTGATCAATTCTTCTTTTGGGCACGAGTCGATCTGATGTTCAGTGTTGTGACAATTCTGGTCTTCAGTGCGACGATGGTCATGGAGGAGTCGATATGACTGAAGCAATATGATTTTGTTCAAAATGACCGGCCCCCTTCGGCAAACATTTTACATATTCTGATCGACAGTCCACATCCGTTTGTTGCCTCAGAATATTCCCCGCTTTAAACAAATTAACTGTCATTTTTTGGTAAAGAAAAGACAGCGTATCTATATCTGAATCTTTTTACTCACATTTTCACAGATAAGAAACAGGTAAATTAAGTAATAAATACACAAAGCAACAGGCAGACATTACATTCTCTTGGCACATTGATCAATGTAATAATCTTTTTCTGCAAAAATGCATCTAATGACAGGATCTTTCCAGAAAGATGGCAAAACTACTCCTTTCCATGCAGACATTGAAAGATTAACTTGCAAAAGATCCAGTCAAAAGAAGTGTGAAACCTTCAATATTGTGCAGTCTTAAGTCAACTTGAAAAACTTACATATAATACAGCAGCTAGATGGAAAGCAAAATGTTGGCAATTAGACATCATCAGTAGACTAAGTCAGTCAGTTAATCAATAGTTCTTTTTTGTTGTACTTGTATCAAAATGTTACATACTTTTCTTTGGGTTAGGTAAAATGCTGGAATCTTGAAATCACAGCATTATTTACCCTGTCTAGGCTCAATTTCATCTTGAAGGACATACACATACACTGGACACCAAAATTGTGGATGCAAATCAGAAAGACTCAATAAAATGTAGTATTAAACTTTATATTCCATGCCAAACATCTGTTTGGACCTGACTACAGAGCTAAAAGATATTCTGGAAGAATGTTAAGTGGGTAATTTCAAAAAGGACCTAATCGTTGGTACCTGTTGGTAAAGTGATTTTTACAAAAGAATAGTTTATGATTAGATTTAACAAGCTGAGGGGGAACCCCCCCCCCCACACTGTCACCTAAGTACTGGAGATAACAAGGAAGAAAGTGTGAAAAGGCTCAAAATAAATCCTACACTCTTTCCTTTAAACATTGGTTTATTCCAACAAACAATATGGAAACCTCCCCATCTCTGCAAATGACCAAAATTACCCACATCTGCTATTTACATGGCATGCTGTGTTTAACTTACTTCTGTAGAGTCCAGCGAGTTGGGGGGGAATTGGTGTTTTACACCGAGCCAGCAACTAAGGCTATGTCCCTACAAGGCAGCCAGCCCTCTAAACTGATGCCACATGCCGAGAAAGAACAGGGTGCCTGAAATGAGAGCTGAACCTAGCACAGCCAACCTTCACTGTATTGGTGGCAGGTGCTAACTGTTGCACCATCGGCGGACCACCATAGAGTCCAGGGAGAAGAAAAGGTGATGAAGTATAAGATACTATTGCCAGCACTTTATTTAGCAAACTTTCCACTGAGTTCAAATGCAGAAGAACAGTTGTAGTCTTGTGTGAGTGGCTCTTTAAAGTCTTTTCAAATGAAAGATAATGGTCAATTTAAATCCATTTTCTCCAAATATATTGTATAGTACTGAGAGAAGGGAACAATTTTGTTACCTCAGGACAGAAGAATCAGGCAAACATAAAACTCACAACCTGCCATCTAGATGATCACACTAAGTAGAAGGTACACAGAAAATCATTAGATGGTAAAATTCAACGGTATGTGAAAAAGATGCCAGTGGAGTATCACGAAGAGGCAAAGCCTTTACACTGGTCATCAAGCTGTAAAGATTTAGGAATAACAGGACATAAGAACCAGTATTCATGATTCTTAAAATTCCATTAGTTACTAAACATAAACGGTTGAGAGAAATGTACAAACTGTGAAAGATGCTTAGTTATTATGTTTTGGACATCAATTGATAAGTGTGTAATTAGGCGCCAGGTGAGAGAACTGTGCTTTAAATTCTGGCTGAGAAAAATAACTGAAACCCCTTCCTCCCTGGAGGTATGACTGAATTTGAAAAAAGTTTTATTTTGTACCTGTTTAAAAAATTCCACATCAGAATGCATTTTCAATTCAGCTGAAAGTGGTAATAGCAAACTGTATTCATGGAAAAAAAAGTTGTGTACTTTTTTTTAGCAGCCATGCATAATCTTGCAAACCCAAACATCTGCAAATAAACTGTACTGCACTCGTGTGATCTTTAGGGAACTAGGAAAGCCCCAGGCACATACATAGGATCATGGACACAACAAACACATTGCTGTTCCATTTCCTGTTAATCTCCACAATCATCAAAACCAGATTACTTTGCATGATAAATCAACTTTCTCCATCTCAGTTCAGAAGAATTTCAACTACTGCTGAACAAAACTTCAAATGTTTTAGTCTGGTATATTGCTGCATACGAATACTCTTCAGTGGTCAGATACAAAACTTGCACAACAGTTTTCATTTGTGTAATGCACTTTTTAATGGGTTAAACCAGGGATGCACTGCATAAGTGCTTTTTCTCCATTTTTATTCAGAAAAATGACCATAAATCTCAGATGGGGAATGGTACTTTAAGAAATGGAAAAAAAAACCCACACAAACACCCACACATCTCAGGCATGAACTTAACTTGAATAAGAAAACATGATTGTCTGAGTACTAATACATCAGGACTGACAGATTTTGGCAATGTCTTTGTTTCGTAGTTTTTATCATAAATATTTACAAACAAAAAATTGTCAGCAGCACAAATAAATAGTAATTAAATGGAAAGATTTACAGTCCTTTATATTTGAGGCACACATAATATCTTTGGCATGTAACTGCAACGTTTCTCTATACTTTCACCTTTTCTTTTAGAAGACAAAAAATAACCCATTTTCAGTAGTGTTTTGCTCAGTGTCCAAAGTTGTACAAAAATATCTTCATGGAAGACAACTACCACCCAAAAAATAACCCACCAAGTAAACGTGTACAAATGCATTTGTTACCAAAAGGATGCTGGACTAAAGCAGAATAATAATAAAGGTATTTATAAAACACCCATTCTTGCTACAGCAATTTAAGGTGCATGTAAGGGAGAATTCCTGGTGATCCACGCAAGACTGGACAAAAGTTCTCTTGGTCTAGGCACAGGCAAGAAGGAAATGCTACTGAAGATTATAGAACAGTCTCCTTGGGTTTTGATTAACAGATCCAAAGTGCTGAAATAGCCACAAAATTGACTACTCATTTGTTCAAATATTCTTTTTCATCCATTAAATTCACTGACTGAAAACTCATTGAGCTTACACTGCATATTACATTTCACACTAAATTAAATGGCCTATAGCATGTGTAAACATACAAGACTAATGTGTCACAAAAAACAAAGAAAGTAGTTCTTCTGTCTAAAATTCAATGTAACACTCTTGCTTCAATTGAAAGAGGGCCTTGTAATAATCTGTTCTTATCAAGTGACAGAAATATTGTTTAAGAGAATAGAATGTCACTAAGTCTGATTTGTTCCAAAATAAAACTGTCTAAATTTTGTTTTCATGCCTGTAAGCTAGTGCAGACTTATTGTTGCTGTTACATCTGCCATACAGGGCCCAACTATTTTTCCACTACAGATGGTGACTACACAGCTAAAAAAATCTTTTTCAGAGTCACATCTACAAGAAAAAAGTTACAAAATACAGATGGAAAGCTTTTCTTAGAACCATTAAATACAGACTGCCTCATGCATATATGCACGTAAAGATGATGTAGAAAACATCATCCACAACAGGAAAATAATATGGTAAAGACCCTTCATCTACTGTGCAATTCACAAAGGAGTATGAGATTACCAAACTGCACAGTGAAAAGTCATCTTCACCAAAATGCCCCCATTACAACACAGAGATATAAATAATTTATGAACCATTGTAAATAGATCTCCTCTGCACACCAAGTGGCAGGGCAAGATCACCAACAATAAACTGCAAAAGCCAAATGGCACCCATACACAGACACATAAAAGAGAGAGAGGAGGCGTATGGCTTGGCCACACCTTAAGGAAGCCATCTGGCAACACTTGCCACAAAGCTACAAAAAGGAATATACAGGAGAAACATTAGTAAAGCAACAATCTGGACATGATCAGCTGAATCAGAAGGGTTCCACCAGTTGTACTCCTTGGCCTAGCTGGAAGCCCTGGTCTGGTACAGGCAAAAGGCAATCCCTCATTGATTTCTGCTTCTCTTTTGACTCAAAAATTTTAAAATACACTAGCACACATAAAGCTGCAGGTCAGGAAGAAAATGGATCCAAAAACCCCAAGTTATCATGGAAGTGTTCATCTATATGTCATGCCCAAAACATGAACAATAATAAAAAAATCTAAATAAATTAAGCTTTGTTACTCCATTAAGAGAATGTTTGTATATTAAATCAGAATATGGGTTTTTTTGGTTGTATACCAGGAAGCCCATTAAGTCCAAGCAAAGCAAACAACCTCCTCTACATTATTGATAAGGATTCTGCCTTGTGGATCTTGAGCTACTGTGGACACCTCCTTCAAAGGTCCAGCTTCGAGTTTCACTGAGTGGAGCAGCTTGCCATTTGCAGCTGACAGGCAGTCAAGTCTGGTGGTGCCACAGAGGCAGTACAGTCGTCGCAGTCCAACACTGCATAAACTACGAGGTAAAAACAAGTTAGGGTGTGGAAGGCGCCATAGCAATGCTCCCGTCTGATCCCAACAGCTGACGTCCAGCAGGATGCCATCTAACACCACGATCTTGCCATCCTGTGTTGTACACATGGCAGTTGGTGATCTAAATAAAGGTTTCCCGTTGCTGTCATTTACAATGGCTGCCTTCAAACGAAGGGCTGGCCCCCCAACATCCAAAATATGGACCCCCAGAGAAAACCGTGCAGCAAGAGTCTGCGTGGTCAGACGTGCAACATTGGTGTATCCACGACAGGTGTTGTAAGTGTGCTTGATACACTGCCGATGGTTTCCTAGGTGAACCAGCTGCAAGGTTTTGGCTGCATGGCTGACCACAGCAACTATTTCCCCATCCATGTGGCACATCCCATGGGGCGTGGTTAGGTCAACTGCTGGACACAGCCCTCCCTGACCTTGTTCTTCAACTGTCATTTGCACCAGTTTGACACGGCTGTTTGCTCGATCAACGACCGCTAGCTGCCTGTTAGGTAGTATGGCAAAATCAGAGATAATAGGTCGTCGTGAGTCTCCAGCAGATACTGGCCGAATACTGAACATGGTTCGAAGCTTCTGAGCATCTGCTCGTGTAGATGAATCCCCATTTTCTTTCATGGAGTTGCCCAGGCTCTCTCTGGGCTTTTCTGAAGACACAAGCACCGCACTGGCTTGACCAGAAACTCCACCATTTGCTGCTGCAGAACTTCGTTGTGAAGCTTCGTTTGCCAAGGCATTTCCTGCGACAGATTTTGTTTTGGTACCACTGCCATTTACTCTAGCACCATCTGCAACCACCTGAGAAGTAGCAGGCACATTTGGTGCACTGAGTGGTGCTTCACCTGATACAGCAAATTTGTTTGGCTTTGAGGGGGGAAGAATTTTCGATGACAAACCTGATGCAATAGCATTCAGGCTTGACAAGGTAGTTGACAATTCTGAAGCTGCCATAGAATTTTTCTGGGCAAGCAGTGCCTCACTCAAACCCCTAGCTGCTACTGGCTCTTGATCAGGCCCGGACCTTGACTCTTTTGCCCTGGGGATCGTGTTGGTTCCTAATGGCGCTGCTGTGCGAGGTTTTGGAGTCGGAAGAGTGTTGCTCCCATTTGCCATCGAGTTTGAAGCTCCACTTTTTGGCTTTGGAAAAGTATGGCAAACCACAGCTGCACCATTTGAAGATACTGCTTTGGAGGACTGCAAGCCAGTCACAGTCTGTGAGACAAAAGAGCCTGAATTTAGCATGCTAATATTCTGGTCTAATGCCGCCTGTAAAACAGTTGCACCTGGTTTGGATGCTGCCAAACAACCACTTCCTGTAGCCTGAGTACTGCAGGTGCCAGATTTCGTTAGCAAGAGGCCAGTGTCTAAAGCTAAACTTGCTGCTCCAGACTTTGACACAGGTAAACTATGGCTAGGAGTGTCTGCAGCACCATCTGTACCAGATTTAGAAGTTGGCAAGGTAAAAATGGCTGATGTACTATTGACAGGGGTGAAAATAAAACCCTGAGTACTTTTTTTGGGGCTCGTCTGCTTGGTGGTAGAACTTGCTGCTGTAACGACAGGATGCTTAACGCTGAATACTGACCCATGCACAGATCGTCGTGCTGAGCTGTTTCTTGGACGAGCTTTGGGCCGCAACTTTTTACCTATAGACAGCATGGAGAATGGATTGCGCTGACTGTCACTCTCTTTATCACTCTGAGATGAAGAAGGGCTGTGTGTCAACACAAATGGAGCAACACTAATACCACAAGTAGCAACCTCCAGTGTGGTCTGAAGAAGCAAGGGGGAACATGCCTGGTCTGTGTGTCCATTACTGTTTGGACCAATGTGACATGACAGTCTTGCTGGACAAGTCTCCAATACAGCAGATGGATTTTCAACTTTGGCTGGGACTAGCAAGCCTGTGTTGTCCTCTCCAACATCATCTGCTCTGCTGTTGTCCAGCTCGAAACACAACATAGATAATTTGTCCAACACCTGCTGGATCTCCTCAAATCTGGCTTTGTTAAGTACAGGAATTTCAAAACGGCAGTCTCTAACTTTTTCGATGTATGTATTAAGATCTGAAATGTGAATCACAGCTTGTTTGAGATCATCAGGGTTTGTTTCACGCAAAAGCTGAATGTCCGACACCTTCAGCTGCATCTTTTCCACTCTGTCAATGTCTCCCTCTAACAGGGAGATAAACCGATCCACATCTTCCTCGTGTGCCACAAGGTGTCTCTGCACCTTGAAATTTATACCATGCATCTTAAGCATATCGCTACCCTTTTGTTCTTTGATTTTCCCCAGTAAAGTGTCATAGGCTTCATTAAGCTCCTTAAAATTGATGGTGGTACTCCTTGAAAGGTTCTCTCTATCCTTCTTTACTTTGTCTTCTTGTTGTTTAATTTGAGCCAAGCCAGCTAGAAGTGCTTTTTGGGATGTCTCCATCTGAAGTCGCCGTGCAGTAGCTGTCTCCGCTATAGCGTTAAGCTTGCTACACTGCCTATGTTTGAGAAGGGCACACACTGGACACAGCAGTAGTCTACAGTCTTCACAGAACATTTTCAAAATCTGCAATAAAATGCAAGGTTTTAATTAGGTATAAATGTGTAATGCTGCCTGATGATGAACAGTATTAATTCCATTCATTAATTTCATCACAAAACAAGTGTCAGATACAATCAGGAGATGTGATTATCTTGAAAGAGAAAGTACTGTATTTTGAAAAATGTGTAGGTGGTTGACAGTAAACCAGACACTCTTTAGATTGGGACTGTCTGTTGAAATTAAAATATATCAATAATAAATACAGTAAAGTGGCAATTTCACTAGTCTGGTTTTTGTACTAAATCAAGACAAACAGTTCTGATCCCTTTCCTTAAGATACAAATGACAGATTTTTAAGTTGACAGGTTATGCTTATGTCATTATGTAAACCAGTGGTTCTCAAAGTATTTCGGACCGCGGACCACTTTACTCAAGTAAAAAAAATACAGCGGACCACCAATGCCTCAAATCACTCTGTACCGTGAATTTCAAATAAATTGCCGCATTTGTTTCATTACAATTCAAAACTAAATGTCCTTTTGAGACAGTCCTATAGTAATAAGTTGACAATAAATTACATACCTCGTTGTTTATAATTAAAATGTTAATGCGATGAATGCAGTTGTTTTTGGTGATATATTAAGGTGATAATACGTGGATCAATGTAGGAGAGTTTCAATCTCATGTCAGATTCCACGTTCAAGCGGCTTCTCTTATTTGTTTTTAGTCCCAGAAGTGTTGAAAATCCAATCTCGCAATAGTAAGTTGTTGGAAATGGCAGTAGATGCTTCACAGCGATGTCAGCAAGTCCACCCGTACTCAGATCGTACATGAAGCCAAAAGTCTGTCAAACATTTCTCAGCAAACAGCACTTTCAGAAAACCATCCGAAGCAAGTTCCACAAGACTGTCCACATCCCTTGAAGAAAGTTTGGTACTGACCGCTTCAGCTGCATTCATGTTTGCAAATGGATTTCTGATCCATTCAGACTTTGTCTCAGGCTCTGGAAACAAAATTCTGAATTGTTCGTGCAGACCCTGTAGGTGTGACTTGATGTTTGTAACAATCTGCTCCCCAATTTCCTGCGGTGATGGCTCAAGAAAATCACTGAGGGTTGGGAATGAGTCCAATTCTCGGCGATGGAGGCGATGACACCACAGCCCAGGTTTATACACACAGCTTTTACTTTGTCTTGAATGGTAAAGACTGGGACATCTCTGCCCTGCAGGGCTATGTTAAGCCCATTCATACTGCTAAACATGTCGAGCAGGTAGGCCAACTGAGCAAGTCATGAAAAGTCATGCATGCAATCCCACAAGTGGAAAGCTTGATGGTCCGATCAGTCGCGCAGAAAAATTGTAACCTCCTCGCGCAATTCAAACAAACGGGTGAGCACTTTCCCACGCGACAACCAACGAAATTCTGTATGAAAAAGAAACTTGGTGTGTTCACTTCCCATCTCTTCGATAAATCTTTAAAAATCCGCGCGTTCAAAGGGCGCCCTTTGATAAAGTTTATAATTTTTATTGATTCCTCCATCACTCTCTTAAGATCGACGGGCATTTGTTTTGTTGCGAGCTGTTCTCGATGATTGCAACAGTGTGTTGCTACTGCCAGTGGAGCAACTTGTTTGATACGTGCGGTCAAACCTTTAATGTTTTCCGTCGTTGACGCAGCACCATCAGTGCCAACACCGACACATGGCATCCAATCAACTTTGTTACTCAGAATGTAGTTGTTCAGTATCTCGAAAATATCATCTTCAGTTGTATTTGTCGGTACAGACTTGCAGAAGAGAAAGTCACCATGAACAGCGCCTAAGTATTCAGACCTGACACATGTCGAAAGGTTTCCTTCGTTGGCTGTCAATAGACTCGTCGAGCTCAAGCGCCAAGAACTGACTGAAACAGTCGTGATAACAGCTGATATTCCACACTTTCAGCCATGGTTGTTATTCCACGTTTCACGGTATCGTTTGAAAGAGGAACTTTGTTGATAGCATTTGTCGCCTGTTCACCGAGCATGATTTCTGTCATTAGTCTGGCAGCAGGTTTGATCAAGTTCTCTGCTACAGTCTGGTCTTTCCCGGTCTTTGCCATCAGTAGCGAAACTCTGTAGGCTGATGATGATGATGATGATGATGATGATGATGATGATGATGTCCATTTGTAATGCGCAGGTATCCATTCAGAAGAATGCTCATTGCGAAGTAAAAACAAAATAAATAAAAAATAAGAAGAAAAAAATAAAGCAAATAAATAAACACCAGGAAAGTAAAAAAATAAAGACAGAAGTGTTTCTTGATTGTTTCTTGATGTCTCTCCATTAACCCTACAGGACCTGTCTGCTGCATTTGACACTATAGACCACTCTCTGCTTCTTCACAGACTCCACACCCTCTACGGGATTTCTGGACCTGCGCTCTCATGGTTCAACTCCTATCTCACTGATAGGACCCAGACTGTGTTAGTTGATGGTCAGATATCTCGCCCTGTTTCACTTTTCTGTGGTGTTCCCCAAGGCTCAGTACTTGGCCCAGTTCTGTTCATCCTGTATACTAAGCCCCTTTCATCATGCATCCGGTCTCACCAGGTTTCTCATCAGTCCTATGCTGATGACACGCAGCTTTACTGTTCCACTCCGCCGGCTGTCTTACTCTGCTATTAGCTATATAGAAGCTTGTATCAGTGATGTCAAGGGCTGGATGGTAAAAAACAAGCTTAAACTAAATGATGATAAAACGGAAGCCCTCTTGTGCCATAGAAAAAGACATCAACCTTCACTCGTCAGTCTGCCCAATCACATCAAGGTGGGCGACACCAACATCACCTTCACGTCATCTGTTAGGAATCTGGGATTTATTGTCACTGATGACATGACACTCGATAGACATGTAGCATCTGTCTGTCGGTCTGCCTATTATGAGATTCGTAAGATCAGTGCTATCCGTCACTTTCTCTCTACACGTGGCACCAACACTCTTGTCTGTGCGTTTGTTCTTTCTCGACTTGACTACTGCAACTCCTTGCTGGCAGGCTGCCCTGACTACCTCATTCAGAGACTCCAGAGAGTACAGAACTCCGCTGCACGTCTGGTACTTAGAGCCACGAAAAGGGACCATGTCACTCCTCTCCTTCGTTTTCTACACTGGCTACCCATCCGTTCTCGCATTCAGTACAAACTGTCTGTGCTGTGTTTTAATTTCTTTGCTGGCTCCTGTCCTGACTATTTCTCTGAACTTCTCATCCCTTACTCTCCGTCCAGACAATTACGCTCTTCGTCTGACGACCGTATCCTAACTGTTCCTGTCACCAGAACAACAACATATGGTCACAGGACTTTTGGCTACTGTGCTGCAAAACAATGGAACTCTCTTCCTTTCCATATCCGCCACCTTCCTACAACTGAATCTTTCAAATCTGCACTGAAAACGCACCTCTTCCTTGAGCATTTCTCCTAACACAGTCCACACAATGCTCGTCCTTCTTAACCCCGCCCCCTTCCCTCTTGCTACTTTACCCATCTTTCTCGCAGAATCACTATATTTCTCTGTTCCTGTTACTTGATGCCTTTTGTTTTCTGTTTCGTCGTCAGTACTGTCGTTTTCTTTCGTCCCCTTTGTTCTGTGTCTACTTAGTCCACGTCTCTTCCTCGTTTTAAGCGCTAAGAGCATGCTCTCTATGAGTGTGAATATGCGCTATAAAAATCTTCACTATTATTATTTATTATTATTGGTTAAGTTTAAGTCCGTCTTAAATAAACAGATGGGTCTTCAGTCTTTTTCGAAACATGGTTGCTGAGGTGATGGTGGACAGTGACGATGGCAGAGCATTCCACAGTTTAGGTGCCGCGTTTTTGAAGGCTCTGCCTCCAGTGTCTTCTTGTTTGTGTCTTCCACTGCAGGGAGACAGGAGCGTGACTGGGAGCCAGAGCGCAGACCACGTGACGGCTGTAGCCTCAGCGTTTTCATCGCCAGAAGCAAAAAGGTGCATCATTCCTTTATTTTGTTGCAGCTCCTTGCATTTATTCTCGAAAAACTCCAGAGGCTTATCAACATATTGGCAGTGCTTGGATTCAAAATGACGGTTTAGTTTGGAGGGTTTCATCGCTCCACTGGCCAAAATTTCACAGCATAAAACACATTGCGGGTTAAGGACTTCTTTATCACCCGTCCAAAAAAATCCCATGCTCAAATGATCAGTGCTATATTTTCTTTTAACTTGTTTTTGGTCGTTTTCTACGCTGGAATGACACTTTTTGTGTGCATCACTACTGTTCTTAACAGCTTGTTTGACGCTTTCTTTGTTGCTATTATCTTGAGCAGAAGATGAAAATATCACGTGAGGTGTGTCTTCCATTTCCTGGCAGATTGCTTCTGCTTTGCAGCTGGTAAACGTATCAGAAGAACAGAGTGGTTGATTTGGATCACAAATGACCTCAGTTGAATCTTTTCCTCCTTTCTGCATCTTGTTTGCACTTTCACAGTCACCAGCATCACGGGATTTGCGTTTTAAGCTAGCGATCTATAATAACCCTTCGGCTTGAAAATACTGAGAAAGAAAACTTGGAAAGACGTCTTCTCCTCAGCACCCAGATTCGGAAAGTGGTCAGCCTTTCTTACTGATGCAGAGTTGTTTTTGCCTGCCTGATCCCATTTCATGTTTGACCGAATCAGGGAAGCTGGCACATGCTAAATTAAATATCTTTAATTAACAGAGCCGTCCTGTTCAGGTCGGCGTGTCACGCGTCACTTGTCGTCATATATAGCCGCCCGCCTTGACCATCCTTTAAGGCCATTATCAAATGCGTGGTAACTTGACCAGCGGACATTTGGGGTCCCACACAAGCTGAAGTTTTCTACAAGCCTATCTGGTGATTTAAACATCACTTTGCTGACATATGACGACTGTCAGCCGCGGACCACCTGACATGCCCGCGGACCACACTTTGAGAACCACTGATGTAAACCATAAAAAAAACCCACAAAAGAAATAACTCAAGACCTTGTCCACATACATTTAAGATATCGTATGTAGTAGACCTAAATTTGTTACAGTTGCTCCAAAAACATCTATTTATTTCATATTTTTTCATAACTTGTGAATGTATTTTAGCTGGTGGCATATCAAGGGGAGGGGGTGGGTGGGTGGGGAATTAGTGTTTTACATGGAGCCAGCAACTAAGGCTATATCACGGCAAGTCAGCCAGCCTTGTAAACTGATGCTACATGGAGAGTAAGAACAGCATGCCCAAGACGAGAGCTGAACCCAGGACAGCCAATCTTTACTGTATCGGTGACAAGTGCTAACTGTTGCACCACTGGAATGCCCAGCATACCAGAGCCAACGAGGTCTAAGGGCCATCAAATCTGAACAAGGCCCTGGACGAGGATGATGCGCATAAACGTACAAACGCCATGGACACAATATGATATGGAAATAAGTAGAAAGAAAGACATGTAGATGTAAATACATGTCAATACCTCTTCTGGATGTTCAGAGCACTGCTGATGCTTATTCTGGTGCTGCTCTCTGGCGGCATGGTCAGTAATGGAAACAATTGAATGTGACTGACATGATGGTATACTCATGTGCACCTGTATAAACATATAGCAGCAATGATGTAATGAAAGCAGAGAGACAGAAACACATACCTCTCTCATCATGTTTTCATTTATGGAAATCATCAAGTATCTTATTTTTTACACCAATGACAGCAATGACCCTTTGTTCTCAAGAACTTCAAAGGTATCTCTTATATTGCATTAGCTGTAAACTGGATAATGGTGCCTAATAAAAGCTTAAAAAAATGCTTATGCAATTGCTTCAAATGAATTATTACAACTTAAATTTTATGAAGCAGGATCATTAAGACATTTATGTCAAAGCCTTTTTTCAAAGCCATACGAAACCTATGAATTCTTGGAGGAAAAGTGTAATATAAAGGCAAAAAACAGCTAAAGATATTTCTGTGGCTTACTTGATTCCCAAAATGAAAATAATGAAACTTGGGAATAAAAAAAATCAAAATCTTATGCTTTAAAGTAACAAATCTCTAAATTATACAGTGACACAATTTAATGATTTGCAAAGTTAAAGATATTTTCTTCCAAAAGAGAATCTTGTGCAGCGTGAATGTCCAAACATAATTTTTGCTTTACTCAGGGGATAAAACATATCTTAAAAGTAAGATATATTTAATATATGAGACATATTAAGATTTATGAATGCTGATAAAAAGTCTAAAATAGTGCAAAGTGGTGTAACGTACCTGCAAGCAAGCTGCACAGTAAGACTGTGAGCAATCCAGACAAAACTGTTCAGCATCTCTGGGATATGGAGTCTGCTTAGAGCATGGAATGCAAACCTCTCCTCCTCTTGTACCATCCCCTTCACCATCTCTCTCCTTTAAAGTCTCTGTAAGGCAACTGGCAAGGTCAGACATGATGAAGTTGCTGCGAAACTGCATGCTCCATTCATTCTGTGGTCGATGTGAGTTAGGGGGTCGAATCTCTTCACGACACACAGGGCATGTAAAGAAAGGCTGAGCCAGAGAGACAGGACAGTTCTCAATGTAAGAGCTCAAACACTTTTGACAAAAGCTGTGGAGACATGGAAGCATGCGAGGGTCATTATAGGCCTCCAAGCATATTGGGCATTTGATGACTGATTGAATTAGAGACTCCGCCATCTTGTCTTTAATTTTCTGAAACATATCAAGGAAGAAAATTCAGAAACTATAGTTATGAAAAATTAATGCCATCATGCAACAAAATATTTTATTTTGTTAAAAGGAATGGCAAAAATCTAAGTGCATCCATACCATAAACCAGACATTTTCTTTTTATTAATACATACTTTCGATCACACATACCATATGCCAAAGACTTTTAAACATATCTGATACTATGCATGCATTCAGCAATTGTATACTTCATAATGCAAATGTACTATCTGAAAGTATAAAAAATACTCGTAAAAGGCACTCGTGGTCTGACAGTAAATAACTTTTTGAGGACTTGCATCTTGATTGACTTTATATAAGCGCATGATATAGCCCGTTCGATCAGTTTATTTTCTGTGTAAATTATCCTTAAAAAGACGTAACGTTGATATCTTGGACACATAGCAATAAATAAAGTTTATCAGTTTAAATAGGTCAGAATTTTTTTTTTCTAAAGTGTGGTAGCAGATTGTTATCGTGTCTGTGAAAAAGAAAGTTGAGAATAGCAGACGATAATGAAATCTTCAGTCAGCACGGTGCGTTCGCAAAGTTACTGACTCTGTGCGTAGGTAAAATGTTTCGACGATGAGCCCTGAAAGCTAGGAATACTTTCAGTAATAAAACTACTTAAAAAAAAACTATCAAATTTACTCGACGTGAGTAAGAAAACATAGTCTAAGCTAGTATACTGTGTATATACGTACCAACAGAGTATGGAAATCCAAAACTTATAAAGGATTCAGTTCGAGTAAGCCCTGTAGCACCATTTTATGAAAAGCCACTAAACAAAGAAAAGAAACTTGGGATGCAGCATGATGTGATGCTTGTCTAACTAGCGCAGGGGCTGCAAGCCTGACGATGTTGACATCAACATCCCAACACCGTCTCTACAATGAAACAAAGGGATGCCACTCTGACGCTGGACTCTTAAAATAAAGATGAGCCACAACCTTCCCCCCCTTTACTCTTGTCAGTGAGTCACGTGTCCACAGTAACGCCAGTTTTTAACAGTTGAGAGACTCTTCCACAAGTTAAAACAACTTAATATTGAACAAGAAACTGAAATCGGTTAAAAATGTGATCGCATTACTTCTCTATATCTGAAGGAAATACTTTCGACCAACAAGCTCTCCTCCCTATTGAACGAATATTAGGATCTTCCTATGGCCTTGGATTTAGGGCACGCGCGTTTCTAAACATAGCCACCGGCAGCAGCACTCTTCCACTCGCTACAACAACTATAAATAGATATTCGTCTTCGAAACAGACATGGATCGACGACTAAAATTGTACTACTATCCGACCTCGTATTTTTCGCAGAAGGTAATGTTTTTTTTGTGCAGTGGCTTGAAGAGATGCTCTCGTTGTCGTTGTTTTCGTCAATGACGACGTTTTGCGAGGGCGAAATGAGATACAGAGAGAAAGAAGCAGATGTTTAGAGATCGATACATACATAAACACCTACAGAGATATTGTAGTAGGTTTGCAATCAACAGTTCATATAAATCGTGTTCTGTTTTTGGTGGCAGATTAAACTAATTCTATGCTTGGAACGTGCGTTGAGAAGCTTTATAACTGCCAACAGAAATGTTATAACCTTTTTAATTCAAGTTCAGGATGTGAAGAGGATACATAATGTATTTGAAGGACAGTATGCACATATCAAAAACACTTCTGAAAGGCACACATGCGTGTTGTCAAATTAAAATCATAATGCGAGTTAAAGAAAGAACTGGTAAAAAACACCCAACTTTGTGGAACATCAACAGCAGCTGTCTCATAATACATCATGGAAGGGAGGTATGAATCAATACCTCATGATGCTGGTCCCATCAGAGCTCCCAACAGTAGCTACATGCAGGCGTCTGTAGCTTCCTTGTAAAAAATTATTTTAGGTCACAGTGTTTATTTGATTTCTTCAGCAACAGACTTTTTATAAGACAGCAAGTTTAGGCAGTAAATGCTGGGGAGTTTTCTTTTCTTGTTTGATTAAAACTTATTGTTCACTATGGTGCAGAACTTAAGCCTTGAGGTATAAAGAACCACTTCTAGAAACTTGTATAGATTTTTGTGCACACACACACACACACACACACAAAATGGCCATACTCCTCTGGCCCTAAGGTTAAAAATTATCTGCCCCTTTTTATTTAGCCAGTATGTTCAAAGCCTCAAAACATACCATTTGTTTTAGAAAGACCTTGTGTAGCTAGTTAACTCTCCTGCCTGCTCCTCATTCTTCCATCTCCATCTAAGTTAGATATGTAACTGCTTAAGGTTTCCATCTATCTTTTCCTCAAATTGACTGTTGTACAACAGTACAAGACACATCTGTCAAGACTGAATATGCTGTTGGTGATGCACTGTCTTTCTTTACTGAAAGAATTCCAGTGGTCACTTGTTTTATCAGGTGCAGGAGGTTCAAATGTGTTTGCAATTAGAGATGAATACAAAGGAGCTATTTTACCTCAAAATAATTTCAGAGAACTGCCACAGTATGTGTAACCAAAATGAAAGGATGCCCACACGCAAGCAACTATTTGTGCATGCATACTTACATGTATATGCATGGGTGGGGAAGTTAGTGCCACAGTGGCTAAAGCATCCGTCACCTAGACAGTGAGCACTGGGTGGCATGAGCCTTTAGCTTGGCTCCAACATACCTCTTTCTGAATGTGACACTTGCTTACAGGGCTCCCTTGCAATGGTTTTCTAAGGGTACTCTGGTTTCCTCCACACAATGGCTGTACATAAGTGTTTGTGAATGAAGGTGCATTGATGTCTACCTTACAAAGGTGTGTGCTTGTGCACTTGTGTGTCTGTATGTAAAGAGCTTTGAGCCTTGCTGGAGCTGGGGAAGGGAACTATGTAATGAGCTGTATTAGTATTTAGTATTAATTTTTGTGATTAAAAAATAATGATCTAATTGCTTAAAACTTACATATAGTCTAGTTCAGTTATTGTAATCATGTTGTAACTGCATGCTTGTGTCCTTCCTCTGTCTTTTACACACACACACATGCATGGGAAGTGGATAGCCAAATGCTTAGACCACTGGCTTATGTGGCTGGAGCCACACTTGTAGAGAGTTGGGGAAGGAAAGCCAGCCAAGGAGAGGAGACAGGCATCGCCCTTACAAAAATGCTGGCCTTTTGAAAATTTTTTCTAAAATACTTGTGTTACTTCTAAGGTTAAGGGGCTGCCTTGTACCTATTACACATGATGCACATTTTCTCAATAATGATCTGGGCATTTGTAGAGTGATGCAGGAAAGTGTCATCTGCATATGAATCCATTATTATTAATAATATACTTTTTTATCTCTTGAAAAATTATTCTTCACAAATAATGGTATGCTCAGTATTTCCTTTTTGAGATTTTTTATCTAATGTCTGAATCAGTTTAACCATACCACATTGTTGCACATGGACAGGTGCAGAACATTTTGACTCCACTGGTAGGTAAACATGACATACATAGGACTTTGATGGCAGTGTTGCTTAAGATTTAAGCCGTTTTATGAAATTTGCTTAATTGATTAATTCTCTTCAAACACAAAATGTGAGCATATGTGGGTCATTTACAGGTTTTGATTACACTACAGGAGAAGAATGTAAAGTATGATTCACACATCATTGAAATACACAAAGGCCAGCAGCTGGAGCCCTGGTACATGCGCATCAATTCTGCTGGCCAAGTTCCAACTCTTCAAGATGGCGAAAAGATAGTGAAAGAATCAGAAGATATTGTTGATTACATTGATAAAGAATTTCCTGATGGTAATATTTTTTAATGGAAATCTAGGAATGTATTCTTAAAAGAAGTGAATTTTAAAATCCCTGTTTTGTAATGACTTTTATCATTCTCTACACATAACTTCAAACTGATTACAGGAAAATGGGTGCATTTTAAAGGACTTTGAGGACTTTAAAGACATTACAACTTTCTATATTTAAACAAAAAATGGTATTTAAAAAAAATATAATGAATATTTACAGAATAAAGTAATATCTGTAGCATGGATCATTTTTTTCCTGTAAGTCTAAGAAAGTACTGTAATAGCTAACTTCTTCAAATGTGTGTGCTATATTTTCGGAATGCTGTGCAACAGACAGCAAGCTGATCCCTGAGCTGAGCACTGAAGTTGGCAAAGAAGTGGCTAAATGGAGAAAACTGTTGCATGCTGTGCCAGTTGAGACGATAACGTATGGTGTTTTCTGTAATCCTGAACTATCCACCTCGGGTCTGAAGATTCCCAAATGTCTCCTTAGAAGCAAGGAAGGTAGAAAGACTTAACAAAATGATTTACAGTATATGAGTATATATATATATATCACATTGTTAGCATAAAGATAACACTTTATTTACCCCAAAGGGCAATTTGGCAATTAAATACGTTCTTATAAAAATAAGTTGCTTATTATTTGCAGACATTAGCCTTCTCTCGGCTGTCTTTTGTGGTGTTTAATACTGAAAATGACTGCTTGTGCCATGAAGAAAGAATAATTTAAGCATCTGAGCAAAAACTCCTCTAGGTGCAAGTTTATCAGCTCTGAATTTAAATTTTCTGTCTCTTCTATTTTGCACATAAATTTATTTGCAGTTCTTTGCATTTTTGTAGAATGACTACTGGTTTGGGTATTATCCCCATTCAAAGTATGATGTCTATAATTTCATTTTCTTGTTAATATGTGTCATGAACGCAAACTTTAGGAAGAAGCTTTGAGCTTTTTTCTAGCAATTACCAGTTATCTGTCTTACAATAATTTCTGTTCAACGTTGCTACCATATGCTTTCTAACAATAATTTCTATTACTGTAGAGTGTTTTCAGATTCAGATACTTTTGGAATTAATTTAGCCCACAGTAACTTATTTCTTTTCACCAGAGTTTATCAGTATTATTATCTTTTCGTGCAAACAGGCATAATTGTCTGAAAAATATCACCATTTTGATTAAATATTTGTATTCTGGGCAGACATTCTGGTCTCTTTCCAATTGTTTGAGAAGAAGATGGAGCAGTTGTCAGATCTTCACCCTGACCTCCGCGAGGCCTACCTAGCCAAGATTTGTGTAATCCATGACTTCAAAGTCCGAATAGATGATAAAGAAGGAGTTGTGCGGGTTCTGGGTGAGCTGGAATTCACTTTGGACCAAGTGGAAGAACAGTTGAACAAAGTTGATGCAGGTACTCAAATAATACCAACAGTAATCCTAAAAGCTTATCAGTTATTTAATAATTAAAGCAAACTTTGTATTTTCTTGATTCACTGAATCATTTTATTTGATTTTATTTAGGTTGCTGTTGTGGTAGAAAATATTAGAATGCAGCAGATTAAAATATGGGGAAAATCAAGAGCAGCTGAAAAGAAAACTGTAAATTTACAGCAATTAGAAATTGTTTAAATGTATGAAGAGGTAGTGGATGCTTAGAGGGCTGTGGACTCTCTGACATATGTTGCTGATACATCTGAGACCATCTGAAGTGTGCTTTCACTGAAACTCTGTTCAAGATATCTAATGAAAACACCCAACTAAAAGCAGCTAGAGAGTGTCAGAAAACCATGGTAAAAATCAGTAAGAAGACAACTGCACAAAATCAAAAATACATGTCTTTGAAATATGACTTTATAATTAAAACTGGAGAAAAAGTCTGTTTGCTGTTGTTGATGAAAGTGTTCTGAAGAAGTAACAAGCAGAGCTAGTATTTCAACACAGAGTTCCAATACTGATGTCACTGAGGGCAAGTCTTTTCCTTGGAGAGTAATGGGAAAATCTTGTTTCTGATTAGTGACCAGACCCCGTAAATATTGGTTTATTCCCCCCTCCCCCGCCCCCGTACATTTTTGCCAATGCTTTATAACTATGATCCCCAGGGATAAAGTAACACCCAAAGGGTCTGGACACTTGCCAGAGACTTGCCCTTGATTTTAGAGCAAAAAACTTACCTTTGGTTTATAACTATGGCCTCCTGGTGTGTAGTACTGAGCAACAGGGCGTGCCAATGCACAAATTAGTGGTTAAGAAATAGTAGTAGCACCAACACCTAGAAACTAGCTACATTGTAGCACATTTGAGAAAAATTTATTGACTTTTTCACCAGAAATTTATCCCACATTGTAATTTTTACAGATCCTTCTAAAGAACTGTGGTTTTGTGGTCAGCAGTTTACAGCTGCAGATATCACACTCTGCGTTTTGATGGGTCGCCTTGACCTGCTTGGTCTGAGTGAGCGTTACCACAGTAAAAATAAGAGGCTGAGACTGCATCAGTATTGGCAGCAAGCAAAGAAGCGACCCATAATAAATCGAGTGGTAGCCAATGTGATGAAAGAGATGATGAAACAGCGGCTGAAGAAGAATGCCATGACAGCCCTCCCTCTCATCGGTGGACTTGTAGCATTAGGGCTTGCAGCTGGCTTAGCTTTTATTTTCGCACAGAAACGATAAGAAAAGAATTCAGCGTGTAAACATTGGTGGATTCAGATACCAAAATGTGGAGGAGGACAAGATATTCTGAAATTTGAATAAACGTCATTTATCAAGTACATAATGACGCTCACAAATGGAGGATTTATTTGATGCTGAGCAGTTATCACTGAAATCGCATGCTTAGTATTACAAAATGTTTTTGAGTAGCCGGTGATGGGAACAAATCTTAAATCTTCTCACTTTTGTGATTTTGCTCCATGGTGCGTTTTCTTGTAAAGTCACTTCTTAAATGGCTTTCAGAGCAACAAGGGGTCAGTTGCAATAGATCTGTGCCTGTGCTGTTTGTTTCAAACTGTTCCTGTTGTATCAGTTATACTGTATATGCATTGACTGACTGCTGGCAGCGTTGCTGAATTTCTGTAAGCCAAAATGTTCACCGCCTTAAGCTTTTTGGCAATTGCTTAAAAGCCATATGTACATGGTGTGCTTTGCTAGAACGGGTGTTTTAGTGTCTTTTTTTTAACAAACCCAAATATGTGCTGCTGTGTCCATTGTTGACACATAATATCTATCATTGCTTTAATGCAGCATGAATTGTTTGCTGCTAGACAAAAGTTCTATCATTTTATTTTTTATTCTTTATTATTATATATTTATTCCATTAAATGTCTTATATAAAAAACATTAAAAAAACATTTTGGTGAAAGTATTGTGTGCATGTATGTGTGTGTTTGTTTATGCATGCATATTATTTATAAAGAAGAATTTTATGTTCAGATTTCTAACACTGGGGTATGATGTAGCTCAACAAGCATCTGAAACATTGGTAGAGTCTGGGATACTTAAACATTTTACAAGATGGCCATTTTAATGGCAACATTTTTGTTAAGGGAGGCTTGTATTAATGATCATAGTCTCAACAACATGGAAGAAGAAAGATTAAGATGTTTATTAATTTTGATGTTCTACATTGACAACTACTAATAACAAAATGTCTCAGAGTTTTACACTTCCTGTTTCCTTGTTAACTGCTTAGTGGTTAAGTATAGGTCTTCACACTAAACTTCTCCACCTCTCTTTTATAACACATTCACATGCACAAATCTATTCATACACGTTTTATACTGAAAGATCTTAAAAGTTTATATCTGTTTAACATCTGATTACCTATTAGTATCTTTCCACAAAATCATAATGCATTATTTCTATAATGTGGTACAAAATTATAGAATAATGCCAATGGGTAGGCATGGAAATACAAATATCAAATTCAAGCTTTAGAAGGTGGAGAATGTTCACAATGAATTCCAGCTCAGCTGGTCCTTTCAATACCCTCCACTAATGATCTGCCATGAAGTGAAACAGGGAGGATGAAGTCAAGACACAACTCTGTCGGAGAGTCACGCTGTAACTGAGATGGAAGAGGTTCTGCCAGAGCTGTGCCCGCATGAATAATTTAATTACATCTTAAATGATAACCTGCAGATTCCATGACTGTATGTCAACCAGCTGCTAAGTTTGTTAAGCAGTAACATAGATAAAAACACGGACGTATACAAGTTCGTGTATAAAACATAATTTGACTAAACCAGCCTTTTTCATGGTTTTCATCATCGTTGTCAAAGCTGCCTGAACATGTAGAATACTTGTGTCTTAACCTTGTCAATGCATTGTTTGTCGTTTGGTCGGCTTTCTGCTCAGTTATCTGTCCGTCGCCGTCAACTCACGTAAAACATTTCTCAAAGGTTGCATCAGAAACACGGCCGTTCGTTTATTTACAAATACTTATAATAGCCTAGAAGTTTATTGCAGAGGCCAGAGCCACCGCCAAACCAGTGAGGGAGGCAAATTAAGCAGTGAGGGAGGCAAATTAAGCAGTGAGGGAGGGAAATTAAGCAGTGAGGGAGGCAAATTAAGCAGTGAGGAGGCAAGTTCTCACTTGATCGAAATATTGTCTCACCGGACGCCTCAGTGCGTGCACGTGTGCGTAACGATGGCGGACGTGGAAGAGGTTTTGAGTAAGAAGTAAGAACATGATATAACCTACTTTTACCGTTGGTATCGCATCAGACGGGAGGAATTCGGCAGACGCTTTTTTTGCTTATGTGGCCCCACTGGAATTCTCTCCCCCCCTTCTTTCGAACCTTGATCTGTTTTATGACACTTATGTTTATTGTTTGGTTGAGAAACCAGTACTATATATATATATATAGTTATATAACACATGGCATAAGCAGTCAACACGCAGACGCATTCCAGCAACTGCTACATCATCAACAAACGCTGCTACTCCGCCTAAAGACCGCACACTGCAACCTCAACAGCCACCTCAAGGGGGATATCCTCCGGTTTCCTCCCCACTCCGTCTCCTCCATAATGCAAAACCACTTCAAGGTGGAAGCACTTTCCCACTAAACCAAGCAACGTGGAAGAAGTCTGGCTGATTGTCTGTTGACTGTCGGTTCATGTCAATCTTTTGTCTGCTCGCATCCACACGGAAAACGCGAATTACAAATTCTATTGTTATTAAAAAACTACTGAAGCAAAGAAAAATTGTGTAATTACTTCCTGAAAATTTGAGAAGCACGCAGATACAAGATATGACAATGGTGCATAGTTTTCCGGGGAGTGTTGATAATCGTCAGATGTAGAAAATTATTGGAACGATTTCTCTAGCTTCGTTCAAATATCATAAGTTGTTCTTGTGCACACACCTGAGGGCTGGAACTATAGAACGGAGTGAGGTATCTCCACCCTCCCACCTTCGGGTGGCTTTCCTCTTTACAACTGGGATGCGACCCTGAAGCAATATCTATAGCCTTCGTGTAAGATACGGACCTAAAGGTTAAGAGAGCCCTACCTTATTTTTGGATCTTAGTTGCCAGGTGTCTTCGTCTCCAGCCAATAACTATATATGGCCTCCGAAGACAACAATATCACCCAGGCTTAACGGATTTCCAATGTCATGATCCACATTCATTTGTAACTTTGTCCTGGAGATTAGACAATATAGCAAGATAAAAGATTATCATATTAAAAAGTTCTATTTTTTAAATATCATAAAAGCACTAATTACATTAGGATACTGTCTGATATCTGAATAGAATAGGACAAAGTTAACACATTTCTTTCGAATTATTTATGCATGTCTTTGTTGTGTGTTGGCCTGCGTTAATGCTTTGAAGAAACCATTTGGCAAACTAGTCGAATGGCTTCCTCCAATTATTTCATATTTGCCCTCTGATATAAATAATGGATTATCTTTTCAGCCTCCTCTTATAGGATTCTTGAGGGTATTGTTTTGTTTGCCGATTTTCATACACCAAAACGCTTTTTTCTCCTACTGCAGTTATGCTTTACTAATTGAAAATAATGCTTAATTGCTACAGAAATGACTGTCATTAAATAAAAGAGTATTAGAGAATTCAGTGTGATTGGATAGATGTTGGCTATGCCTGTAGGTTGGAGGGCTGAGGTTCATTGAGGTAAAAGACAGACAGAAATGTAGTACCATAGTCAGCAAGACAGTATACATCAGCTTAAAGACCTTACACAGGAACTGTTACAAAATACTGACTGTTACAACTTTCTATACTATCTTACTACACAGACCAAGCAGACCTCGCTTGTCACACTTTTTCAGACTCAGTTTAAGCGCTGGAACAAAATTTATGATTTGTTACAAATATTTGTTTAAGCATAATGCCAATAAAAAGAAATAATTAAAGTTATTATTTAAGTTTATTTAAAACGTTTGAAATTTAATTGGCCTCTTCCGTTACAGGAGATGGTATGTAGTAGATATTGTTCTTACTTTTAATCACAGATCGTGAACGCCGCAGACATTAACTGTGGACGGAAATAGACAATTGGATTGTGAAAGATGTAGCATTTATCACTTTTGCTAAAGACAGTGATTCATTTTTATACCGTTTTCTTTTCTCGTTCTGCTTTTTCTTTCTTCCATCAAAATTAAACAACAATAATTATACTTCTATAGAGCAATATCGCAGGTAACAGGCAAGATTACTGCGCTGTACACATCACAGTATTCACAAGACTATCGAAGTCAATGATGTAAAACGAATTACAGTGTGAAAGTCTTTAGCCACGAGGCTGTATCAACTGGCAATAGCTGCTGATTAAACGCCGGAGACACATTTCGGAAAATGTTTTGAAAACAAGGGTTAGTAAGATTAGGACTTTCCCGGTCCGGAGGTACACATTAGTATGATCTGTAATGCAATGCATATTCGTGCAAACCTAAATTATTTTAAAAGAAGATAGGGAGCAAATTGTACACTAAACACGCCCGTTAATTAAATATTTTATTACACAACTTTCTAAGTTTTCTGTCGATAAACCAATCTCATTTTTCAGAGCAGTGAGAATATATTAAAGAATAATTCGGAAATGGCCTATTTATTAATTAACAACTAATGCAATGACAAGAATGCCAGCGTACTTTTCTTAATTAGTTGACAGCAGGGAAGGAAAGATGTCAAGTCGGACTGTCAGCTGTCGTTTTCCCTACCGTCGCCTCGTCATCATCGTCACCATGTCTCGCTTTTCCCCGGTTATCACACTCAAGATCTCTTTTGTACAGGATGTTTTCATCCATATCATCCGGTAACAGTGATAGCTTTTTGTTCTCGTCTTCCTCCTGATTTCACTTTGCAATAACAACCACACATGTTCAGAACATCTTTCCGGAAGCGCGTTGACCTGTTGAAGTAGACGATGAAGCCAAGGGAACTGTTGACATACGGCAAGTGATAGACCATCACATAGGAGGTCATGTATAAATTATAGTATTGGCCTGTGAGAGAAAACTCTTGCACAGTTAAGGATGCGAGGTAGAAGACGACCCAGGGTATGGTGGTCATGATGTAGATGCAGGACAGCAACACCAGCATCTTGGTGAGAGCCGTGTGCTGACCTTGACCTCCCTCATTACCGGAGCTGGTCTTTCTCCGCCAGTTCATGGCGGCTCTCAGCTTGGCTACAGTCACTCCGGTGGATAAAGAAATAATAATGAATGACGCTATGGGTACTACATTCATCATGAAAATGTTTTCTATTATTGTGAAGAAAACTTGATTTTTCAGGTACAGATCAGAGCTGGCAAGTCCGGACTTTGGCGTGCTACTATTATCTCTAAGTACTACAAATCTTGCGGCAGTTGTGAAGAAAACTATCTGGGAAAAGCAACCTATCGAAACCACGATGATCGACATGTTTCGAGCGGTGATCAAAGAGGTCGCCTTCAAGGGGAAGATGACACACAGACAGCGCTCGACGGCTATCACCATGGTGATGCACCCCGAGGCAGTACGAAACCCTTGACCCACTCCAGCTAAGTACGCTTGAAAGTAGGCAAAATAGCCTTCGTAGGTGACAGGGTCGATCTGTTCTAAATAAAAAGCTATGCCAAAAAGTGTTGTCATAGTTACGAGACCGAGGTCAGCCAGAGACAGCGCAAAGAGACAGACGTTCATGCGGTCCCCAAGTCCCTGGCGCCAGAAGACCACACAGTTGATGATGTTAGATGGCAGGCCGACAGCGATGATGACAGGCTTGAAGACACAGCTCAAGATGAAAGCCGCCAACAAATAGTCCGTGTGAGTGAGGAGGTCGTTTGGATTGTCCCATGGTATAAGGCTAGTCTTGGCTGATGCATGACTTGTGTTGGTCATGGTCAGGACTACTACCTGCAGAAGACCGAAATCTTGTTAAGAGGAAAGTGATAGCCAGTGACAGTAAAGATAATAATCGCACACAGAGAAGTAAAAGACAGTAAACCAGTACTCAGTGTCCTGACAGGTATCATATGATAAACTACTGTGCGTGGTGATATCACAGTATAATATATACGCGGTTCAGATACTGGAGGTCAGGGGTCACAAACTCGACTAACCGCTCTCCCATCTTTCCGAGCTAAATTAATAGAAATCGAGTTGAAGTTCATTTGTGAGAAATGCCTTACACGGTTTATATATATATATAATGATAGATAAGGTCCGGCATATGCATCTGATCAGTTTCGAATACCTTCTGTAAGAATTTTGATTACCTTGATGAAGTATTGTGTAGAAATTACGAGTTTCATCTGGTATTTGTGTATTTTTAGGCTGGTCTCTTGGGTACTTGTTTTTTGCAAGATTACCATGCATCCTCAACTTGCATGGAGCGAGGATTGACATAACTGTACACATTGTGATAGTTTTCTTCTCAAAGTGAAATTAAGAATGAATGACAATGTGAAAATGTGAAAAGATTGGGCAGGTACAATAAAATAAGACCTTCCACACTGTGACTCCCCCACCACTCTTAGATAACTATAGAAAAATGTTTTTCACGGAGGTGTTTCACGGTATAAACTTCATCTTTTAAATAACTGCCTCCTTAAATTACGACTGACAACATGGGCTCTGTTACGACCCTTCTGCAGAATCTTATGCTGAAGAAAATTAAGTACATTTGAAAAATGTCTCCTTCTGGCCGAAAGCTCACCCGATATTACAACTTTCTGCAAGAAATAACGTGAAACTGAAGAAGAAAATTAGGGACAGTTTATGGTCATATACAACCGTTATTCATTTGTGTTTCTATTTTGTTTTGTTATGGTTTGCTTTTTAAAGATTGTAGGGCCTACCTATGTGATTCGTTGTTTATGCTGAAATAAACATGGTTACTGTTCTTAATTACTATTGTGTGGTGGCTTAGACATCGGAATACAAGAATAATGTGATTGGTGGTTGTGATATTATTATTATTAAAGGTTATTTTTATAGCGCCATATCCCAGCCCTAAGAGCAGGCTCATAGCGCCTTACAAATGATACAAATGATACTAACTATAGCAACAATAATCATGATTTTGAATTTGAAGAAACCAACCAAGACGACAGGAAAGAAAAAGAGATAACGCATAGAAACGGGAATAATAATAATACAAAATTGTAGTGCTATCTGATAAATAACTTCAAGAATACAGTACTTCATTGTCCAACGAGTCTATGAAATTAAAATAACTGCATAAATATTTTTAAAAAAAGTCCTGGCGACAGAAGAAAACTGCAGAACAGATTTGTCTGGGGAGACCGGCGACGCAGTTCACCGCGGAAGATTTTGAGTTTAGATCTGCAATTGCTTGTCATCGGAGAAGTCATCAGAAAGAACAGATCAAGAATGCTGAGGATAAACCTCCACATGTCAAACAAAATGTAGACAGTTTTGCTGCCTCGAGTCATCAAAACGTTTAGCCACAATGAACATGTTTCATCTCGCTGTCGACTGCACAAACAAGAAACTGGACTGAGATGAAAATGGCGGCGTGGAAGGACGGACTGTTAGTCAGCGGATCAACCGAAGACGTAGAAGTGAAACAAAATGTCACAATCAAGAAACACAGTCCAGCACATCACTAGGATGACGACAGGTCAAACAATGGACTTGAAAATCAAAATCTGCAGCCTATACAAATAACAAAATCCAAAGAAATCCGGAGAGCCAGTCCCCTCAAGCCGGTAAGGCGAAGGGACATCACTCTCCTACCAATATCTGATATCTGAGTGAAAAAGTTGTATAGTCTTGTTTCCTTGTTTCTCTACCTGCAAAGAACAACTCGCATGGGAACTGCTAGTGTAAGTCTATTTCTAATGACGATTATAGTGATAACCTGTCTACTGAAGCAAATTTTTATAGACAATCCAGCAAAATGATTGACACTTAATGAAGCTTATAGAAATGCCTATCATTTAGCAGGATGTCAGTACAGGACAGAATTTTACTTCCAGTCTTGGGCCAATATTGTAACCAAGAAAACAGTGCTGGAGTCAATGAAACACCAATATTGGAGCCAATGAAACTCTAAAAGATATCAATGTTGGGCCAAACTTGGTGTGTTTGTGGGTAGATAGGTTCAGTTCTCAACAAAGCGAGCAAGTGCTTTGGTTCTGAAAGAGAAGGAACTTGCTTCCTAAAGTAAATACGGTGGTCAATTTGTTTTGGAAAATCTTTTAGCAGAAGTTATTTTAGATATGATTGCTGACATGAGACTTACATAAAGCTAAGCATTGAAACTTCACTGATTCGTTTGACGACTGATAAAAACAAATACTTACCTTACATGATTGGCGCCATATACAACGGTACAGTGTCCTCATCACCCAGTTTGTCAACCTTTTATAGCAACAAGATCAATCAGATCAATCGTCATCATATTACATTAATTTCTTTTTTCTTTGGTCTTATTCAACTGTCTTTGATTTCACACATGCACGCATGCACGCACACGCAGAGCGTAAAAGTTCACGGGTACTTTAAGATTGGATTCTAAAGCTCCGAGATTTCATTCTTCCTCCCCTCCACACACACACACACACACACACACACACACACACACACACACACACACACACACACACACATACACACGCGCGCGCGCACATATATATATATATATATACACGCACACAAAGACAAACGAATGAAAAACAAACAAGGGTGAGAAATATAGGTTATGAATTTAATCGTTAGGACAATACTCAGTGAGTTTTTTCTGGTAAACATTTTATGCCCAAGGCTGCGAAAGCACTCATTTCATCCCCATTATTAAAACGCCGGCCTAACGATTGGAAATGGTAAACTATGATGGATAATAGAGATTTCTGTCTAAAAAATATACTGTGGATCCCGAGAGCCTGCAAAAAAAGTCAGTAATTGAATTTAACAGACATTTTTGTACCGCTTTAAGTTTTTGTAATCAGATAAGTGTTTCCGTTACAAAACAGCTTTTTTAATTTTGAGATTCTTGCAAACCATTTCTTTCTCAAGGACCTATATAATTAGGATTTTGTTTGACTTAAAATTACAGCTATTGCCGTATTTTTTTATTTTATTTTATTTTATTTTTTGCTTTCCTCTCTTAGTGAATCTTTAATGTCAAGAAAACTCCGACTTTTAATAATCCAAGTTATCTTCAGGACATTTACAGTGAATGAATGGGAGAAAGTAAAATAACAGATGTGGAGGCTTCCGTACCCATCTCAAAAACAATTTGCGACAAATAGTGAGGTCATTCTTTGATTTCTCCAGCGAAATCTTCCAAGTAGTACTTTACTGTAAATTATAAAGAAGAAGAAAAAATGATGATGATGATGATGATGATGATGATGATGATGATGATGATGATGATGATGATGATGATGATGATGATGGAAACCCGAGTTCACGGAGTTAGTTGCATGTCTCTCTCTCTTTTTGTTGGTTGAAGAGCGAACTGACGGGAGAGAAAGTGAAGTCCGTGTGGATGAGCTGGACTCACAGAAGCTGACCACAAGACTTTAGGGGGGGGGGTACGAAGCGAATTCATACTCGACTAGACAGCAGAAGAACCTAATTCAGTATTTGTGTGGACTAGTCAGAGAATCTGTGTGATATCTCTTTATTCCTTACCAAGTCCAAATGTAATTGTGACACATTTTATAGAAGCCCTAAATACTTACATTTTGGTTTATAACTTGTACCGTTATAGTTTGTTTATAACACATTTAAAGGAAACTAATTTAAGTTAACTAAGTTGGCAATCTTCATGTGTGAGTGAAATGATTGTTGTAACTGGAAATTTCTGGTAAGTAGTAATTACGAAGAAATTGGTTTACGGGAAGTAAGTGAGACCTCATGTATGTGAGAAGAATTATCCATCCTGATTCATCTGTAATGTTCGGTACCTCGTTGTGAGCCCGAGCACCGGGACAGATGGAGACATTTACGAGTTGATGCGCCTGGAGTGGAAGCCATTTTGAGTTTGTGTTGTAGCAGTGAATGTGTAGAGGATGTAGGTCTATCCCCTGTTCATCCTCTGGAGGTTGGAAGATGTTATCAGTGTGTGGCTTGCTGTGTGTCCTGACTTGAGGGAGTCATTGTGCACCGAAATAGTCGCACCTGGAAATACGGGACAGAGCCTCACCTCAGCCCTCAAAGTAAGTGTTATTCGTACAATATTCCGAAAACGGACAGATTATACTGTGCAACACTTGTATTGACATACTCCAGCTGGAAGTGTTAAAGACAGAAACAAAACATTTCAAACCTTTCACTGGCTTGGGGTTTAATGTGGAAAGTGAGATAAATGAACCTGATTCATGGTACCATGTGCACTGAAAGTGAATTGAGTTAGAATTTAAGTGAAATTAGTGAGTGTATTCAGGGAGATTGTCCTTTGTTTTGTATTCTACATCCACCTGCCTGGTCTTATACAGTCGTGAAGGAAAAACAAAAACAGTAATCCTTTGGGGTTTATATAAACACAACGGAAAGCCCTTTAGCAGATCTGCCTTTTGTTGAGTCAAAGAACAAGTACAGTATTGTATGCACGTGTGTTGTGTGCGTCCATGATGGTGATGAGGCCTGTCTATCGCCGAGTCCCTTCGTGCTTCACATTGTCACACCACTAATTTGAAATACAATTGATAGGGGAAGGGTTCAACTAATAGTATTATCTCTAAGCACAAACACACACACACACACACACACACACACACACACACACACACACACACTCGCGCGCGCACAGTATGGTATGCATATTATCATGCTAAACTTGGTGTGTGTGTGTGTGTGGTGCATACATAAATGAAGTACAAACAGTCTACGTACAAGCAAGCACACCAAAGCAGAGACATACGTACACATATCTGACTTTAGTTATTGTCACAGCCACTTGCGTTCACACAACAAAGTACAAAGACCTGCACGTGGGTTCCTATATCTCTATAATTAAAAAAATCCAAATACTTTCCCATACTCAACGAATTTCAAATAAAAGTTACATCAACATATATCGCAGCTAAATTAATGATTACATAAACCCTACTAATATTCTAAATATCCTTTCAACAAGGTAAATGTCTTCTTTCAACCTTCCACTCAAACGTCGCTCACCGTCTCTTCTCTATATCAGCTTAATTTTCTTCCAATGTTCATCAACAGTTTCTCAAAACGTACATGACCAAATCACACTGTCAACGTCTGATCACAACTCACGCACCCACAGATGTACACTTGCCTGTAATTCTCTTTGAAACTATATAGAAATACACACCACTACGAATCTCCAAAAGCACAGCAATTACTCCCAATATAGAATCCACTAGCAGAAACTGACGAATCTTTTGAAACACACAGCAATACTCCAATTTTCTGAATAAACCAGTAGAAACACAACAACTGGCGAAACACTAAGCCTATATACTCCAAACAATACTACAAATACCGACCTCCTTTACTTTTCTCGAAAAATCACACACAGATACACTGGTACATTCCACTGAAACCATCTTTTGTTCTCTCTCTCTCGAAACTTCTGCGCTCTTGCAGACGACACCCCACGTCATACTCTCTTTTACGTCACGCTTTTCAACCATAGCAAACGTATCCCCAAGGGCCACTAACCCTGCTGTACAAAACAAACAAGGGAGCTAACTCCATTTCTATCATTCATTAATTTCACTGGTCGATCCGTGACACCTGGACATTTGCGCGTTCTTTCACAAACAACTCTGCCTCTTTTTTCAGGCCTGTATACATTTAATTATATCAACAAAACATGGTAAAATAATTAAAAGAAATTATACGGTACAAAAAATTAATTCTTAATACACATTTAGAAAATTACTAATTACTCAACAACTCTAATTAATAACATTCTAATAGAAAGTACTTGTCACTCATCACGGCTCTTTCTTGATGATGTTTTTAAATTCCAGTCACTGGGGAACTGACGATTCATTAATAACAAAAAATATATCTTCCACACAGAAAAAAACCCATAAACGCTTCCACTCGGGGACAAACGTTGCACACAAAACTCGGTCATCGCTGTCTTTGGGGACGAACGATCCAACCTTCAAACACAAACGCTGCCTCTCGGGGCCAGACGTCTTCTCAAAATGGTGCTGCCTCTCGGGACAAGCCACCAACACATACTACACGACAAACTCACAAAACAACAATCATAAAAAACATCTTCAGACATTCCATGGCATGTGTCAAGCCAAGACTTCATGGCCCATCACCCGGCCCTCAAAGACTATGGCCCAGCCTCACAGTCTTTATGGCCCATCTCTTGGCCCCATCACCCGGCCTCACAGACTTTACAGTCCATCACCCGGCCTCCAAGACTGTGCCTATTAAAAGTTATTTCAACAAAAATTACTAATACATGTCTATATCTCTCTTTAAAAAATTACAGGAAAAAATTCACCTTATACAAACAAATCCAAGATACTATATATATATATATATATATATCTATATAAAACAACGCATCTTTTTAGAAAGACGCAGCCTTCACTCCCCTGTACTGACTATATTAGCCTCCATGTCACCCCTTTGTGACAGTTATAATAATTTTTCAGACTTGTGGTGCATTCATTCTTTCTCGACATATACCTGATAAAAATAGAAGTTTCCGATCAAATTTCTTTGACAGATTGGTCTTTCCTTAAGTGATTTTTATTTTGACTGATTGCAGTTAAAACGTGCGTATAGAGGCACGCCGACAGCAATGATATAATGGAAGACATTCGATTCGGATGCTGAACAAAATGGCGTCTTCAGCTCCAAACGTGGTGATGCCCTCAAAGCGCGAAGAATTGCGTAAAGCCACGTCCCAGAAAAGCTCACCTATTGGTCAATCTGGGTAAAATCCAACCAATGAAAATGTGTGTTTCTCTTCTGTGGTCTTTTTGCGCGCCATTTGCAATTTGGAAAGCAAAGTTTTGCATGAGTTTTTTGTGCGTTTTTGGAAATAAAAAATGAGCCACTTATACAGCAAGGAAGACATTGTGGGCGCCATCAGTCGGGAGTATGTTGTATAGGGCGATTCTGACAGTGAATTGTAATGTATTTATACGATTATTTTTGCTGCAAATTACTCCAAATGGCGATAATGTATTTATACGATTATTTTTGCTGCAAATTACTCCAAATGCTGCCGGACATGTATCTGGAAATTGAACCTGCTATGGGTAGGGCCTAGCCTAACTTTTGAAGGTGTTGGAGGATGTGAACTGACAGCAGGCAACAGAAAAAAACTGCACGGAAAAACACAACAGTATCATGTTTCATATTCAGGGGTCATTCAAGGGTCGTGCTTTGTGGTGTAGGACTGTGACCTGGCGGCTTTGTAAACCGCAGATGACCAGCACCTTGTATAATCATGCTGGCAAAATAGTTTGCATTGTGTTTTTGACAAGTAACAACCATATGTGGACATGGACAGGACTTTGTTTTCCATGAATATGGTCACCATGTGAACAGGGAACTTTCTTGGATCGTTGCTGCAATCGGAGTAAAGGTAGACAAATTTCATTACTTTTTTTTTAAAAGTTCAAGCTTTTTCCGTTCCAAACATGTATAGGTTTCTTGGTCTAATGTTTATGTTAGAGAAGCAATAATTAAAACAAGCCGCACCCACTATTGTCTTCAAAATCATAAATTATAAGTACACTTGTTTGAACGTAAAATTATTTCGCTAAGCGGGTTGTGCAAGAAAGGCACTCAGTACAGTGAAACTGCGATGCTTGTCTTTAGATCCAGGACTATTTCAGTCTGATTTCGCGGGAAAGAAAGCCTGGGTCATAACATGTTACATCACACGTCGTCTGCTGAGACATTTTTGCCAGTTTTTAATTTTTTTTTCTTGTAGATTAGCAATCCAGAGGCGCGCGTGTATGTGTGCGAGTCTGTTTGCTGTGTGCGAGAGTCGAGACATTTCTGCTCGTTTGTAAATTAGATCCGTGCGAGTCAGTGAATGTCTGTCAGTCAAGAATGTGATTGATGAGTTACGGCGCTTGTGACGCGCATCCTTTTATTGTTAAGTGTGTTGATGGGAAGGAAGAATTCAGTGGCATAATGTTTATTCTTAACTATAGGTGGGGCTTGGAAGGGGAAGTAATTTCATGTTGAAGCCACCTAGTGACAGATGTCCCTTTGTTTTATCCACAGGCTTGAGTGATTTACTTATTTTCTTCGACTATTTATTTTGACTTTCTTCCTCTGCTAATCGTCTTGCTCCTCTACACTGTCCTGTACTTGTCATCGCTAACGTTATCGTTATCGTCGTTGCTGTTCTTCGTCTTCACCTTCTTCGCTTCTTCTTCACCCCATACGCTCCTGTGTGCTGGGAGTCGCATCTATTCTACGTTTGTCAACTCTCTTCGCTTCATCTGTCCGTCGCCTTCGTCATCCTGTCCTTTATCTTGTCACGTTTGGTCAACGAGGCAACTTGGACTGAAGACCATCAGAGGGTCCCTGTGTGCGCCAGAAAGACAGTGGGGTGGTAGTCAGCCCGAGAGCGACGCGCGAGGCCACTGAAGGCTAACGACACAGCGTAAACGAAGTGTAATGAAAGTGCAAACTTTTAGATCTAACGCTGGGTCTGAAGGATCCAAGGGCAAGAACTCTTAGCGCCCTAATAAGACAGTGACACGTTGAGTTAAGATCTTTGTCTTTTTGCCTCCCCTTACTAACCTTTAGTATCTTTTTTTGGGTGGGGGTGGGTGGGGCATCTCTGTCTTCTTGCGTGTGTGTATGTGTCTATGCATTTTCCACTTGTGTGTGTGTGTGTGAGAGAGAGAGAGAGAGAGAGTTAGTAAAGTTATTTTGTAACGTTCATTTCGCCTTTGTGGTGGTCTGCCTTCATCAGGGATTCGATTAGGCACGTCGTGTCCCGCCTCTGGTAGAGTGATTGTGTATTTGCGCTGACTGTGTGAGCAGCTGCAGGTGTGCATCCAACTACGCCAAGAGGTGGTAACGCGACAGTCAGCATGGAGTCCCTCCCTCCCTTCTTTCAAAACTGAGCATCTTCCTGTGTCACTGCATCTTTCATAGGATGAGTATTTATTTCTGCCGATCCTCATACGTGAAAGGATTTATTCTACTATTGCAGTTATGTTTTACTTATTACTATACAATCGACTGTCGTTAATAAAAGAATATTATTTCATTCAGTGTGACCGGGTAGATGCTGGCTAAACCTTTAGGTCGAGTTTGAGGGCTTATGGAGCTGAAAGACAAAGGTAACAATTTACCAGTCAACTGCGCTCTGGCTCCCAGTCACGCTTCTGTCTCCCTGCAGTGGAAGACACAAACAAGAAGACACTGTGGAGGCAGAGCCTTCACAAACGCGGCACCTAAACTGTGGAATGCTCTGCCATCGTCACTGTCCACCATCACCTCACCAACCACGTTTCGAAAAAGACTGAAGACCCATCTGTTTATTTAAGACGGACTTAAACCTAAACAACCAAGCAACACTTCTGTCTTTATTTTATACTTTCCTGGTGTTTTATCTATTTATTTACTTTATTTTTTTCTTATTTTTTTATTTATTTTGTTTTTGCTGCGCAATGAGCATTCTTCTGAATGGATATCTGCGCATTACAAATAGACATCATCATCATCAACTATATCGACAGTATACATGTAGCTAAGAAGCCTTATATGAGCATTAAGGACTGTGACAAAAATGATGACTTCCACAGTTTCTGTATCACAGTACACAGACCAAAGACACCCCAGCAGACCATGCTCTTGTCTTTAGTTTTCAGACAGGAAACTATGAAAAACTCAATTTTGGCACTCCGAAAAAATACGAATTGCTAAAAATATTTATTCAAACAATATGAATATAAGGAAATAAGTACCAAAATGATTAAAATCATTAACGGTTAAATAATGGGTTCTTCCCATGTGAGAAGTTAATGTAGCAAAGTTTGTTGTTACAGTGAACCACCCGTCGTGAGCAACTGTGACATTCAGTGGTGGACGGCACAAGACAACTTTACACATAAAACATTGTAACACTTGCTAAGACCAATAAAGATACTGTATTCATTTTATGCAGTTTTCTGTTCTTGTTACTTCAGAAATCTAGGATCAGTAAAATCAGTAGAATATTGGCTGGTCACAGCAAATATCTCTGCAAAAGAAAAGAGATGATAAAAAAGGCAGCCGAGGTAACAGACGATTTCTGAAATTATCCATTATCGAAATCGAAACACATCTACGACATAGAAACAAAATAAAGGAGAGTTTGTCCCCTCAGGCTTTTAGGTCAAAAAACATACCTGTAACTATCGTATATTTAAAGGTCAAGCCCACCGCAACATGATTTCTTTATGATCGGGTTAAGCTCGTTTTAAAATAATAATTCCCAAAATATGAATACATATTGATCCTTAATTTTAAAGATATAAGCCTTCAAACATTGGCATTCTCACCTGCAACTAGGAAGGCGGGAAAAAATTACTCTCCTATACTGAAGAGTTCTCTCACGTGATCAAAGTATTTGTAACAACGAATTTGCATGTCAAATGAAGAAACATCACTCAGGTTGTATTTTGTTCGCCCAAAAAATGAAACAGCTGAATTTGGAATACAGCCCTACAGATTGGAACTTTATTTAGAAGCTTCGAATGAAGTTAAAAAATAATTAAATGGTCCAAACTGAATTCATTCAACAGACTGGTAAGTCAGTCAGATCAAAATTTAATGGGCAACGATAGTTACAACTGACTGCTGATAAGGATTTTTTTTACAATTAAAAATATAATGATAGTTTGAAACATTTTTATCGATGTAAAAACTTATTTCTTCCTCATTTAGTTGCATGCAAAATTTTCTATTTACTTACTGATACTCGATCGCACGTGTTCCCGTTTAAGCTCCTTATAATATGTTTATCACCCTTAATTCTTTCTTTCTCCTGTTTTTTAGCTGTTTCGATCACGCACATCAATGGTGTCCTCACACTGTCAGTTGTTGTTATCATTATGCTGATAAAGATACGACTGATGATGTGTTTGTGACTGTCACACCATGTTACTTGTAGACCAGACGGTGTAGAAACTGTCGATGTTGTATATCTGGTACTTGATCTACCAGCAGTCGGAGTTGGTTTTAACATCTCGTGCTGTTGTATAGTAAGCACTGCTGTAGGAATAACATTTCTTCGGTTTACTGAAAGTCCAAGACTTGCTTGTACTGTATAAGTGACTGGATAACAATCGATTTTGAAATGTTTTGAGCAAATTAATGAGTAAGGTGTGGGGGCAAAGTTCGCATGGCACGTTTGAACAAAGTGAGTCCACTGGCGTTTGCTGCCATTATCTTTAGGATTTCCTTCATGAGTACAAACTCACTCTGAGTGTCGAAGAGAACATTCAGCAACAGAACAATGTGTCCTGGTCAGTTTTCTTTTACCGAGGATTGCGTTTTCTCTGCGACTTATGCTAGTGCAAATGGTGCTATTTTTAGAAATACGTTCGTTTCGTCACTTCCTGTTTTCTCGACAAATCCAGGTGTGCTTAAGAGAAAAATATTACTATAAAATCTTTTATGCCTCTTTGTCATAAAATACCACCGGAATATGTTTTTATGATACTTTGTGCTCTGTTTCCAGCGAATTTTGCTCAGAAATCGGGTTGGGCTTTAAAGCTTTTACAACAATAATTTTCCTGGATAAGTGTCTCCATGTCGACGCCCCTTTCAGCTCCATTTCGTTTTCCAGTCGAGAACCCCACGGACTCGATTCTAACGGTCAACTGTAAGTCTATGATCTGTCATCTTCATTCATGGTCATGCAAACCTAAATGATTTAATTATATAAGTGCCATGTCATTCAAGGGGTTTGTCTAAATGAACGTATGTGAATCAAAATATTTTATTTTCTTACTCGACTTTCTGATTGATGGGTCTATAAACCAAGCATGACATTTTCAGTACAGAGTACTAACAATACATCTCGTGAAGCTTCGATTCCTTCAAGAATGCGTAAAAACTACCTAACATCGATATTCAGAGACAGAGTGGTACATGGTGATATCAAGACTTTTAGAGTAGACCATCTAAGTAATAACTAGTGGAGCATTGTGGATAAACTATTAGTTGTGAGTTGAAAATGGGTTGGGGAGAATTTGTCACCATGTTTCCCTTTCCCCAGTTATCATTATTATTTATTATTATTAAAGTAGATTTATCACACGCAAAAACTCTTTTGCACATGATATTTTTCTGCGTATCATTCGGTAACAGAAATAGCTGTTTGTTCTTGTTTCGCTCCTGATTTAACTTTGCAATAACAACCAAACATGTTCAGAACATCTTTCCGGAAGCGCGTTGACCTGTTGAAGTAGACGATGAAGCCAAGGGAACTGTTGACATACGGCAAGTGATAAACCGTTACAAAGGAGGTCATGTATAAATTATAGTATTGTCCTGTGAGAGAAAACTCTTGCACAGTTAAGGACGCGAGGTAGAAGATGACCCAGGGGATGGTAGTCAGGATGTAGATGCACAACACCAGCATCTTGGTCAGACCTTGACCTCCCTCGTTACCGGAGCTGGTCTTTCTCCGCCAGTTCATGGCGGCTCTCAGCTTGGCAACAGTCACTCCGGTAGATAAAGAAATAATAATGAAGGTGGATATGGGTACTATACTCATCATGATAATATTCTCTAAGATTGTGAAGAAAACTTGATTTTTCAGGTACAGATCAGAGCTGGCAAGTCCGGACTTTGGCGTGCTACTATTATCTCTAAGTACTACAAATCGTGCGGCATTTGTGAAGACAACTATCTGGGAAAAGCAACCTATCGAAACCACGATGATCGCCATGTTTCGAGCGGTGATCAAAGAGGTCGCCTTCAAGGGGAAGATGACACACAGACAGCGCTCGACGGCTATCACCATGGTGATACACCCGGAGGCAGTACGAAGCCCTTGACCTACTCCACCTTAGTACGCTTGAACATAGGCAAAATAGCCTTCGTAGGTGACAGGATCGATCTGTTCTAAATAAAAAGCTATAGCGAAAAGGATTGTCATAGTTACGAGACCGAGATCAACCAGAGACAGCGCAAAGAGACAGACGTTCATGCGGTCCCCAAGTCCCTGGCGCCAGAAGACCACACAGTTGATGATGTTAGATGGCAGGCCGACAGCGATGATGGCAGGCTTGACGACACAGCTCAAGATGAAAGCCGCCAACAAATAGTCCGTGTGAGTGAGGAGGTCGTTTGGATTGTCCCATGGTATAAGGCTAGTCTTGGCTGATGCATAGCTTGTGTTGGTCATGGTCAGGACTACTACCTGCAGAAGACCGAAATCTTGTTAAGAGGAAAGTGATAGCCAGTGACAGTAAAGATAATAATCGCACACAGAGAAGTAAAAGACAGTAAACCAGTACTCAGTGTCCTGACAGGTATCATATGATAAACTACTGTGCGTGGTGATATCACAGTATAATATATACGCGGTTCAGATACTGGAGGTCAGGGGTCACAAACCCATGAAAGGCTCTCCCATCTTTCCGAGCTAAAAGTTGAGTTGAGGTTCATTTGTGAGAAATGCCCTACACGGTTTTTATATATATCACGATAGATAAGGTCCGACATATGCATCTGGTCAGTTTCGAATACCTTCTGTAAGAATTCTGATTACCTTGATGAAGCATGGTGTAGAAATTACAAGTTCTATCTGCTATTTGTGTATTTTTAGGCTGGTCTCTTGGGTACTTGCGTTTTTGCAAGATTACCATGCATCCTCAACTTGCATGGAGCGAGGATTCACATAACTGTACACTTATTTGTTGGCAAGCCGCTTGACATACTGATATGTCAGAATAAGGTTTTACTACTCTTATGGTGACTGCTACAGTCATGATTACTGCTGTTTGATTAATGTCTCATTAATAACGACAAGAAGTAAAGAAAAGTTAAATAAAATGAGGATGCAATAATGATAAAAACAGCTAGTAAAAAGTGAAATTAAGAATGAATGACAATGTGAAAAGATTGGGCAGGTACAATAAAATAAGACCTTCTGTACTGTGACTCCCCCCCCCACTCTTAGATAACTATAGAAAAATATTTTTCACGGAGGTGTTTCGGGATATAAACTTCATCTCTGTTATAACTGCCTCCTTAAATTACGACTGACAACATGGGCTCTGTTACGACCCTTCTGCAGAATCTTATGCTGAAGAAAATTAAGTACATTTGAAAAATGTCTCCTTCTGGCCGAATGCTCACCCGATATTACAACTCGAAAGAGATTGCTTGCTGGTCGGGTCACCGGTAATTTGTTTTTATTATCAATTCAGATGTAGATAAAAGAAAGCGCGTGACAATGGTAAAATGGTAGTCACTTGGCTTTGAACTTTTTGGACTACTGAAGTTTACAGAAGGTTGACAGTTGACAGAATTTGCCCAGTTTTGTGACTCAACCTTGGCTGCCAAGCTTTAGCCAGTCTCTAACATGGCTCAATGGCAGTCTAGTCTGTGCATGCACTAAGAATAGATTACACGGCGCGTGTTTTTATTTATTGTTTTGTAATAATTAATGGCTTTTAAATATTTGTATTCTTTATGGCTATCAAAGTATCCATTAGTAATATATATATATATAGTCCTGACACAGGAAGGCTTTCTACAGTCACATCCAATCTATTTTACTACACGTGTATCGCATGTGGATAATTAATTTCTCTTCTATTTTTTATTCATGAGGCTACAATATTCAGGTATTTAAGATGGGGACTTATCAAGCAGTATTCTAAACTGCGGTGAAGATGAGATTTGTGTTTTGCAAGCTGGAGGTGAATCAAAGGAAAGTAGTGTTAGAGCCAACACTGAGTGTTTCTCACATACAAAATACAAGCGGTTTTTAAATCCACAAATTAATTATTGGCTGTTTTATCGACCAGTCGTAAAAAACAACATGCACGAGCTAATATTACAGCGATATGTTGATTTCTGCTTCAGTAGTGCCACAAATTTTTTTTTATGCTTTTAAACCTGTTAGTAAGGTTTGATAATGACGAAGTAACAGCTTTCTGGTTGTTTAAAAAATATTTTACAGATAAGGATTAGACCTATAGAAGATACTTTTACGGTTTTATACCCCGCCGCGAACCTTTTGTTAACTTTTCTTTGTGTGGGTTGGATTGTTTATGTGAATGTTACAGGTTTCTGGGTGACTGGAAAGACTAGGAGACCTGTTTGTAGCCGGGTCTGAAGATAAAATGGAAGCTGGTACACGTAGTAAATGTTTAGTGGCTTCAGTTCACTTCTAACTTCATGTAAACACACGTAGAGCTGATTTTTGTTTTCAGTGACCAGAATCTATAAATTTCTAGCTAATTACATTAGCGATCAGGTGCACTGTCAACATTCCAGTCACTGATAATGTTATTGTATTTTCTACATCTGGACACCGGTCTGTTTTTCTAGTCTTTTTATTGTGGGACTGGGATAGGGACTAAGGGAAAGTGGACACAATGCATCATTTTTTAGTGAACATGGGAAACAAGGTACGATTACAGATAGAGTTACATTTCACATCAGTGTTTTTGAGGATTGTGCTTTAGCAGTGACAGAAACAAGGCATAGGATGGTAAGAAATGATACCAAAATTGGAAAGATTGTCAATAAGTACAAGTCTAACAGTAGAAAGAATGGTCAAGAATATAAAGTGACTTGTCAATCTGGAAGATTTCAACTTTTGTAAAACCTTTGTTCTGCTCACCTCTCTTAGACTCTGGTGGGTTTGGGAAGATTCTCAGAAATAATCAGTTAGTGTCTGAGATGCGGATGTGTTTGAGACTGTTGGTAATTGAAACATTGTTGGTTTTAGGTTTTGAACATTAACAGTTTCAGATGACGGACAGCCTACGATACCTCATATTGTCTACGGAAGCAATACTAATTAATTAATTAATTATTAATTATAACAATAATTATTGTTTGAAACCTTTGTCTATGCTGTCCTAAACAAAACTAGGGTTTAGCAGCTTCAAGCTTTTTTTAATAAAGGGAAAGTTTATGGTCACATACAACCGTTATCAAGTTTCATTTGTGTTTCTATTTTGTTCTGTTATGGTTTGCTTTTTAAAGATTGTAGAGCCTACCTATGTGGTTCGTTGTTTATGCTGAAATAAACATGGTTACTGTTCTTAATTACTATTGTGTGGTGGCTTAGACATCGGAATACAAGAATAATGTGATTGCTGGTTGTGATATCTGAGTGAAAAAGTTGTATAGTCTTGTTTCCGTGTTTCTTTACCTGCAAAGAACAACTCACATGGGAACTGCTAGTGTAAGTCTATTTCTAATGACGATTATAGTGATAACCTGTCTACTGAAGCAAATTTTTATAGACAATCCAGCAAAATGATTGACACTTAATGAAGCTTATAGAAATGCCTATCATTTAGCAGGATGTCAGTACAGAACAGAATTTTACTTTTAATCTTGGGCCAATATTGTAACAAAGGAAACATCAGTGCTGGAGCCAATGAAACTCCAAAAGATGTCAATGTTGGGTCAACCTTGGTGTGTTTGTGGGTAGATAGGTTCAGTTCTCAACAAAGCGAGCAAGTGCTTTGGTTCTGAAAGAGAAGGAACTTGCTTCCTAAAGTAAATACGGTGGACAATTTGTTTTGGAAAATCTTTTAGCAGAAGTTATTTAAGATATGATTGCTGACATGAGACTTACATAAAGCTAAGCATTGAAACTTCACTGATTCGTTTGACGACTGATAAAAACAAATACTTACCTTACATGATTGGCGCCATATACAACGGTACAGTGTCCTCATCACCCAGTTTGTCAACCTTTTATAGCAACAAGATCAATCAGATCAATCGTCATCATATTACATTAATTTCTTTTTTCTTTGGTCTTATTCAACTGTCTTTGATTTCACACATGCACGCATGCACGCACACACAGAGCATAACAGTTCACGGGCACTTTAAGATTGGATTCTAAAGCTCGAGATTTCATTCTTCCTCCACACACACACACACACACACACACACACACACACACATACACACGCGCGCGCGCACATATATATATATACACGCACACAAAGACAAACTTGCTCAAATGAAAAACAAGGGTGAGAAATATAAGTTATGAATTTAATCGTTAGGACAATACTCAGTAAGTTTTTTCTGGTAAACATTTTGTGCCCAAGGCTACATTATTAAAACGCCGGCCTAACGATTGGAAATGGTAAACTATGATTAATAACAGAGATTTTTATCTAAAAAAATATAATGTGCATCTTGAGAGCCTGCAAAAAAAGTCAGTAATTGAATTTAACAGACATTTTTTTTACCGCTTTAAGTTTTTGTAATCACATAAGTGTTTCCGTTACAAAACAGCTTTTTTAAATTTCTTACAGAATATTTCTTTCTCAAGGACCTATATAATTAGGGTTTTGTTTGACTTAAAGTTACAGCTATTGCCTTTTTTTTTGCTTTCCTGTCTTAGTGAATCTTTAATGTCAAGCAAACTCCGACTTTTAATAATCCAAGTTATCTTCAGGACATTTACAGTGAATAGATGGGAGAAAGTAAAATAACTGACGTGGAGGCTTCCCTACCCATCTCAAAGAAATTTTGCGACAAATAGTGAGGTCATTCTTTGATTTCTCCAGCAAAATCTTCCAAGTAGTACTTTAGTAATTGTGTGGACAGTATGGTATGCAAATTATCATGCTAAACCTGGTGTGTGTGTGTGTGTGTGTGTGTGTGTTGCATACATAAATGCAGTACAAACAGTCTACGTACAAGCACGCACACCAAAGCAGAGACATACGTACACACGTCTGACTTTAGTTCTAATTTTTCAGAATTGTGGTGCATTCATTCTTTTTCGACATAGACCTGATAAAAATCGAAGTTTCCGATCAAATTTCTTTGACAGATTGGTCTTTCCTTAAGTGATTTTTATTTTGACTGATTGCAGTTAAAACGTGCGTATAGAGGCACGCCGACAGCAATGATATAATGGAAGACATTCGATTCGGATGCTGAACAAAATGGCGTCTTCAGCTCCAAACGGACGCGACCGCGACATTAGTGACCGCAAATGAAAACAAACCAACCCCCCAAAAAGGGAGGTTGGAAGGGGAGAGGACTAAGACACAGGTAGCACACTTCTACTGATGATGATGATGATGATGATGATGGCAGTGATGGCGGCGGCGGCGTAGGATCCAGGGGGCAAAGGGGGCAGTCACCTCCTCAGAAAAGACACGGAGGGACAAGAAAGGGAAGGTCGTCCACTGTCAGCATGGAGTCCCCCCCCCCACTTCCAAAGCCGAGCAACTTCCTGTGCGGAGTGCCACTGCACCTTTCATAGGATGAGTATTTATTTCTGCCGATCCTCATACGTCAAAGGATTTTTCCTACTATTGCAGTTATGTTTTACTTATTACTACACAATCGACTGTCTTTAATAAAAGAATATTATTTCATTCAGTGTGACCGGGTAGATGCTGACTAAACCTTTAGGTCGGGGTTTGAGGGCTTATGGAGCTGAAAGACGCAGGTAACAATTTACCAGTCAGCTATCGACAGCATGCATTAAGAAGCCTTATATGGGCATTAGGGACTGTGACAAAAATGATGACTTCCACAGTTTCTATATCACAGTACACAGACCAAAGACATCCCAGCAGACCATGCTCTTGTCTTTACTTTTCAGACAGTGAAATTATGAAAAACTCAATTTTGGCACTCCGAAAAAAGTACAAATAAGTACCAAAATGATTACAATCATTAACAGTTAAATAATGGGTTCTTCCCATGTGAGAAGTTAATGTAGCAAAGTTTGTTGTTACAGTGAACCACCCGTCGTGAGCTGCTGTGACATTCAGTGGTGGACGGCACAAGACAACTTTACACATAAAACATTCTAACACTTGCTGAGACGATTAAAGATATTGTATTAATTCATTTTATGCAGTTTTCTGTTCTTGTTACTTCAGAAATCTAGGATCAGTAAAATCAGTAGAATATTGGCTGGTCACAGCAAATATCTCTGCAAAAGAAAAGAGATGATAAAAAAGGCATCCGAGGTAACAGACGCATTACCGAAATTATTTAATATATATATATATATATGGCGTGAGTTTTTATAGCGCGGTATCCCAGCCAAAGTCTGGCTCTCCACGCATTACAAACATAAAAACACAAGACAAACACAATTCCTGTGGCTCTCTCAGTGAAGTTACTAGGAATACCAGCTCGTTCTTCTACTGGGTGACGTTCGTAGATCACGATGTCAATGAGACAGATCTACAGTCATTGGACTGGAGCAGAATATAGCAATACTCAAACACGTCGATCAAATCGTCAGGAGAATATCCAGACGATCACAAAGCAGAAATTGCAGTACAATGTTGAAACGCAATGTTTGGCACTGATGTAAAGTCTCTCCCAGGGACGACTTGTAAGGATGAAGAAACTGTGATGGCGTCAGTCAGAGGACTAACGGCGATGAGAGAGTTGATTTAAACAGAGGAATAAATAAAAATTCACAGGCAAGTAAACAGTCAAACACAATGCCGATGACATCAGAAAAAAGTGCAGGTCGGTACAATAGCCACTACAAGCACAACAAATCCAAGAAGAAAACGAAAATGCGGAGAGCTGGTCCCCTCAAGCCTGTTAGGCGAAGGGACATCACTCTCATTCCAAAAAATCGAAATCGAAACAAATCCAGGACACAGAAACAAAATAACGGAGAGTTTGTCCCCTCAGGCTTTTAGATCAACAAACATAGCTGTAACTATTGTATATTTAAAGCTTTTACAACATAAAATTTCCTGGATAAGTGTCTCCATATCGACGCCCCTTTCAGCTCCATTTCGTTTTCCAGTCGAGAACCGCATTCTAACGGTCAACTGTAAGTCTATGATCTGTCATCTTCATGGTTAGTCATGCAAACGTAAATGTTTTAATTAATATATAAATGCAAACTGTTGCATTGTTATGTGCCATGTCATTCAAGGGGTTTGTCTGAATGAACGTATGTGAATCACAATATTTTATTTTCTTACGACTTTCTGATTGATCGGTCTATAAACCAAGCATGACATTTTCAGTGCAGAGTACTAACAATACATTTCCTGAAGATTCGATTCCTTCAAAAATGGGTTAATTACTACCTAACATCGATATTCAGAGACAAAATGGTCCACGATGATATCAAGACTTTTAGAGTAGACCATCTAAGTAATAACTAGTGGAACAGTTCGGATAAACTATTACTTGTGAGTTGACAATGGGTTGGGGAGAATTTATCACCAAGTCTCGCTTTCCCCGGTTATCACATGCAAGATCTATTTTGTACAGGATATTTTTCTGCATATCATCTGGTAACAGAAACACCTTTTTGTTCTCGTCTCTCTCCTGATTTCACTTTGCAATAACAACCACACATGTTCAGAACATCTTTCCGGAAGCGCGTTGACCTGTTGAAGTAGACGATGAAGCCAAGGGAACTGTTGACATACGGCAAGTGATAAACCGTCACATAGGAGGTCATGTATAAATTATAGTATTGGCCCGTGAGAGAAAACTCTCGCACAGTTAAGGATGCGAGGTAGAAGATGACCCAGGGTATGGTGGTCATGATGTAGATGCAGGACAGCAACACCAGCATCTTGGTGAGAGCCGTGTGCTGGCTTTGACCTCCCTCATTACCGGAGCTGGTCTTTCTCCGCCAGTTCATGGCGGCTCTCAGCTTGGCAACAGTCACTCCGGTGGATAAAGAAATAATAATGAAGGTGGATATGGGTACTATACTCATCATGATAATATTCTCTAAGATTGTGAAGAAAACTTGATTTTTCAGGTACAGATCAGAGCTGGCAAGTCCCATCTTTGACGCGCTGTTATTAGCTCGAAGTACTACAAATCGGGCGGCAGTTGTAAAGAAAGCTGCCTGGGTAAAACATCCAATAAAAACCATGGTGATCGCCATTCTTCGAGTGCTGATCAAAGAGACCGCCTTCAAGGGAAACATGACACACAGACAGCGCTCGACGGCTATCACCATGGTGATGCATGCGGAGGCAGTACGAAACCCTTGACCCATACCTGCTATGTAAGTTTGAAAGTAGGCTATCAGACCATCGTAGGTGACAGGATCGATCTGTTCTAAAAAAAAAGCTATACCGAAAAGCATCGTCATAATTATGAGACTGAGGTCAACCAGAGACAGCGCAAAGAGACAGACGTTCATGCGGTCCCCAAGTCCCTGGCGCCAGAAGACCACACAGTCGATGATGTTAGATGGCAGGCTGACAGCGATGACGACAGGCTTGACGACACAGCTCAAGATGAAGAGCGCCAGCCAGTAGTCACTTTGATTGAGGAGGTCGTTGGGATTGTCCCATGGTGTGAAGCTACTCTTGGCTGATTCATAACTTGTGTTGGTCATGGTCAGGACTACCTCCCTGCAAAACAACCAAGTCTTGCTCCGGTGAGGTGATTGAAAGTAACAGAATGTTACCGATGATAAGGTGTAAAGAACATTAAACCAGCAGCGTAGTCCTGGTATATATTTGTCTTCTAAACTACTATGTGTAAACTATAATGTTGTGTGAGTTCAGATACTAGTGGTCAGGGGTCACTAACCCGTTTACTCGCTTGTGCGCCTTTTGCGGTTGATTTTAACGGAAGTCAAATTGTAGTTTATTTTTTGACAAATTATTTCTTTTACACTTAATATTTAGACATTCATTACAACAGAAAAAAAATCAGATGTATGAATACCAGTTGTAGAAATTCTGATGACTCTTGGAGTTTTGAAGAGGTATATTGTGTCGAATGTCAATGCTCCCTCGTTTGACTGATTGTGTGTTTGTTGACGACGCTGCTTTCTTCTTACTAACTGAAATCGCTTGCTTTCAACACTACCATGGATCCTCAAATGTCTACTTCGGGACGATATGCAGGGAATACAAGTTAAATTAAGTTTGATGGGATATCGATAAGAACAGTCAGTAAAAAGAGTTAAATTAAGAATGAGCGAGAATATGAGAATATGAAAAGATTACAACAGTTAGTGAAGAAAACCTATGTAAAATTATGAAAAACTACGAGGCTCTGAACAAATGCTAAATTAAGTGATGATGTGATAAGAGTAACATCAGGCTGTGAATGTTCTATGAAAAGACTAAAGAAATGTACAATCTTAAAGGACAAGGTGCGTGGAACATTTTTTCTTTATGATCGGGTTAAGTTCATTTTAAAATAATAATTACAAAAATATGAATATATAATTATGCCTAATTTTTAAGACATAACCTTCAAACATCGGTATTCTCACCTGCCACTAGGAAAGCAAATAAAAAAGTACTCTCCTATACTGAAGAGTTCTATTACTCGCCCTGAGTATTTGTAACAGCGAGTGCGCAGGTCTTCAAGTCAAATGAAGAAACATCACTCAGGCTGTCGTGTTCTAGAAGCCATTTCTTTTGCTCAGAAAATTAAACGTCTGATTTAGGAATACAACCCTACAGATTGGAACTTTATTTAGAAGCTTTGATTGAAGTTAAAAAAGAAATCATTAAAAGGTCCAAACCCATTTCACTCAACAGACTGGTAAGTAAATCTTCTCCAGATAAAAAATTAATGGATAATATTTGAGTTAATTCTTCCACGTGTATTATTATTAATAAAATATAAACACATTTCAAATGGGCGCTTGTCTAAGATTCTTGGACAAGATTCTTAGACGCTTGTCAGAAAGGTAACCTGCACAAATATTGAACACATCGCAGAACCAAGTGGTTTGGTCATGAAAGAGAAGGAAGTCGCTTCCTAAAGTCACGAAAAGGTGAAATGTTTGTTTTTTGCTGAAATCTTTTGCCAACATTTCTTATTTTAGCTGCATCGTTTGAAAGTTTGATGGAAAATAGAAATAAATATTTACCTGAGAACATTTAATTGTGACAAACACAATGGTACAGCGCCCTCGCCACCACGTGTCAACCTTTTATAGCAGCGAGTTCACACACATCGATCGTCATCACAGGACACTCAGTTATTTCTTCTCTCGTCTGTTTGACTGTCTTTGGTTTCACTCACACGCATACACACACACACACACACATGAGCACGCGCACATACACACATTTCCACCCACCGACGCACACACACATTAACATTAACACACAAACGCGCACACGCACACACTTCCTCCCACCCACACGCACGCGCGCGCACACGTAGACGTAACCCCCACCCACCCACGCACACACACACACGAACAGACACCTGCACACACACATACACACCCTCCCCACACACACACACATTCCCCCCTACACACCAACACACCCATCCACGCACAAACCGACACACTCACCCATACCCCATAAACACACACGCACACACCTACCCACCCCCAAACAGACATGCAAACACATCCTCCCCAACACACATTCCCCCCTACACACACACACACACACACACACACGCACAAACCGACACACCCACCCACACACACCCCATACACACACGCACACAGACACCCACACACCCCCAAACAGACATGCACACACACGCACGATCAGAGAAATATAACTTGAGAGACACAGATAAATATGCACAACACTGTCAACACACGCCAAGATCGGATTCTCAAGTTTCGTGATGTCATTCTTTGTACCTGTCCACCCGTATCTCTTCACAAGCGCACCCACACACGCACACGCACACGCACATACGAATACGTGCAGACAAAGACGATGGTGCTAAAATGAAAACAAACAACAGTCAGAGATGTAGACTAGGAATTTAATAATCACTAGAGGAATTCTTTACAGGTTTTCTCTCGTAAACATCTTGTGCCTATCGCAACGAAAGCACTCGACTTACTGCATCCCTTTCATTAAAACGCCGGCCTAACGATTAAAACGGTGAACTATAGTAAAAAACAGATCTTTTTATCTTCAAAAATTATTGTGCATCTAGCAGCCCTTTGAAAACGAAATATAATGAGGTGCACTTAGAAGACATTTTGTTCCGCTTGAAGCTTTCTGTGATCAGGTGAGTGTTTCGGAGGGTCACTAGCGACTTTCTCTAGTTTTTAATTTCTTAATAATCCAATTATTCTTGAGAACATTGACATAAAAGTTTTTTGTTTGACTTAAAGGTGCATCTATTGCCCTATGCCGTTTCCCTCTTCCCTCTCTTAGTCAGTTTCTGATGCCAAGATAAGACCCACCTTTCAGTTCTTGCGGCTCAGGGGAAGATGTTGTTATTTACACTCGTCTTTAAATCTTCCTCAAGTGTCTTCACTTCTCAAAACGAAAAGTGAGCGAGTGAAAACTCCATTTCATTGTAATACACATTGAAATGTGTAACTGTTATGTTTAGGACAGGTGTCCTTTGGTGATAGTTGATGTCTTTTTTTCAGAGAAAGATTTGGGAGGAGAAAGCCTCATAACATTTCTGTGGTCTCCAACCTTCCATGTCATTGTCAATGCAGAGGAATATTTTCTGCAATGCTTTTCTAAGTTCTGATGTAAAATGTGTTTTATTATTTGAATTTTACAACAAAATATTCCAAGTATGACTTTATTTCGAACTTTTAAACTGATCGCGATGATACATAATACATATATTAATAAATTTATTACTGAAAGTATGAACAAAAACATTTTTGGCTTTTAATCAGTCTCTAACAAATTGGTCTGTTAGTACAAAGATTATTTGTTAATGAGAGAATAATCAATGTGTTAATTAAATTGCTGGTCTGTTAATTGACAGGACATGATGTTTGGTATTCATTGTTGATAGTTTATTACATGTCGTTAGAGGTTTGAATATCAATGCTGGCTACAGTATCATGTTCAGTATAACCAGAAATATTAGCTGCTACCCATAGAGGAGAATCGTCCCCGGACTCTAATGTAGCCCAGAAGTTTAAATGTGGATGGAACCTGACATCTTGCTCTGTGATTGTTGTTTCTCTCTACTTTACTTGCATGAACAAAGGCACTGTATCCAGTGGTTTGTAGCTTTTTTGAGCTTCGTTTCTTCCTTCCATTACAATTAAGATTTATTTAAATGTGCTTTTTCTTTCGTCTTTAATATATATATATATATATAAAACAATCGTACTACGATCATCCTTCAACACACGTGCATTTACTGCTGAAAGTACACGGTTTAAAACATTCTAAAACATTAAAACATTCTAGAAGAATTAAAAACTAAAATTTCTCTCAAAGTTCGTGTGTACCTCACCATGTTTGAAGTGGTACAAAGTCCGTGCCTTTGGCTACTGAGTATGTGGCATAATTGTCATTGTCAACATTATTTGTGACTACACCATGTCTTCTCTCATCTTCACACTGTTCATTATCATTCATATCATCGTCTGTCTAAAGTGCCTCATCACATCACTTCATTGGGCATAGCGGACAACACTTTACAGTTCATCTTTGAAACACAAGACACCATGGTGTGTGTGTGTGTGTGTGTGGAGAGAGAGAGATAAAATTATCTCAGTGGTTTAAGGGTCCTTCACGACTTTCTAAATTTTGGGTTAAATACACTGATTTGTAATACAGAATACTGAAAACATATTAAATTTATATCCGTTTGCCTGGGAAATGGATACAGAGGTCTGTAACATTGATATTCTGTTGTTCAGCTACAGCATTCACAAACCCTTATGGCAAATTTTAAGATTGTAAACTTAGAATAAGCACCGAGAAGAAAGTGTCAGTAAGGTGTTGTTTGTGACAACAATGGGTCATGAAAACTATGAAGGTCTTACTTCTCTTACCCTCGGCTTACATTTTCTCTGTCAATGTTTCCTCACTTTCCCCTGTTGTCACCATCCAAACTTTTTCGCAAGGGAGATTTTTTTCCAGGTCATTCAGTGGCTTACAAACCGTTGTTCACTCCCACCCCCACACTCAATCCCGACTGCACTTTGCAGGAACCGCCGCACATGTTTAAAACATCTTTTCGGAAGCGCGTTGACCTGTTGAAGTAGACGATGAAGCCAAGGGAACTGTTGACATACGGCAAGTGATAAACCGTCACATAGGAGGTCATGTATAAATTATAGTATTGGCCTGTGAGAGAAAACTCTTGCACAGTTAAGGATGCGAGGTAGAAGATGACCCAGGGTATGGTGGTCAGGATGTAGACACTGGACACCAGCACCAGCATCTTGGTCAGAGCCGTGTGCTGACTTCGGCTTCCATCGCTGAGGGAACTGGTCTTTGTCCGCCAGTCCATGGCAGCTCTCAGCTTGACCACAGTCAGGCCAGTTGAGATAGAAATGATCATGAAAGTCGCTATAGGTGTTACACTCATCATTATAATGTTTTCTAAGATTGTGAAGAAAACTTGATTCTTCAGGTACAAGTCAGAGCTGGCAAGTCCCATCTTTGTCATACTACTGTTAACTTTAATTATAACAAACCGAGCCGGCATTGTGAAGAAAACTATTTGAGAGATACATCCAATGACAACAATGATGACCGACATGTTGCGAGTACTGATCAAAGAGGCCGCCTTCAATGGGAACATGACACACAGACAGCGCTCGACGGCTATCACCATGGTGATACATGCGGAGGCAGTACGGAATCCTTGACCCACACCAGCTATGTATGCTTGAAAGTAGGCAAAAAAGCCCTCATAGGTGACAGGATCAATTTGTTCTAAATAATAGCTTATACTGAACAGTGAGGTAACAGTTACGAGACCGAGGTCAGCCAGAGACAGCGCAAAGAGACAGACGTTCATGCGGTCCCCAAGTCCCTGGCGCCAGAAGACCACACAGTTGATGATGTTAGAGGGCAGGCCGACAGCGATGATGACAGGCTTGACGACACAGCTCAAGATGAAAGCCGCCAACAAATAGTCTGTGTGAGTGAGGAGGTCGTTTGGATTGTCCCATGGTATAAGGCTAGTCTTGGCTGATGAATGACTTGTGTTGGTCATGGTTAGAACTACGTTCCTGCAACAGAGGGAGGTCCTGGTGCTGAGAAGGGAGTTACACTGTAAGGTAGCAACACTGGCTAGAAAATGAAGGTTAGAACTACAGGAATATACAATCTTCAGAGGCAGATGAAATCCAGAAAAGGACATCCAGTCTGTTACCTGTGATCTTGACCTCTGCGTGTGTCATTTGACAGTGAGGTCAAGATAGTTTTTTTTGGGGAGAAGTGAGGTACTATGAGGGCAGTTGGATGATTGCAAAGAGGAGTAACCCGGAGTATCGGAGAAACCCCTTGACGGCCAGCTTAATCAAAAGATTTCACATGCAAAGGCCATTGCGCCGCGGGGCCTACTGTTTTTTTTCCCCCAACGAGCCCGGTTACCCGGCATCATCCGAGTGATGTCCCGTCTCCTGACAGACTGTCAAAGATCAAAGAAAGGGGGAGATAAAAATGTCAGTGGTAACAGGCACCACGTGATATTATTTCAGGTACTTAATTTGTTTCTACCCTTCATTACTTTAAGGACCTTCAGTTTCTTATAGTTGTTTTTTCATATTGTTTCTGTCTATAAACATGCTATTTATAAAGTTTTCCACCATCTTTACAGTTTCTGTATAGTTTTTTTTAATGGGGTTTAGGTTTTTACTTTATTTATTGAGCTACCCTAAGCCTGGTATAAGTATGATTTGCCAACATCACTGCAGTTTGTGAATAGTTGCTTTTCAGGGATTTAGGTTTTTACTTTATTATTCTACACTATTTATTTATTAAACTACCCTAACTTATGTTTGGTTATAGTTTTGGTTATGGATAAGTCAACGAACCCCATATTTCCTGTGGTTTAATTTATTTCACAGATATTTTAAATTTATTACATGGTTATTCTGAACGAGCAGTCTTATTAATTCATTTATGGCATAGATTATATTTTTATGGCTTTTCATGGGAATGTTATCCACTTTGTACATCTTTGCCTGTTGATATGAATGTTGAACCACTGCTACCACTGACAGTCTAGTTGCCATAGCTGTGGGTGGGTTAAGGCAGCTGTTGATGTCGATACCCTCGCCATCTTTCTGTCCGATCTTTTTATTGGGTTTCCTCTCAAATTACGGCATTGTCCAATTTTCATTCGAATCAAAGATACGCCACAATTTACTCTGTGTAGTAAACTTGTTTTTCTTTTATTTAGAGCTACTGGCAACATCTTAGAACAGACAAAACATGCTTAAGACCCCTTTGTTTTATTTATCAGACATCAAGAGGATTCAAGTGTATGTCATTAGTGTATGCACGGTCTACACCATTGTGTTGCTGTATTACTTTATTTTGCAATCATTTTAAAACCCGCTTTCTTCGAAATAAAAGTAAACCTCTCAAAAAAGTTAGTTCCACAATTATGCGATGACATTCATTCAATCTTGAGGTGACTTTGGTCTTTTAATCATCGAACTCAGGCAGCGAATTCTGAAATAGAGGAGTGTATTTATTTCTCTTGAACATTGTTTTCTTTTTATCGTTTGTATTTAATCAGGGCAGATGGACTTTCGCAAGCAATACTTTTTTTCATTTTTCTCTGGTGGAATACTTTTTTTTTCAAATGTAAAAGCAGAATAAATAGTGCAGTTCATTGCCATTCATTAGGAAAAGCCTCTAGCTTAGTGCTTAGACCTACGTGTCTGAACTCCTGAGTTCGATACCCGTGAGACGTAACATTTTTCTGTTGACCCACTTGTAATTTAGGTACCTGACTCCTTCTAGCACTGGGCAGCGATGGGGGGAGAAAGAGTGTTCACCCCGAATTAACTGAGATCTGTAACAACTCTCCTCCATACGACCCTAAGTTCACGGGACCAGTTACCTTGACCATTTCCTTTACCACTAGTTTAAACTTGCAACTGGATGATAAGGTGCTCAGCAACAAGATAATAATGGATGTTCGGAACTCATCATTGTCACGAAAGATAAACCCTGCACCTACTTTAGATTTTCTATGGCAATCACAGTGAAGACTATTTCTGTTAGAATTTAAAAACTGCACCCCGCGATTTTTGTTTGAATATTGTCTGCTCATGTCTCGCACAGCTGGGTGAGTCTACACTGTAACAGTCAAGACGACTAGTGGAGGGGGGACACACGCACGCACCCACGCACGCACGCACGCACGCACGCACGCACACTTACAGTAGAAAACATCGAGGGTGTTCTGGGTATAACAATGTTCTCAGCAGTTAGAATGTAGTGGTACCACACTACTCCAAGGTGTTCCCTGCTCCAACATTTCGGTCCTCGACCAACAGTTTGGAGAGAATTCTGTTTCGGCGATCGACCAAAGTACTAAAATCTGCACGAATCTGGCCGTTTCCACATTGCCCAGAATAAACTGTTAAATAACTAGTGCAGTCCTCAAATAATTTCAAAAGAATTTTCTCAACGAATTTCGAGTAGACCACTGTAGCCAGTCTTTCTCAACAACTGAGGAGAATATGTCTTTACTGAAATCGTTTAGAAAAAAATTATTAATTTAGTTGTGATCGCAGATTATTAACAGGACATCTATTTGTCTAATTAGTACCTTGGAAATTCAGTCTTAGTTTGACATTGAAAGCGTCTATGCACATAATTATTAAAGAAATGAATGTTTACCTGATATTATTCGCGAGACAGGCATTAATATTCTCATCATACGCTGTGTCGAATATTTTATACCAGCAAGAGCTGAGAGGTCGATGATAACATTCCAATTATCATGTTTGTCGCTGGTCGTGTCCTGCATCACTTTTGGTCTCCAACACACACACACACACACACACACACACACACACACACACACACACACACACACACACACACACACACACACACACACACACACACACACACACACACACACACACGAGATATGTGATCCTTCTCCAAACACACAGATGCACACAAAGATCACCCTGTTTCAGCGAAAAACAAACAACGGTGCGAAATTATGGCAGCTATTTAATAATCGTTAGAACAAAGCTCCACAAAATGTCTAGGCAGTAAAAATGCTCGGTACCTTTCGTTGCCCTTATTATTAAACAGCTGGCCTAACGATTTGAAAAGATAAACTATCAAGAATAAATATGTTTTCTTTTTCTTTGAATTGCGAATCTTTTTGCATCTTGCAGGTTCTTGAAAAAAAAGTTTGTTTAAGTGTATTTTCTTTACGGCTTCTCCTTTTCTACAATCAGATAAGGGATTACTACTGTTACAAACTCTGCTTTTTAGTTTCTTAATGAACCAATTATTCTGGAGGAGGTTCGAAATTGGGGCTTTCTGTTTGACTTAAAGGTACATTTATTGTCGGATATTTTTGTAGTCCTCTCTCAATGAGTCTTTAAAGTCAAGTAAATACCTACTCTTAAGTCCTCATGTTACTAGTGAAGATGGGGGGGGGGTGTTGTTTCCAGTCTTCTGTACATTTGTTTCCTCGAGTGTCTTTGATGGACAAAGCAAGTGTCTAGAGGGTTTAATTCTCTTCACTTGGATGCGTAGCTGTCATGGCATTAGGACTGGTTTCTTTCAATGATGTTTTATTAAGATGATAATTTACGGACGAAAGCCAAATAAATTATATCTGCATGCCTTCATACCTAGGCAGACTGGCCCTGACCTGTCTGTTATCGCGTGTCGTAAGGTCGCCTGACCCACTTAGGAGGCCCTGACCTGACCAGACAGTAACCGTTGGGACTGTCGTACACGAACACAAACACACACGCACACGCATATGCAGTCATTACACGCGTACACTGTTAGGAATGCTGGTGCAACGAGGTTGACGCCCTTGTGTATTTTCCTGGATTGGTAGGGATTGTCTCCCCTGAATTGAATGTTGATATGGGGGCGCTGTTAGGAATTGGAAGAGTGAGCAGACGTGAGAGTCGGAGAGAAGGAAAGATTTGTAAAATAGGTCAGAATTGATATTATCCGTGTAGAGAAATATTATCTGTGTAGAGAAATATTAACTGTGTAGAGAAATATTAACTGTGTGTGCGCGGAGAGGTGGTGTTGGTTACATTTCTAGAGAAGCAGGCCAGCCGCCGAGTGAGCTAATAAAATCTACTGTGCACAGCAAATTCCATATTGTGTGTTCTTGTGCAGCAGCTAACCCACCCCATTCGTAGCCATCAAAGTGGTGTTGGTTACATCTCTTTCCCAGCCCATCAGGAATCTCCGTGTTATCACTGACTCCATTGTCTCAGGAATTTCAGGCCCAATGCAAGTTTTCTTGAACTTCGCTACAACGGACCTTGTTACCTCCCATGTCTGTATTTGTGGTGTTCCGGCTGAATGGCTGCAATTCTTTCCTCCTCCAAGTCCCTAACCACCGACTGGACCAAATTCTTGGGCTCAGAATAATGCTGTTGGCACTACATTCCGTACAACGGTGTACGCTTCCTCCGCGACGTACACTGGCTGACAGTCCCAACTAGTATTGCATAAAGGTGGACACTTTTTGTGAATTCGTTTATCAAAACTTCTTATTTTAGTTGTAAATGCGGAAATGAGAACTACATAAAATGAATCATTAATACTTTAGTGAGTAGTTTGAAAGTTGCACAGCGTCTTACTGACAAATAGAAATCAACATTTACATGAAATTATTCTGGCCTTGGACAACAGCACGATGCCTACATCTCATACTTTGTTTTCCTTTTAAAGCAGCGTAAGTGTTTCTTTCGTTCCTTTCGTCTCTGGTCTTATTCAGAACTCTTTAGGATAACACACACGCGTGCACGCATACATATCGGCGCAGACATGCACAGACACCCACTCACCCAAGTGCACACACACACACACACACACACACACACACACACACACACACACAGAGTCACGCCCATACGTTTATTTATATTTAGAGGGAGTAAGGGACGAATACTCCAACACACACACACACACACACACACACACACACACACACACACACACACACACCAATGTGCACTTTAATATCGTTGTAACAATCCTCTACAACAACCTCTCTCGTCAATATCTTGAGCCATAGGCGATGAAAGTGATAAGTTTATTTCCTCACCTTCATTGAACATCGTATTAACGATTCGATGGGTTTTCTCTCTCCAAAAAATATACACGCTATCGAGAAAACAAGAGTATATGTAATAGATATCTCTTTACCTAGTTCTGATTTGTTTATAATCAGAAAAGTTTTTCGAACTGTCACAACTTGTTTTCTCTAGTTTTAATTTATAGATAATTAAATATTCTCAAGAATTTTGCTTAAGCGTTTTTTTTTTTGTCTTAAGGGTACAGTTATTGCTGAATATTGTTGTACAGCCCTCTCTGAAATCACAAACTGGTGGTGAATCTTTAATGTGGAAGAGTGGTGTCCCTTTGCCTAACAGGCTTGAGGGGACCAGCTCTCCACATTTTCGTTTTCTTCTTGGATTTGTTGTGTTTGTAGTGGCTATTGTACCGACCTGCACTTTTTACTGATGTCATCGGCATTGTGTTTGACTGTTTACTTGCCTGTGGATTTTTATTTATTCCTCTGTTTATATCAGCTCTCTCATCGCCGCTAGTTCTCTGGCGTCCCTGGGAGAGACTTTACATCAGTGCCAAACATTGTGTTTCAACATTGTACTGCAATTTCTGCTTTGTGATCGTCTGGATCTTCTCCTGACGATTTGATCGACTTGTTTGATTATTGCTCTATTCTGCTCCAGTCCAATGACTATATATAGATCTGTCTCATTGACATCTTGATCTACAAACGTCACCCTGTAGAAGAACGAGCTGGTATTCCTATTAACTTCACTGAGAGAGCCACAGGAATTGTGTTTGTCTTGTGTTTTTATGTTTGTAATGTGCGGAGAGCCTGGCTTTGGCTGGAATATTGCGCTACAAAAGCTCACACTATTATAATTATTATTATTGCCATGTAAACGCCCACTCTTAGGTTATCGCTAGTTTACATCGTGCTGTGTTGGTTTGTGTATGTGTTTATCTTTTTTGTATGTGTTTATCTTTTTCATCAAGCACCTTCACTTGACAGTGCAGGTGTCTCAAAGTTTGATTGAATTCTATTCACTGGGATGAATGTAAGTCGGGTGGTGCATACACCAAGTCACAGACCTGTTTTGAATTATCAATGTATGTCTTCGTTGTCTGTCGGGAGATGGGGGAGTCTACTGGTTAGCCCCTCCCTTAGAACCAAGAGGCGTACGCATTGTGGAGATGACAGACATGCGAGTTGGCCTTGTAGTCAGATTCGAGAGAATGTGGTCTGTGAAGAAATGACTACAATCACTGGACAATGAAGGACTAATAAAAATACTGTCGTAACTTTCTTTATGTATCATACAAAGCTGCCTTTTTTTGTACAGATTATAAAAACCTTCATTTGGATATGAAGCACTCCTGAACGACAATTAAGTACATTTGTAAAAGTTTGTAAATGATAATATAAGACAATTAGTATAAGTAAAAGGATTAATGCATTAAAGTAAGGTGCTGGCATCCTAATTTACAAGGGAGGGTATGTAGTATACTTTGTTCTTAGTTCTTCACCACTGTCCAGGAGCGATTAATGTATCCTAGCAACGCTTCTCTCTGTTTCTAGTCAAGGACGAGGATGGGATGTGTCCAGACTCTGATGTATTGCACAAACTCAAGTGTGGACGGAGCAAGACAAAAGTGAACATTCTCTTACAAAGAAAGGAAAGTGTACTAATTCATTTTAATAAGTTCTGTTATCTTGTGCTTTGATTCCCTCTGTTATAAATATGTATCAAATGTTTGTGCAGAGATGTTGAGAGTGGGAAACAAGAAACTTTTTTCCAGACGTGGAAACGTTTTGGAATTTAGACATTTTGCCTATAAAGTCAGGGAAATGGTCTGGAATTTTAGTAGGGCAGCAAAATTTTATAAATCGGTATTAGCAGGTTACCCGAATAATTTTTCTTTAATTCATCAACCAGACTTTTTCCATCCAAATGAAGGGCAACATGTCGGACTGTTGGCACATTAGCTATGTCACATTTATGCTCAAACACGCAAAACTATTAACCTGCAACAAAGACAGATAAAATCTACATTTTATTTACAAAATATGTCTTAAACTACATGTTTATTCTGCCTGAAACATTTTCTTTGTTTTCGTTTAGTAAATACGAGAAAAATATTGTTACATTATCCACAAATGGATTATAGAAAACTTTAACATTTTATGGGACAAAGTATAAGAATAGGATTAGACAGCACGGGTATTGTAATCTGGCAACACACACACACACACACACACACACACACACACACACACACACACACACACACACACACACACACACACACACACACACACACAATGACAATTATATCTAAAGTAATATTCTAATTCTCGCTCATTCTAGTGAAAATCAATCTTAAGATGGTGCTTAGCAGCTGATATTAATTCCAAACAGAAAACGATTGTGATTCGATGCTTGAATTTAGTCTTTAAGAACGATATGAATAATAATCCCTGAATGATCTTTATATATTATTGTCTGTTCTTGCACAGTGCGCAGTATTCAAACCACATATTTCCACACACACATGTAAGCGAATACACAGAAAATTTAATCCAAGTAAATGCTGCTCATTCTGCATCCTGCCTGCCTGTATATTTGTCCTGAGCAGCAGCAGCAGACGATTTATTGCCCTGTTGAGTGCTGTCTCTTAGTTCACAAGGTGAAAGCCGTGATTTCTCGTTTGCTCTTCTAGTAGTGACTGCCGAAACACTGATTCAGAAAAGGGACAAACACGGGAAAGTGTTTGCTAAACAACCGCACCAGTGTCTGTGTAACGTCTCACGGCTCAACCTCCTGTTTATTTTATTTATTGTTTAAAAGCTTAGGTAGAACAGCGGCACGTTCTTGAGTAGCCACGTGACCGCGTGACGCAGACATGCTTATTACATCATACCATGACGCAGTAAAGAATGTGACACTCCTTAGTTACAAAAGATCAATTTTTGGAGTAAGTCGACATGGTGTAGTGTAGCTGTACCCGACACAGTCTAAATCAGGTCAGAATCCACGCCGACTACACCACAAAGTAAATTAATGTATTTGATCGGCGTGGATATGTATATTTTTTCTTATTTTTTCATTTATTTTGTTTTTTGCTGCGCAATGAGCATTCTTCTGAATGGATACCTGCGCATTACAAATGGACATCATCATCATCATCATCATCATCATCATCATCATCATCATCATCATCATCATCATCATCATCATCATCGCTAGTGTCGTTAGGCGATCACCTTAGTGACCCAGCTGCTTAGCATGCGATTGGCCAAGACCTGTGGACGGGGAATTAAGTTAGCAACCTAACGTTTCCCCGGGCATTCAGCGGAGATTTTTCAGTCAAGACTGACCTGCACACCACCAACAGACGTTGTATAACGGACGCTGACATCTCTCTACCGAAGGGTAGAAATTGGAAGCTAAGCTGAGTTCCGGGTTCAGCTGACATTCTCCCAGCAAGAACCAAACGACATAGAGACGGCAGTTGTCTACCTCACTCCGCCAGGGACTCTTCTTCCGAGTGGGATTCGTCGGAGATCTCTGAGGTTCTCAGTCTTCTACAGCGGCAACTACAACCGCTAAAAACATTCCTGCCGAAGGGCAGACTAAGGATACATCCAGCAAGGCTGGTCTTCAAGCCGGGATCTACTCTTGTGTTCCGCGGGGATCTTCATATTGTGATTCGTCAATGTGGATGGACTTTTCCATGCAATCTTACACTTGACTTATTCGCCGGTCAGCAACCCAGGTGAACCTGTATGCGGGCGGTCCACCTACCTTGGATATACCTGACCAGCGAAACGACAAAGCAGACAGGTAACATTTCCACCACACATCAGAATCCGCGCGATGAGAGTGAATCAGTTAATGTCATCACCCGTAAGACCAGCTGGAAAAACGACCGACGAAATCAACATGGTCGTATGAGAACAGGAGACTGCCCAGTTTCACTAAGCACCAAACGAAGTACAAATGGTGGGAAAAAGAAATGTGACCTCAGTTTTAACGAGAATTTTTCTTTGCCTAAAAGTGAGCTCTCAGTAGAAAAGAAAAATGTGACAAGTTTATGTGTTGTCCACTTCAATGTGCAATCAGTCTGCAACAAGGCTGTGTACATTCATGATTTAGTGCTGGAAAATGACTGTGATGTCTTTTTCTTGTCAGAGACATGGTTAAAGGAGAGTGGTGATGAATCAGTAATCAAAGACCTTACACCACAGGGCTATACGTTTGCACACAATCCCAGGAGTGGTAGGAGTGGAGGTGGAGTTGGTGTTTTATTTAAAGTACATCTGAAGTTTACAGTGCTGAAGAGACAAACACAGTACAGGTCCTTTGAGTACATAACAGCAAGACTGACATTAGCCAAGCAGACATTAGAGATCATTTGTTTGTATAGACCTCCTCCATCAAAAAGGAATCAGCTTTCAAATTCTCTGTTTCATGAGGAGTTTGCCATGCTGCTGGACAGTTTACTTACAAAGGAGAAGTTTCTTATTTTGGGGGATGTAAATTTTCATTTTGATACACCTCAAGATAGTGATGTGAAGCAGTTGATTGAGGCTTTAGACAGCCGTGGTCTTTGTCAGCTGATTGATAAACCAACTCATAAACTTGGACACATTCTTAACTGGGTTGTCACTCGTGCGCCATCAGGGTCTCTGGTCAAGTCAGCTGTTGTAGAGGATTTTTTGATTTCGGACCATTTTGTGCAGTCCTGATCTCTCTCGACCAAAGCGTAAAAAGACATCTGTTTTGTGTAGAAATTTGAAGAAGACTGACCTGAATGTTTTCAGAGAAGACCTGCTTCAGTCAAAGTTGTTATAAGGTCCTCCAACAGATGTTGATGAGTTAGTAGAATTATATAATCAGACTTTATTAGGGCTGCTTGATAAGCATGCGCCTGCAGTTAGCAAAATTGTTGTAGACAGACCAGATTGTGCGTGGTTTTGTGAGGGGGTGAGTGAAGCCAAGAAACAAAGACAGTTGGCAGAGAAAAAGTGGAGGAAGACCAAACTTGAGATTGACAGACAGCTGTATAAGTTAGCCAGAAATAATATGTGTGTGACGTAAAAAGGCTAAATCGTTATTTGGGCAGAAGCAGTTAGAGGCTGCGAGTGGAAATCCCAGAAAGACTTTTGACATTGTGAACAGCTTGCTGGGTAAAAAAGGAACTAGTCCGGTTCTTCCTGAGGTGGATGTCAAGTCAGCTGCTGATCAGCTGTCTTCCTTCTTTGTTAATAAGATAAAGGAAATTAGTGCTGGACTTGAGAGTGCAGCTTGTGAGTTGCCAGAGTGTGAGGAAGACTATTCTGTGCCATTTGCTGGTGTACCGCTGACTTCTTTCATGTGTATTGATGAGAGCTACTTGAGGAAACTTGTAGCGAGATCAACTAAAACTTTATGTGCTGTGGATCCTATACCAACTAAATTTATTATTCAACTTCTGGACATTCTATTTCCTGTCATTTTGGACATTATTAATGCCAGTTTGTGAGTAGAATGTGTTTCACTGTGTTTTAAACAGGCCATTTTGAAGCCCTTGTTGAAGAAGGTCAACATGGATCCCTCTGACTGTAAAAACTATCGTCCAGTGTCAAATTTATCATATATTTCCAAGTTACTTGAGAGGGTGGTCGCAGAGCAGCTTATGACCCATTTTATTACTTATGGCTGCCTAGATAAATTTCAGTCAGCATATCGTCCTGGCTTCAGCACAGAAACTGCTCTTCTTCGTGTGACCAATGACATTCTTTGTAGTGTCAACTCTTGCAACTTAGTGCTGTTGGTATTACTCGACCTGAGTAGTGCGTTTGACACCATCAACCACCGCCTGCTGCTCCAGAGATTGTCGTCGGATGCTGGTATCCAGGGCGCTGCGCTGCAGTGGATTGACTCCTGTCTTGCCAATAGATCTCAGAGAGTGATTCTCGGCTCTGCAAGCTCTGAGGCAGTTCCTCTGGTGTGTGGCGTGCCACAGGGATCCGTTCTGGGTCCTTTACTATTTTTGGTATATACTTCACGGCTTGGACGGGTAATGAAACGCTTTCATATGGGACGTCAGTTCTTTGCTGATGACACACAAATACTCAACAGTTTTCTCCCTGACCCAGCAGTGGCTAGGACTGCAATTCAACGACTTGAATCTTGTTGTGTTGCGGTGTAGGCCTGGATGACCAGGAATCGTCTTAAGCTCAACGACGATAAGACAGAAGCGTTACTGTGCTGCCCCAGGGCCAGACGGGAACAGATCGGCATTAGTGATGTGCAGGTCGGTGACGCCTCCATAGCCTTTGCTGACTGTGTACGTGGCCTAGGGCTGTTTATTGATGCAGAGCTCTCCATGTGTAACCATGTTAGTTCTGTTGTGACAGAATCCTACTACTTTATGTAGATTACGGCCCATGCTGACTCAGGCTGCTGCCAACTCACTTGCTGTGGCTACCATCATATCCAGATTAGACCACTGCAATAGTGCATTGTGGGGTATACCTGCTACGCAGTTAGATTGACTCCAAAGAGCTCAAAACACAGCCGCCAGGATTGTCACCCGTGCAAAGTCATCCACTGAGCAGATCACGCCTATCCTACAGAGCCTTCACTGGCTCCCAGTGAACAAGCGCATTGACCACAAAGTGCTTTCGATTGCACAGTCCTGCATGTTTAAAACTGCTCCTGACTATTTGCAAGAGGTAGTTCCTCCTTACCGGCCGTCACGTGGTCTGCGCTCTGGCTCTCAGTCCCGCTTCTGTCTCCCTGCAGTGGAAGACACAAACAAGAAGACACTGGAGCCAGGGCCTTCAAAAACGCGGCACCTAAACTGTGGAATGCTCTGCCATCGTCGCTCTCCACCATCACCTCACCAACCACGTTTCGGAAAAGACTGAAGACATTTGTTTACTTAAGACAGACTTAATACAACCTAGCACCATTTATGTTTTTATTATTTTTTACTTTCCTGTTGTTTTATTTTTTTTTCTCTTCTGATTTTGCTGCGCATCATCATCATCATCATCATCATCATCATCATCATCATCATCATCATCATCATCATCATCATCATCATCATCATCATCATCATCATCATCATCATTTGCCGGGGGAAAGGGGACCCTAACCTTCAGTAATAGTCAGTTTTATTAGCTCTAGACAGTTCTCTACTTTTTTACCATCTCATTTCTACTTTTCTTTTGGAACATTAAATGTTTGAATCGTTGGCCGGCCAATTTTTCTGTTAAAAAGGAAGAAGAGTGCCGCGAGCGTAGCTACATGTAGATGTACATACACCCTCGTATCCATTTATAAGTGCACTCTTCACCCAAAATGTTGCAGTCTGAGGGCTCAATAACAAAGGGGGTGGGCACAGTGTTGGGTATGTTAATATACATTTATATTAGACACTATCGAGGGTACATATCGCGATTATCGTCGCACGAGTGATGTCCTTTCCTGATGGAGGGGCAGTACACAGTGCAATGGCTGAGACCAGAAATGGGGGGAAATCATAGACGCCGCCTGCAGTTTGTGATGAGGGGAGAAAAGAACTGTAGCTTTTGCGACAGAATGCGCCCACCCCGGGTGGCGAAAGAGGCGCCGCCAAGCTTCTTCCACGGCGACTACAGGTAACATCTCAGCACCCAGTCACCACGACTTTAAATTATGTCTGTATATCTCCATTTATTTTGCATCCGTTAACAAAATTGTTCTAAGGGATCGGAAAAGCATGCGAGAGTTTGAAGATGTATTTAACTCCGTAATTAAACATGTTTTAATGTAGAAAAAACCCTCGATAACAGGGGTGGTGATTGTCAGTAACTGTGATCCCCCTCCACCTGATATTACCGAGTAGGTGGCAACCTTTGAGTTTTTATTGTTATTGTCGACTACACGTTGTTGCTGCAGCTGTATGACCCAAGACCAAGCCACCCCATCATACTACTATCCGCACTTTGAGATGCGGTTTATTGTAAGTGTCATTGACAGGGTAGAAACCCTTGAAGCTTCTCAAATAATGAAAACTGCATCTTTGCTTTAGACTATTTGGGCTCACGAACGGATTCACATAAAAACTTCGGATAACAGGTAAAGCCAATAAGACTATTGAAAATATAATACATATTATATGCATTTCTTATAATCTGATGCCTTGGGAAATAAGTAAACAGCTAGGTAACGATATATAGAGTATGGAATGTTGTGGAAAAAACAGTTTTTATAGCGACCTCACGATTCTCAATAAAGGTCGAGACCAGTAAAAACGAAAAAATGAAAATGTAGCCAAGAATCTGACGATAAGCTGTTTTTTTTCACTGGACAACAAGTTAGTAACAATATGAGATGTTACTGTCGTCATATTTCGTTGACATTTTCACTACCTCGTCAACCCTCCTGAATGTAGGCTGCTGTCGCACCACAGAAACTCTTTAACGCGGGAGATTATTCTACATGTTGTTCATTGTCTTACCAACAGCTTCTACCTCGTGTCTTCCTCCAAACTTCCCTTTGCAGGAACCGCCACACATGTTTAAAACATCTTTTCGAAATCGTGTTGACCTGTTGAAATACACGAAAAAACCAACGGAACTATTGATATAAGGCAAGTAGTAGATTGTAACAATTAATGTCGCATATAAATTATAGTATTGCCCTGTGAGAGAGAGGTCTTGCACAGTCAAGGCAGTGAGGTAGAAGACGACCCAGGGTATGGTGATTAGGATGTAGACACAGGACACCAGCACCAGCATCTTGGTCAGTGCTGTGTGCTGACCTTGACCTCCCTCATTACAGGAGCTGGTCTTCTTCCGCCATCTCACGGCGGCTCTCAGCTTGACCACAGTTAGCCCGGTAGCAACAGAAATAATAATAAAGGTTGCTATGGGTAACACGCTCATCATCACGATGTTTTCTAAGATTGTGAAGAAAACTTGATTCTTCAGGTACAAGTCGGAGCTGACGATTCCGATCTTGGATGTGCTACTGTTACCTGCAGTTACTACAAACCGTGCGGGCATTGTGAAAAAAGCTACCTGGGAAAAACATCCAATGAAGACCATGATGACCGACATGTTGCGAGTACTGATCAAAGAGGCCGCCTTCAAGGGAAAAATGACACACAGACAGCGTTCGACGGCTATCACCATGGTGATACATGCGGAGGCAGTACGAAACCCTTGAGCTACTCCAGCTAAGTACACTTGAAAATAGGCATAATAGCCATCGTAGGTGGCAGGATCGATCTGTTCTAAATATAACGCTATACCAAAAAGTGTTGTCATAGTTACGAGACCGAGGTCAACCAGAGACAGCGCAAAGAGACAGACGTTCATGCGGTCCCCAAGTCCCTGGCGCCAGAAGACCACACAGTTGATGATGTTAGATGGCAGGCCGACAGCTATGATGACAGGCTTGACGACACAGTTCAAGATGAAAGCCGTCAACAAATAGTCTCTGTGAGTGAGGAGGTCGTTTGGATTGTCCCATGGTAGAAAGCTAGTCTTCGCTGCTGCATGACTTGTGTTGGTCATGGTCAGAACATCTGACTGAAAAGAGATTGTAGTGAAAAGGGAGTTAACACAGAAACAGTAGTGACTTTAAATACTTTTCAACTGCTTAGGACGCGATGGAGAACGATTAAGCCAGTACTTGTGATCGCCAATTAATTCGTATTTAACGAGTTCGCTTGTGACCTCATGACGGGTAGTTCAAACGTCTGTGGAAGGAGGTCATGCACGGGTCCGCTTTTACGTGTTTAATTAAAAGTCAACAAGTAATCAACTTTTTGAAAGTGATCTAATATTTTTACGTCACGATAGCAAACAGTCTGATGTATGCCTCTAGCCGGTTTTGAATTTCTGCTGAAAGTTTTGACCTTTTAAAGCTTTGAATTACGGTGTCGAAGATGAGTATTCTACTCAGCGGATTTTGGTTGGTCTCACTCTTACTTTCGGCAGTTACTTGTCAAACCTGACTGCTTTTAAGATTGCCATGGATATTCATGGATACTGCTGCAGCTTTGCGTGTGGCTAGGAGATACCTGTACATGGTCTTCTTGTTGGTGAAGCAGCCGTTTGACAAATCGCTGGGTCAGCATAACGGCTCGTTTCCAGGTGCATTATGTTAGTCTTATGGCTTCCGCTGCTCGCTTAATCGTTCTTTAATAACAAGAGACAGTGAATAGAGGTTAAGGATGTGACAAGAATATCCAGTAAATGAAACATCAAAGTAAAAAACATAAAGAGATATTAAAATGAGTTTAAACGACGTTTCGGGTTGCAAAATGTTTGTTTACTTACAATCATGTTTCTTCGGTCTGTGTGTTGCTCTCCTCTCTGAGCCACGGATCACATGCAACTTCTTCTTCCCTTTCTATTCCAACTGTTTCTTCTTTGGAAACCTCCCAGACGAGCCTAAAACCAACTTCTTCAAGTAATATTTTGTATAATCAAGCTGACTAATCTGCTCAATTCTTCCAAGTAGGCCGCTATGGTTTCCTCAGTACCGCTCGACCTGTCCGTCTCCTAAGCGGGTTCATAAAAACGTTGACATCTTGGATTTGATGATCGTGTATTCAAATTTCAAACCAGAGCACGGTGATGAGGGAAAAGAGCGAATGGGAGAATATTGTCGTAACAGAGGATAGTGTTACAAACAGTAACAGAGTTTCAATGAAGCAGTTGCTATAAAGGTTCTCTGACTTATGATCTGTGTACAAAAGAGAACGCCATTGTCTTACTCAATGAGCTTCCTTTGGCGTAACGGGCGTTGTGGTGGGTTGCAATGGCAGCGGAATTTTTACAGATCCTCAGACACAAACGAAACCTGTGCTCTGCACGTCCCTTGTTTTTTCAAAGGTAGGACGTAAACATGACAAAGCTGCTGACATCCTTCTAGTGAGCCAGGGTGAGCCAGGGTGACCCATGCCTTTCCACAGACTGCAAGCTTTTCGTGCTTCTCGCTAACTGTGTTAGAAATCAAACTAACCCTGGTTAGTCGGAAAAACTGCTATAACTGTATTGCAACTTTGCTCGACACTTTTTCTTGTTAATTGGGTCCACCGCAAAGCTGCTGACATTTACCCCGGTATCGCAGATTTATTTTTCGTCACCAGCATGGTGGCCTTCAGGAATTGGCCCAAATATGTGTTTTAGACGATATTATTAATTGTTAAGTAAACGATCGTTTTGCAACCTGACATTTTGATCGGACATAGTTCAGAACGTCAATATCTGTTATATAAGTCCGACCATTTCCCTTGCTTTTCTCTCTGTTAGAGAAGAACATACAGAAAATAAAGGTTAAATTAAGTGAGAATGTGAGAAGATAGCAACAGTTACCTAAAAGCTAAATAAAGCGAGGATGAAATATCAGTGACAACAAGCAGCCAAGAAATGTTCATTGAAAATGTAAGTTGTTATCACTTTTTCTTTCATCTCCTGGTTCCACAACCTCTCCCTAGGGAACGGGAATAGTCTTGTCTCCCTTATTAACATCTGTTCTAAGATCACCGGAATCAGGCAGAGGGACTTGGCAGCTTTGTGTCACCAGCAAATCTTTAGGAAGGCCTCCCGTATCCTCTCTATTACTGATCATGTGTTGACATGGGAGTTCTCACTCTTGTCATCCTCTCTATTTCTGATCATGTGTTGACACGTGAGGTTTCACTTTTGCGGTCTGGCTGTAGTTACTCGATGCATGTTTGCAAAACCAAACGTCACCGCAATTCATTCAGTCCACGTGCCATATACCGGATTAACTTTACTGGCCGTGAAATTTTATTAACCTGAGGTGACCTAAGGTCACCAATTGTATCTACTGTTGCTGGGAATGTATGAGTGTATGCGCGCGCACGAGAGAGAGAAATTATTCCAACATGTATGTATGTAGTATCTCTTCTATATCATGTATATACTGCTAGCATGAGCACTAACTAAAATTGACCCTTGGGGATAAATAAAATTGTATTGTATTTTATTGTATAATAAATTTTTTTTTAAAAATGAAACAGGTCTGCGCGTTAGACTAGCAGACGAGGGGATTACGCACATCTCTGCCAGTCATTGCAAAATAATTGAAGTGTAATCCCACAGTCTTAATCTCCTAATCTTCCAAAGCAGTCGGCCCTGTAGATAGGTAAAGATGTGTATATATCTATACATGAGTAATATGACAGTAGATTGAGAACAAAGTCTAGTATCAGCTGGTTGATTCAGTAACGGTTCTCAAAAAGTTTTTAAGAATTTCTGAACGCACCATTTATAGGTTTTACAGTCCTGCTTCTAACACAAAACTGTTTTTGCTTTTGTCAAAATGTTTCGGCAAAAACATATCATTTTAGTGATTGTAGAGATGAAACCTATAACATTGGTCTTCTTAGTGAGTGCATTAAAATGTCAGTGTTTCGTTTGAAAGTCGCAGAGCATGTTTGAGGAAACATAAAAATTAATATTTACCTGATGTGATTCTCGTTCGCGTACAACGGTACAAGGCGCTCATCACACACTTTGTCAGACGTTTATATTAGCAAGCACCAAGAGGTCGATCATTTCTTTTGTTCTGGTCTTCTCCTACTCGACCATCATCTGTAGCACACACACACACACACACACACACACACACACACACACACACACACACACACACACACACAATAAACACACTCTCTCTCTCTCTCTCACACACACACACACACACATTCTGAGACACACACACACACACACACTCTCTCTCTCTCTCTCACACACACACACACACACACAAGCCCAGACGCAAAGAGCAACACACACACGCTCACTCACTCACATATTTGTATTTACTTGGAGATGGAGGCGAATGCATTCTACAAAAGATAATTATCAGACACACATTTATGCAAAGCTCAAACACTTAAAGACGGGTGACTAAAAGGACAAAACTATTTCCTTCCCCCCAAACATACGCCCAGAAAGAGATTTTGTTTAAAGGTAAAACAGAAAATTAACGATGAAATGAGCGCCAGTTATTTAATAATCGTTAAAATAATTCTTTACAACATTTGTATCGTATCTTGTGCACGAAGCAACATAAATGCTTAGCACATTTCACTACAATTATTAAAACCGCTCTAACAATTCCACATAGTATAAGTATGAGAGTTTTCTTTTTTTGAAAAAGGATTTGAATCTTTCTAGCAAAGTAGCATTCTAGAAAAAAACCGCTAAGTGCATTTAATGTGCACTTTAAAAAAAACTGATGTTAGTTTTAATAAGTATATAACATGTATTCCCGACATTCACACACTTTTTTCTAGTATTTTTTAATCAGAAGCAGACTATTTTTGTGGGCCGTGACAATGAAAGAGGCTTTTTGTTGTTAAATGTTTGTTTGTTTTTTTAGTAGAAATCAGGTAAAGGTAATGCCGTGTGATTATTTTGTGAAAACATCGTCTCTAATGCCAAGAAAACACTTGAAACTCTCAAGTTTTTAGTGACGAGCTGTTGTTTACTCTCTTCTTCAAACTCTCTTCTCAAGTGTCTCCACCTGATATAATTATAGTGAGGATCAAATTTTATACTGACACGAGGGTCTACTGCCAGTCTGTTGGGTCTAAGTCTAAGATGTGATTACTGAGAAGTGTAAAGAAACTTTAAATGTCACCACAAGAGTGCACGAAACATTTCAGTAAGAGTGGGGAACAGTTGGCAAAGTGCAAACTACTCACTGCACCAAAAATGTAATTAATTAGACAGTTTCGTCGCACACGGCAAAGGCTCGGCAATATCAGAGACTCGCCGCTGTACCATGTTACAGTATTGATTAGCAGTATTTTTTTTCCTCACCTTCATTGAATATCGTATTAACGATTCGATAGATTTTCTCCCTCCGAAAAATATACACGCTATCGAGAAAAAAAGAGTATATGTAATAGATATCTCTTTACCCAGTTCTGATTTGTTTATTATCAAATAAGTTTTTCGAACTGTCACAACTTGTTTTCTTTAGTTTTAATTTCTAGATAATTAAATTTGTTTGACTTAAGGCTACAGTTTAGCTGAATGTTTTTGTACAGCCCTCTCTGAAATGACAAACAGGTGAATCTTTACTGTCATGTAAACACCCACTGTTAGGTTATCGCTAGCTTACGTCGTGCTGTGTTGGTTTGTGTTTGTGTTTATCTTTTGTGTGTGTTTATTTTTTCTCATCAAGCGCCTTCACTTGACAATGCAGGTGTATTAAAGTTTGATTGAATTCTATTCACTGGAATGAATGTAAGTCGGGTGGTGCATACACCAAGTCACAGACCTGTTTTGAATTATCAATGCCTGTCTTCGTTGTCTGTCGGGAGATGGGGGAGTCTAGTATTTAGCCCCTCCATTAGAACCAAGAGACGTACGCACTGTGGAGAGAATGTGTGTCAGGAACACACGGGACGTGCAGACGGGTCACATACAACACACACTGACCTCACAGCGTTCCTCCCGTGTTCTTTCACACAACAAAGTACGTGGGTTCCTATATCTCTATAATTCAAAAATTCCAAATACTTTTCCCACACTCAACGAATTTCAAATAAATTCTACATCAACATATCTCGCAACTAATGTCTACATAAACCTTTCTAACAATATCAATATCTCCAGTCATTATATGACAACAATTAAGCAAGCAGTAATATCCTTACAACAACGTAGATGTCTCTCAACCTTCCAATCAATCGTCGCTAAACAACTCCTCTCTCTATTAGTTTAATTTTCTTCCAATGTTCACCAACAGTTTCTCATAACGTAAATGACCAAATCACACTGTCAACGTCCGGTCAAAACACACGCACCCACAGAACAACAACATATGGTCACAGGACTTTTGGCTACTGTGCTGCAAAACAATGGAACTCTCTTCCTTTCCATATCCGCCACCTTCCTACAATTGAATCTTTCAAATCTGCACTGAAAACGCACCTCTTCCTTGAGCATTTCTCCTAACACAGTCCGCACAATGCTCGTCCTTCTTAACCCCGCCCCCTTCCCTCTTGCTACTTTACCCATCTTTCTCGCAGAATCACTATATTTTTCTGTTCCTGTTACTTGATGCCTTTTAATGTTTTCTGTTTCGTCAGTACTGTCGTTTTCTTTCGTCCCCTTTGTTCTGTATCTACTTAGTCCACGTCTCTTCCTCGTTCGAAGAGCCACGAACGTGGCTTTGTGGCTCTGTCCACACAGCGCGAAGTGCCACGATCGTGGCTTTACCATGTAGTCCAAGAAAGCTCTTTGATTGGTCAATATAATAATAATTCAACCAATCAAAAAGCACGGTTTTCTATTCTGCAGTCTTCTTAGCGCCTTTTGCACTAGTTGTAGCAGTTTTTGCACCGGTCTTTGTTCGTAAAATATCAGTGCAAAAATGAGCGATCACAGCGATCGGGAGGAGGAAGACATTACTGGCGACACCAGTGAAGAGAGTGTTGTGGAAAGCGATTCCAGTAGTGAAATTGAAGGTATTTATACGATTATTTTTGCTGCTAATTACGTAGATAGGTTTTTTTTTGTCGAGTAAGGCAGGTGGCCATTATGGAACTTCAGAATTTTCTAGATAGTTCGTTTTGCTTGGAAATGTTCTGCGATCGCCGTGGGTGTATCGTATTACAATTCTAACATGTTTTATCGTCAATTCTCTATCTAGACAGGCATTTATGAATCAGATCTGTGTTTTCATTGATCCTACTTCATATATTTATCTCATTTCTGTGTGTGTAAGTGTGTCATGTGAGTTACAAGGATATTGTAGAAGTGTGTGTGGTCAGTATGTCAGAGCAGAGAGCCTGCTATATCAAAATCGATGGGTGGGACATTATGGCTGAACTTCGATATAGAGTAACTCGGTACGTCATAGGCCGATCTATGCTATTTTTTCAGAGGTTTGGGTTATGATTAGTGATAGCCTTGGGCTTAGGGTTATGGTTTGGGGTAGGGTTTGGGATAGGGTTAGTGTTAGGTTTAGTTTATTAGGTACATATGGGCAATTGAGTGGAGCGAGAGCAGACGACAAATGACGCGAGTTACTCTATATCGCATCTGTACCGAAATTCTGATTATTTCTTGTAAACTGTGACAGTGTTATCTATTTTTTTATTGTCACAATGCAATAGGCAGAATAAAATGTAATCATAAATATTGTAGATGTAACTAATATATATGTTGGCGTGAGGGGCTGTTGGTGGTACATATGATTGAAAGTGAAATAAAAGTGTTTCTTGCAGTTGTTAGCTCATGTATACATGTATGATTTGTGTGTGGCATTATCATAGTTGTTTATTATAAAAACAATAACAGTAATGATAAATTTGCTTTTGTTTGAATATGCAGGGTCTAGCAGTGATGGAGTTAGGGTTAGGTTTAGTTTATTAGTGTAAATATCACTGTGACAGTGTTACCTATTTTTTTATTGTCACAATGCAATAGGCAGAATAAAATGTAATCATAAATATTGTAGATGTAACTAATATATATGTTGGCGTGAGGGGCTGTTGGTGGTACATATGATTGAAAGTGAAATAAAAGTGTTTCTTGCAGTTGTTAGCTCATGTATACATGTATGATTTGTGTGTGGCATTATCATAGTTGTTTATTATAAAAACAATAACAGTAATGATAAATTTGCTTTTGTTTGAATATGCAGGGTCTAGCAGTGATGGAGAGAGTGAAGATGAGGGCAACGGCCAAGACCAGCATGGTATTTGGGTGCCCATTATAGGTGAGGATCCTGGACCTCAGCCTATCATCTTCACTGCTGCTTCAGGACCCAAGCACCCACCACCCCAAGATGCAAGGCCTGTTGACTATGTCAACTTGTTCTTCACCACTTCCTTTGTGGACCAAATAGTGGCCGAAACCAACCGGTACGCTAGGAAGTGGATTGAGGACCACAGTGACTACCTCAACAGCAAAGCCAGGTCCAGAGTGCACCAGTGGTATAAGAGGGGCAACCTGACACCCGAAGAATTTCGTGCTTTTCTGGGTGTGTCCCTCAACATGGGTGTCATTCGCAAGCCCAACATTGGCATGTACTGGGACGCAGCCCATCCCAGCCAGTCGACACCCTGGTTTAAGGATCACTTTTCCCGTGATCGATTCCAGCTGTTGCTGAAGTTCCTCCACTTCAGCAACAACGACGTACAGCCACCTGCGGGACACCCAAACCACAAGCTCCACAAGATTCAGTCTCTCATTGGACACTTCACAAGGTCCTTCCTCCGTCACTATCACCCTGGCATGGACATATCCATCGATGAGAGCATGATTGGCTACAAGGGCAGGACGCCACACCTGCGTCAGTACATGCCTCTCAAACGCCATGCCAGGTTTGGCATCAAAGTGTGGTGTGTTTGTGATAGTGCCAATGGATACACTTCATATTTTGAAGTGTATAAAGGGAAGGAAGTGCCAGTGGAAGGAGGCCAGCAATGTGGAGCTACACATGCACTCGTCATGAGGCTGCTGACTGAATGCAATTTCTTGCATCGAGGCCACCACCTGGGAGTGGACAATTTTTTCAGCAGCCCGGACCTGTTTCTGGAACTTTATGCTAATGGTACCAGTGCTACCGGGACCGTCAGGACACACAGAAGGGGACTTCCAAGGGCTGCCTTGAAACAGCGACTTGGAAACAAGGAAGTTGTTGAACGTCGCAAGGGGCCTCTCCTCTGTGTGGCCTACAAGGATGGATCCAAGACACCTGTCCTGCTTAGCACTGCTGTATCAGCAGGGTTCCAGAATGTAATCAACAGGAGGGGAGAAGAGGTGCGAAGGCCAAAAGTAGTTGTGCGATACAATCAGTCCATGGGAGGTGTAGACCTGAGTGACGCCAGACTCTACACCTACTTGGCAGAACGTCGCACAATGAAGTGGACACTGAAGGTGGCGTTCTCTCTGTTTGGCAGGGCAGTGCTAAACAGCTATATATTATATGAGATGAATACCACCGACAGTCCCAAACTCAGCAGGCACATGTTTATGGTTGAGCTTGTGGAGGCGTTAGCTGGCAACTACCACCCACCCAAGATTGGGAAGCATCGCCGCACAGCTGCAGCAATTGAAGCTGCCAAACAAAACAGGTCTGCGGCTTTCGCACCTGCTGTACTTCTCCCCCAACCCCAGCCTGCTCTTGGAGGTGGTGGACACACAATAACCAAATTAGAAGTAGGTAAAAGAAGAAATTGTGCGGCAGGGCATGATGGCAAACGAGTGCGCACCTCCTATGAGTGCCCTACTTGCAATGTAGGTTTGTGCCCTGCCTGCTTTACAACATACCGCCATGAGACATAAACTGTGCTATGTATTTAAAAATGTGGTTATAAATAGACTAAAAGCTGGACACTCATTTATCACTCACCGATTTTTGCTTGCAGGAGAAAACTCCCCACTTTGTCCTTGGTGTAAAGACCCCCTTACCATAGAACATTTGCTCATCTCCTGTTCAAAACTCGCTACAATTCGTCAAAACTGTTTTACAGCACAGACTCTCGCTGACCTTTTTACCAAACACTCTTCCAGATCAATCCTGGCATATGTAAAGTCCATTCAGATGTTTCACCTGATATGATAGAACTTATGTGTTAAAAAACTGTTATTTTATAAAACTAAGAAAAGAGAAATCTCTAGACTTGTAAAATTTCTTTATATCAATCCTTGAATAGTCATATACATTGTTTTTGCCATGAGATAGCCTTAGTTGCTGACTTGGCATAAAACAACAATTAACTAACTAACTAACTAACTAACTGCTATGTGTTTAAATTTAACTATTGCATTATTGGTGTCATCACATGACTTCATTGTGATTACAGAACTGTGCCCTGCCTGCTTTGTAAACTGGAAGTGCACTGTCTCTAACTACGTACACATTGCTGTGTATTTGAAACTGTATGAACCAACCCTACATGTGTTCAACATGTAATATGCATTTTGTAAAACTCTCTTGATTTACTGGTGTCGCCAAATGTCTTCCTTGTGGACATTGCTGTATATTTCAAACTTTTTGAACTGCACATGTGTTCAGCATGTGAAATGTTAATTTTCTGGCATTACTGGTGTCATCACATGACTACATTGTGATTACAGAACTGTGGCCAGCCTGCTTTGTAAACTGGAAGTGCACTGTCTCTAACTACGTTTTCTTTCGTCCCCTTTGTTCTGTATCTACTTAGTCCACGTCTCTTCCTCGTTTTAAGCGCTAAGAGCATGCTCTCTATGAGTGTGAATATGCGCTTTAAAAATCTTCACTATTATTATTATTATTATTATTATTATGTACACTTGCCTGTAATACTCCTTGTATACACACCACTGCGAATCTCCAAAGCATACAACAATTACTCCCAATACAGAATATACCAGCAGACACTCAGCAATACCCCAAACGCAGACCTCCTTTTCTTTTTCTCCAAACTCACACATACGGTACATTCCACCCAGACCATCTCTTTCTCCAGAAACATCTCCCCTCTCGCAGACGACACCCCACGTCATACCTCCTTTTACGTCACGCGTTCTCAACCATACACCAAACGTACATCCAAGGGCCACTATCCCTACTGCACAAAACAAACAAGGGGGCTAACTCCATTTCTGACATTCGATTTTTCGCTTTCAAAATAATACACACTATACACTCTCAACCAGTCAGGGCTATATCCACGATCCCTGACAATGTGGTCTGTGAAGAAATGACTACAATCACTGGACAATGAAGGACTAATAAAAATACTGTCGTAACTTTCTTTATGTATCACACAAAGCTGCCTTTTTTGCACAAATTATAAAAACAGTCATTTGGATATGAAGCACTCATGAACGACAATTAAGCGAATTTGTAAAAGTTTGTAAATGATAATATAAGACAATTAGTATAAGTAAAAGGATTAATGCATTAAAGAAAGAATATGTTTGCTTCCTAATTTACAATTGAGGGTATGTAGTATACTTTGTTCTTAGTTCTTCACCACTGTCCAGGAGCGATTAGTGTATCCTAGCAACCCTTTTTTGTGTTTGTTTCTAGTCAAGGACGAGGATGGGATGAGTCCAGACTCTGATGTGTTGCACAAACTCAAGTGTGGATGGAGCAAGACAAAGAGTGAACATTTTCTTACAAAGAAAGGAAAGTGTAATAATTCATTTTAATAAGTTCTGTTATCTTGTGCTTTGATTCCCTCTGTTATAAATATGTATCAAAAGTTTATCCAGAGATGATGAGAGTTGGGAAACAAGAAACCTTTTTCCAGACCTAAAAAAGTTTTGGAATTTAGACATTTTGCCTATAGTCGGGAAATGGTCTGGAGTTTTGGTAGGGATGCAACATTTTTATAAATAGGTATTAGCAGGTTACACGAATAATTTTTGTTTAATTCGTCAATCAGACTTTTTCCATCGAATGAAGGGCAACATGTCGGACTGTTGGCACATTAGCTATGTCACATGTATGCTCAAACACGCACAACTATTAACCTGCAACAAAGACAGATAAAATCTACATTTAATTTACAAAATATGTCTTAAACTACATGTTTATTCTGCCTGAACCATTTTCTTTGTTTTCGTTTAGTAAATACGAGAAAAATATTGTTACATTATCCACAAATGGATTATAGAAAACTTTAACATTTTATGGGACAAAGTAAGAATAGGATTAGACAGCACGGGTATCGTAATCTGGCAACACACACACACACACACACACACACACACACACACACACACACACACACACACACACACACACAATGACAATTATATCTAAAGTAATATTCTAATTCTCGCTCATTGTAGTGAAAATCAATCTGAAGATGGGGCAACCAACCGCGTCTCTAACATGGTGCTTAGCAGCGCATATTAATTCCAAACAGAAGACGATTGCAATTCGATACTTGAATTTAGCCTTCAAAAAACAATATGAACAATAATCCCTGAATGATCGAAATTTATAATTGTTTGTCTGTTCTTGCACAGTGCGCAGTATTAAACCCACATATTTCCACACACACACACACACACACACACACACACACACACACACACACACACACACACACACATTTAGCGAATACACAGAAAACTTAATCCAAGTAAATGCTTCTCATCGTGCATCGTGCATCGTGCATCCTGTATATCTGTCGTGAGTAGAAGCAGCAGCAGCAGACGATTGCTCCCGTTTGCTCTTCTAGTAGTGACTGCGGAAACACTGATACAGAAAAGGGGCAAACATGGGAAAGTGTTTGCTAAACAACTGCAGGGTGTGAAGGCTCAATATAAAAGTGGGTGGGCACAGTGTTGGGTATGTTAATATACATTTATATTAGACACTATCGAGGGTACAAATCGTCGCACGAGTGATGTCTTTTCCTGATAGAGGTGCAGAAATGGGGGGAAATCATAGGCGACTACAGGTAACATCTCAGCACCCAGTCAACACCACTTTAAATTATGTATGTGAGCATTTTTACTTGGTCTCCATTTATATTGCATCCGTTAGCAAAATTGTCCTAAGGGATCGGAAAAGCATGCGAGAGTTCGTTGAGGTATTTAACTCCGTAATTAAACATGTTACAATATAGAAACCACCCTCGATAACAAGGGTGTTGTGATTGTCAATAATTGTGATCCCCCTCCACCTGACATTACCGAGTGAGGTGGTAACCTTTGAGTTATTATTGTTATTGTCGACTACACGTTGCTGCAGCTGTGTGACCCAAGACCAAACCACCCCATCATATATACTACCCGCACTGTGTGATGCGGTTTATTGTTAGTGCCAAGGCTGTACAGCTGGATATTGCTTGTCATACTGCAATGAGACCTGCAACATGGACTCACATGGTGTCCACTACACAAGCAGCTGTTACATTGTTCAGGGGAAGAGTGTGTCACCCAGTCCATGGGATGTACTCAACGGGTTGTGTACTCGGAAGTCAGTCGCTGTATTGGAATGAAACAAGCAAGAAAGCTGCCTTCGGTGTAGGCTGCAGCAACACGTGTGGTAGGTGTTCCAAAGGAAGTATACTTACGAATACGATGCCTCATCAGGAGATTGTTTAAGGTTATGCGATGCTGGATATCAGCCTCCATCCTGCATTAAACTCTGTACAACTGGTACGTACGGCGCAGGCCACAAGGAAACGTGCGGCAACTGTACATAAAATAGTCCGTGTAATCTCTCTACCGGCAGCTGTGACAAAGAATGTGCTGCAGGATACAAGCTACCCTAGTGTAAAGTATGGTCCCAACTGTAGCAGCACGTGCGGCAACTGCTTTGAGGGAACAACATGCACCATTGTAACAGGAAAATGTCCAGTCGACTGCATGCTGGATATCAGGGAAGATACTGTAATGACTCCTGCAGAGCTGGTACCACAGCATGAGCTGCAACAACACCTGCGGCACCTGCACAGAACACAGTCTGTGTAACATCGATGACGCAGGTGTGAGACAGGGTGTGCTGCAGGATAACAGTTACTTTTCTGTAAAGAAGCTTGCTATACGGGTTCGTTTGGCCTCGACTGTGATAAGACATGTGTTAGCTGCTCAGAGGGACTAACGTGCAACGTCGTATCAGGAGACTGTCCACAGGCCTGATAATCTGGATATCAAGGAGTTTTCTGTAGACCGTGCTGTAAAAATGTATTTATTTTTGTGAAGCGCCTTGAGCTTGCCCTTAGGGTATGGATAAGGCGCAATGCAAGTGAACTTTATTATTATTATTATTATTATTTGGGCTCACATAAAAAACGGATTCACATAAAACTTTCGGATAACACGTAAAGTCAATGAGAATATTGAAAATATAATGCATATTATATGCATTTACTTATGATCTGATGCCTAGGGAAATAAGTAAACAGCTAGGTAACGATATATAGAGTATGTAATATTCTGGAACAAAACAGTTTTTATAGCGACTTCACGATTCTCAAAAAAGGTCGAGACCAGTAAAAACGAGGAAATGAAAATGTAGCAAAGAATCTGACGATAAGCTGTTGTTTTTCACTGGACAACAAGTTAGTAACAATATGAGATGGTACTGTCGTCACATTTCGTTGACATTTTCACTACCTCGTCAACCCTCCTGAATGTAGGCTGCTGTCGCACCACAGAAACTCTTTAACGCGGGAGATTATTCTACATGTTGTTCATTGTCTTACCAACAGCTTCTACCCCGTGTCTTCCTCCAAACTTCCCTTTGCAGGAACCGCCACACATGTTTAAAACATCTTTTCGAAATCGTGTTGACCTGCTGTAATACACGAAAAAACCAACGGAACTATTAATGTACGGCAGGTGATAGATTGTAACAATTAATGTCGCATATAAATTATAGTATTGCCCTGTGAGAGAGAAGTCTTGCACAGTCAAGGCAGCGAGGTAGAAGACCACCCAGGGTATGGTGCTTAGGATGTAGACACAGGACACCAGCACCAGCATCTTGGTCAGTGCTGTGTGCTGACCTTGACCTCCCTCATTACAGGAGCTGGTCTTCTTCCGCCATCTCACGGCGGCTCTCAGCTTGACCACAGTTAGCCCGGTAGCAACAGAAATAATAATAAAGGTTGCTATGGGTAACACGCTCATCATCACGATGTTTTCTAAGATTGTGAAGAAAACTTGATTCTTCAGGTACAAGTCGGAGCTGACGATTCCGATCTTGGATGTGCTACTGTTACCTGCAGTTACTACAAACCGTGCGGGCATTGTGAAAAAAGCTACCTGGGAAAAACATCCAATGAAGACCATGATGACCGACATGTTGCGAGTACTGATCAAAGAGGCCGCCTTCAAGGGAAACATGACACACAGACAGCGCTCGACGGCTATCACCATGGTGATACATGCGGAGGCAGTACGAAACCCTTGAGCTACTCCAGCTAAGTACGCTTGAGAGTAGGCATAATAGCCCTCATAGGTGACAGGATCGATCTGTTCTAAATAAAAAGCTATAGCAAAAAGTGTTGTCATAGTTATGAGCCCGAGGTCAGCCAGTGACAGCGCAAAGAGACAGACGTTCATGCGGTCCCCAAGTCCCTGGCGCCAGAAGACCACACAGTTGATGATGTTAGATGGCAGGCCGACAGCGATGATGGCAGGCTTGACGACACAGTTGACGATGAAGAGCGCCATCAGGTAGTCTCTGTGAGTGAGGAGGTCGTTTGGATTGTCCCATGGTAGAAAGCTAGTCTTCGCTGCTGCATGACTTGTGTTGGTCATGGTCAGAACATCTGATTGAAAAGACTTGGTAGTTAGAAGGGAGTTAACACACAGACAGTAGTGACTTTAAATACTTTTCAACTGCTTAGGACACGATGGAGAACGATTAAGCCAGAACTTGTGGTTTCCAGGTTATTCGTATTTAACCAGTTTGCGTGCGACCTCACGACGAATAGTAATTAACTTTTTGCAGGTGGTGTTCTAATATATTTACATATGTCACGATAGCAAACAGTTTGATGCATGCTTTTAGTCGGTTCTGAACTTCTGATTAAAGTTTTAATGACCTTTTAAAGCTTTGAATTGAGGTGTTGAAGATGAGCATTCTACCCAACGGATTTGTTTTGGTTAGTCTCACTCCTACTTTCAGCAGTTACTTTTCAAACCTGATGGCTTTGAAAATTGCCACGGATACTCATGATGGATACTGCTCCAGCTGGCCTGTGGCTAGGAGATACCTGTACATGGTCTTCTTGTCATGACTGCCGCTGCTGGCTTAATCGTTCATTAATAACAACAGTGAATATAGGTTAAGGATGTGACAAGAACATTCAGTAAATAAAACATTTAAGTGAAAAGCAAGAAATGTTAAAATGAGTTTAAACGACATTTGGGGTATCAAAATGTTTGTTTACTAACTTACAATCATATTTCTTCGGTCTGTGTGTGTTGCCCTCCTCTCTGTGCCACGGATCAGATGCACTTTCTTCTGCCCCTTCTCTTCCAGTGTTTCTACTTTAAAATCCAATCCGGCTTCAAAACCAACTTTCTCAAGAAATATTTTGCATAATCAAGCTGACTAATCTGCTCAATTCTTCCTCTTCATTCGTGCATTTAGTTCATGTTTGCCGTGGTGTCCATCCGTTTGCTGACTTATGTTTCATGTATGGTTGACTGTTAGTTCGTTTGTAGTCTTTCGTGTGCAGCGCTTTGAGCTCACCTCCACACGGGGAAAGAAGCTTTACAAACTCATTGTAAACTATTATTATTACAATTAAAACAGAGGTCTGCAGTGGTTCAAGTAGGTCGCCATGTTTTGCTGAGTACCGCTCAACCTGTCCGTCTCCTAAGTGGGTTCATCAAAACGTTGACATCTTGGATTTGATGATCGTGCATTCAAATTTCAAACCAGAGCACAGTCACGAGGGAAAAAGAGAACTGGAGAATATTGTCGTGGCAAAGGATCAATGTTACAGACAGTAACACAGAGTTTCAATGAAGCAGTTGCTATAAAGGTTCTCTGACCAATGATCTGTGTACAAAATAGAAAAACGCCATTGTCTTAATGAGCTTCTTTCGGCGTAACGGGGGTTGTGGTGGGTTGCAATGGCAGCGGAATTTCTACAGATCCTCAGACACAAACGAAACCTGTGCTCTGCACGTACCTTGTTTTTTCAAAGGTAGGACGTAAACAAGACAAAGTTGCTGACATCCTTCTAGTGAGCCAGGGTGAGCCAAGGTGAGCCTTGCCTTTCCACAGACTGCAAGCTTTTCGTGCTTCTCACTAACTGTGTTAGAAATCAAAGTCACGCTGGTCAATCGGAAAAACTGCTATAACTGTATTGCAACTTTGCTCGACACTTTTTCTTGTTAATTGGGTCCACCGCAAACCTGCTGATATTTACCCCAGCATCGCAGATTTTTTCTTTTGCCAACATATGGTGGCCTTCAGGAATGGGCCCGAGGCTGTGTTTTATACGATTTTTTAAGTAAACGATCGTTTTGCAACCTGACACTTTGATAGGACGTCGTTCAGAAGGTCAATATCTGTTATATAAACCCAACCATTTCCCTTGCTTTCCCCTCTGTTAGGACTGGATTTAGAGAAGAACATACAGAAAATAAAGGTTAACCTAAGACAATGTGAATAGATAGCAACAGGTACCTAAAAGTTAAATAAAGTGAGGATGGAAATATAATATCAGTAACAACAAGCAGCCAAGAAATGCTCATTGAAAAGACAATAAAATGTAAAATTTTAAGATGTTGTAATAATAATAATTTTAAAAGAAGAACCACTTCCCTGCCACGAAACAGGTCTGCGCCTTAGACTAGCAGACGAGGGGATTATGCACGCGCACATCTCTGCCAGTCATTGCAAGATAATTGAAGTGTAGTCCGACAGTCTCAGTCACCTATGCATTGTTTATTGTTTACCATTTTGTCACCAATTGACCATAATACGCATGTTTCTATAAAATATTTAATGTTGATACTGTTCGACACTATTGTAACATCCTTTGTTTCGCAATCAGTTTAAAAAAACTGCTTTCTTAGAAATAAGCTCCTACAGCCATTATGCGATTAATTATAAAATTAGTCTTGAAGTGACCTGGATATTTTTATTTTACCTGCGATCACATTTCGTTCCCCCTGGTGTTAAAGACTAGGAAAAAGGCAGTTTGTTGACTGATGCCTACACTCGTTTGTATTTATTCAGACATAGATAAAACAAAGCATTTAACAGCTCAATACTAATAGTGTTCTTCGTTTTACTTTGTTATAGAAGGTTTCTTATTTAATTTAGATGTTCTTAAGCCAGATTTACATAAAAATAAACCACAGACCTGTAGCAGTAGTAGGTCAAGGGCAGAGTTAAGCTGAGCGCAAGGAGATTGACATCAGGGATGTATGACGTAGGGTGTATGATGTAGTAAGAATGACGTAGAATGTATGACGTAGCAGGGGACGGTTGAATGGAGAAACGACAGAGGATCGAAGCTAGAACAGAATAAAGACGCTTACTATTACATGGTGTCAGAAATATGGATCGACTCAACCCACCAGAACCATTGCAGCTACAAGGTAATGTAGCAGGTAACTGGAATCGCTGCCCCTTATACTCCTAACACAGTCCACACAATGCTCGTCCTTCTTACCCTCCCACTTCTGCTCTTGCTACTTGTCTACCATCTTTCTCTGCATAATCACTATATTCTCTGTTCCTGTTACTTGGTGTCTTTTTGTGTTTTCTTTGTTTTCTGTTTGTCGTCAGTACTGTCGTTTATTCTTCCGTCCCTTGTGTTCTATCCATGTAGTCCATGTCTCTTTCCCGTTTTAAGCGCTAAGAGCTTGCTCTCTATGAGTGTGAATATGCGCTAAAAAAATCTTCAGTTATTATTAAGCAAGCTTTTCACATCTACCAAGCAGCAAGTGGCCTAGAAATTAAAAGCAGGCGGGTACAGAGCATGACACTGCTTCACATTGTGGGGCTAGAAGCAATAAACATACAATACGTTCCTATGGCCAGCAGCTCAATGAAAGAAACACTGTGATGCAGCAAATGATTTTCATATAGTTGACTGCATTCTCAATAAATTTGAACAATACTGTGCCCCAAGAAATAATGTCACCATCGAGAGACATGTTTTTTTTCTCAAGAAATCAAAATGAAGGTGAAACATTTGATACTTCCGTAACAGACTTGAAAATTAAAGCAAGAACATGCGAATTTGGAATACTGAAAGAATCATTGATTCAGGATAAAGTTGTGGGAGGCATCAGGAGTGACCAGCTACGATCAAGACTACTACGAGAAGCTGATCTCTCGCTCCAGAAAGCAGAGGACATGTGCCGAGTATCAGAAGCATCAGAGGCACAAGTCAGACTCATGAAAGAAGATTCACAAACTGTCAGCGCCATAAAAAAGAAAGAAGCGGAGAAGACAGAAAGGACAGACCATACAACAACCACTGACAAAGTCTGCATCTACTGTGGCAAACGAAATCAGCCACGCAAATGTCCAGCGTATGGGGTGACCTGTTAGAGATGCGGAAGAAAGAATCACTTTGCTGCAGTATGCAAATCCAAGCCTATACAGACCATTGAGGACTCGCCACAATCAGACTTCGATGCCTTCCTTGCAGCTGTCAATCAAGCATCAAACGCATCCACAGAGTGGACTTCAGTGGTCAGCGTACAAGGGCGTCGTATCACCTTCACTCTGGACACTGGCGCACAGGTCAACATATTGCCATACAGTCTTTATCGTCGACTGAAGAAAACGCAACTACAAACATCTAAGGCTCATCTAACAGCATACAGTTGTGAAGACTTTTTGTCATCGGTAAGAGCACGCTTACTTGCAGCACTAAAGACAAAAAATATGACATTGAATTCCAGATTGTTAATATAAACACAAAGCCAATCTTGGGACTGCCCAGCTGCCAGACCCTCAATCTAATTCAACGCATTGAAGTCATTGAAGATGACCCAGCTTTATCAGAGTACGCTGATGTATTCAAGGGCCTTGGAAATATGAGACATACGTACAAAATCAAACTTGACACTACAGTGTCTCCTGTAGTTCATGCGCCAAGGAAAATTCCTGCAGCTCTCCGAGATGAATTGAAGAAAGAGTTACAGCGAATGGAAAAAGAAGGTGTCATTGAGAAAGTGGACTACCCGACTGACTGGGTAAATTCCCTGGTCGTTGTAGAGAAGAAAGGCCGTGGATTGCGAATATGCTTAGACCCACGAGATCTTAACAAGGCAGCGAAGCGTGAGCACTATCAGTTGCCTGCCATTGAGGAAATAGCGAGTCGCCAAAGTGGCAACACAGTATTTAGTGTGCTTGATGCCAAACTCAGCATTTTGACAAATCAGGCTGGACAAAGAAAGCTCTGACATGACCACATTCAACACAGGGGACGGTTGAGTGGAGAAACGACAGAGAATGGAAGCTAGGACAGGATAAAGACGCTTATACTATTACAGACCAACGACAGAAAAATGGTAGTTCGGGGCACTCAAACATTCTGTGCTTGCCAACCGGATCCAGTGATACACTGTGTTTTCAGTCAACATAGACTGAGTTCAGGAGAAGCTGCCTGGGGGTAGTACAGGGGTTGGGTGGATTATTATGTCGAGCCAACAACTATAAAGCTGTTTCACACCAAAGCAGGTAAAGATGTGTATATATCTATATATGACAGTAGATGGAGAACAAAGTCTAGTATCAGCTGGTTGATTCAGTAACGGTTTTCAAAAAGTTCTTAAGAATTTCTGAACGCACCATTTATAGGTTTTACAGTCCTGCTTCTAACACAAAACTGTTTTTGCTTTTGTCAAAATGTTTCGGCAAAAACATATCATTTTAGTGATTGTAGAGATGAAACCTATAACATTGGTCGTCTTAGTGAGTGCATTAAAATGTCAGTGTTTCGTTTGAAAGTCGCAGAGCATGTTTGAGGAAACATAAAAATTAATATTTACCTGATGTGATTCTCGTTCGCGTACAACGGTACAAGGCGCTCATCACACACTTTGTCAGACGTTTATATTAGCAAGCACCAAGAGGTCGATCATTTCTTTTGTTCTGGTCTTCTCCTACTCGACCATCATCCGTAGCACACACACACACACACACACTCACAGAAACACACACTCACACACACTCGTGCTCACACACACACACACACACACACACACTCACACACTCTCTCACACACACACACTTACACACACACACACACACACACACACAAGCCCAGACGCAAAGAGCATCACACACTTACATATTTGTATTTACATGGAGATGGAGGCGAATGCAGCATTAATGAAGACATTCTACAAAAGATAATTATCAGAAACACATTTACGCAAAGCTCAAACACTTAAAGACGGGTGACTGAAAGGACAAAACTATATTTCCTTCCCCCCCCCCAAACATACGCCCAGAAAAACGATCTTGTTTAGAGGTAAAACAAACAACGATGAAATGAGCGCCAGTTATTTAATAATCGTTAAAATAATTCTTTACAACATTTGTATCGCATCTTGTGCACGAAGCAACATAAATGCTTAGCACATTTCACTACAATTATTAAAACCGCCCTAACAATTCCACATAGTATATTATAAGTATGAAAGTTTTCTTTTTCTTTGAAAAAGGATTTGAATCTTTCTAGCAAAGTAGCATTCTAAGAAAAAAGACCGCTAAGTGCATTTAGTGTGAACTTTTTTTTTAACTGATGTTAGTTTCAATAAGTATAGAACATGTAACTTCCGACATTCACACATTTTTTTTCTATTTTTTCTTTTAAATCAGAATTAAGCAGACTATTTTTGTGGGCCGTGAAAATGAAAGACGCTTTTTGTTGTTAATGGGTTGTTTGTTTCTTCAGTAATCAGGTAAAGGTGTTGTCGTGTGATTATTTTGTAAAAACGCCGTCTCTAATGCCAACAAAACACTTGAAACTCTCAAGTTTTTAGTGGTGATTGAACTGTTGTTTACTCTGTTCTTCAAACTTTCTCCTCAAGTACGTGTCTCCACCTGACATAGTGAGGATCAAATTTTTTATTTTTATATAGGCCAACTTAAAATGCCTGTATATACAGCATATATGCTTGTCCCGGGATTGATTTCTTCCTTCAAGTTTCCAGTAGAAGGCTTTGTGCGACTCTGTTAGTGGAGCTTTAATGAGGTCTGTGATTGTTCAAAGACCAGCAGGCAGATAGCGGTGTTGTACTCGAGCGGAAAATAGCGAGTTCAAGGCCCTTCTTCAGGGCTCCTGCCGCTGAAAGCAGTTTCGTCACGGACCTAGATAATATATGAAGGTCGATCCATGGTTTCGTGTGTTTTTTAAGTTTACTCATTGAAACCCTGGCAACGTGGATCTAGGGATCCAGGGATCGTACAGAGAGGAACAGTTCATCATGTACGCGTCTGAAACTTTGATAAGTGTCTTTGCTGCACCTGCATCTGACTTTACCATCTAAATGGAAACAATTAATTTTAATTAGAGGCGTATTCTAATATTAATAAACATAGCGTCAACAACTAATCAACACAAAAGTTGTTGATTTTACTGTCCAAACGTTGTGTCTGCAAGGAATGACACCTGGTGTCAGTTGTGTATCCACTTAAATTGGTTCCCTCACTTTAATTGAAAAAAGACGAACAAAGTTCCTCACGGTAATTTCTCTCTGCACACTTCACTCACACCTATATATATATATATACATCCTGCCTTAATAGTTCTTACACATTTATAAAAGTTAAACATTTTATTTCTAAAAAATAGATCTTTGTATTATTGCTCATTTATAGCTTACCTTCTTCAAATATCATTTCTGTACAATTTATTGCACAACAACCACAGCAATGAAGACATATTAAAACTAAATCTGTTGAAATGAAATTTACACAATGGTACAGAATGTTCCACAAGAATGGAAATACCATACAACATAAATGCCACATTCAAACTTTAAGGATAATAAGAAATGAACACAAAGCAATCAAAATGTGTACAATACTAAAATTATATCTAAAGGAGAGTAGATGTAGGTGCTCCAAATGAAACACATTTCATTTATCAATGTCTTTATTACAGATAAATCACTGTTGGGATCAGTTGTCCTTGGCACCAATATATTTAAAATATAAAACAAAAGGAGATTTTTTCAATGTGAATAAATTTATGGAGTTTATTTAATCCGTGAAAACCTTATTATAGGTGTTACAATGTCAGAATCTGCATACAACGCTTGAACATTATTGTGAAGAAGATTAGAAACCAGTTAGGAAAACAGCCTACCACATTAAAAAGTTCTAATTTTAATTTTTTTGTATCAAGAATTACATAACAAATGTCTGAAAGCAGCACCTTGCAGTACATATTTCACAATTTTGTTTGATCATTAGTTGATGATGTTTCTTTATTTACCTTCACCTTGAAACTTCTCTGACTCTGAAAGTACATCCTCAGCTTCTTCCTGTTTCTCAGCATCACCATCATTGCTGATGTTATCACGTGATGAAGCACCATTGCAGACATCTTGTGCTGCGCTAGCAGTCTTGGCATTAAACCATGCAGCATTTTCTGAGACAAAGATGACTACAAGACTGTCATAGGGGCTGGAGTTTCCGTACTTTTTCTCCTTTGCATCTGCAAAACAGGTAAAGAGGGTCATGTTAGCTCCACTTATACCCTAAAGTAGCCCTGATTCTGCTCTCGAGACACACATCTACAAACACATGTATGTATCTACAAGTTTTAGAATCTGGATCCACATGTGTCAACAGCCTAGACTGAAACCTTCTGAGTTTTTGCTGTGTAATTGCTCCGTGTCTGCTGAGATTAGTGTCTTACTAATTATTAAACAATCTGCAGACTTTGCCTTAACATGGCTGCCCATGACATGCTGTTATCTTTTTGATGCAGGGTTGTTATGCCTTGCTTGTGTGCAGCATTCTCTCTCTGTCTTGCATTTCTGGCTGTTGTGATGTCTCTGCATAGATGTCGATATGTTTGGTCTGTGTTTGAAGGTGTTATTTTAGCCTGTATTAAGATTTGTTACTATTGGTGTAAAGTGCATTGAATCTGCTCCACAGTGAAAAAATATGCTATATACATCCTCATCTTCCTCCTCCTCATCATCATCATCGTCTTGTACACAAAGATGTTAGGATAACACATGGATTGCTTCATGTTGTGAAGCCTGGAGACATATAAATTAGCCATATCATAAGATCATAATTTTGAGACTTTCTGTGCATGGTGATAGCTTGGGGGCATGTATCTCTAGAGCAGAAGAGAGGTACTCATCCGCTCTAGGGAAGATAGTACCATGCACTGAGCTTTACCCAAGGGTTAGAAAAAAAATTTTCAGCACCATCATGCAGTCCTTTACACTCACTAAACAATACAAACATGTGTACACATAGAGCAAAGATTACAAAATACTGTTGAAAGGTCTTTTCTTGAAAAAGTGGATCTGGTAACAAGAGGAAAAAAGAAAAGGAGCAAAGGGCAATTGAAGGGAGAAAACTGATGCTAATGAAGTTTACTGAATCATACTCACAAGAAGAGCACATCTCTTTGTAGGTGAAGTAGCTGGACAGGCCTGGCCATGCACCGAATACTAAAGTATCAGCTCCAGGTACTAACCATGTGCCAGATAACATTTTTAAATCTTTAGAACTTGAAAATGCCAGAATACCTCCACTTCTTTTTCTGCAATTTATAAATGACATTAAAATGTAGCATTCTTGTATACCTAAGGAACTGATAAAAACTGGCATAAAATTCTTTAATTGTTATTACATGTAGTTTCCAAGATTGCAGAGCTGGTGGGCTGGTAGTGGGCCCCACAATGCTAAGAAGTGGAACCCACTATCAGCCCACTAGCTTGGCAAGCTGGGAATTATTTGTGTGTTTTTTTAGCTTCTTTGGTGCTAACTTAATTGTTATTTGAACAAAATTTTATTAAAAACGGTTAGCAGAGAATGGTTTTGGTCTTAAGGCTGCATCCAGTGTCAAATCAAGTTGCCCTAAGGCTAGAGATTTACTGTTCTTGAGCCCAAGTAATAAACATCATGGGGTTATACTAAGGAAGTTAACAGGATTTTTAAAACGAATAAATCAATATAATCTAATTTCACAGTCTGCAGAACTGAGACTAGTAATGAAATTTAATACCTGAATTCAGCGTAAGGAGGTGTAGCATTCTTTAAATATGTCTTCACTTCTTCTTCTGTAACATTGTCCTTTCTCTGGAGAATAGTGAGTGAGAATGACAAATGTTCCTCTGCAGTAAAAAAAAAAAAAAAGTGGGGGATCTTATTTCACTGAAATATATTATTCAATTAATATGGCTAGAGGATTCCTGTAGCATCATTTACATTGGCATCCTTCAATCTCCAGTATTTTAAAATTTAAGATTGTGAAATTTAATAACAGTAATTGTTTCCTTTCTTGTCCATACATCTAGATTTGTCAGTAAAGAAAATGTTAACTGGGTAGCATCCATCCCCTGGCTTTTCCTTTGATCACCAGTAAGTGATTACTAGCCTTGAACAGAGTGTATTAGAGGAAACTGGCCCATTGCATTCTGGTAAAAGATGAGCTTATAATGGATGCATGTTACTGTACATGCAAATACATGTATGCACATACGTTCATGCACATATATTTAGAAAATATGGTGTCACAAAAAATATGATAAATAAATAAAGGCATAAAACATGAGAGAAAGATGAACTAAAACATCAGATTACCTGTAGGGTAATGCCACTTTCCTGGGGAAATGACTGTGTCACAGTTGTTCAGCCATGTAATGTTTTTGCCAGCTAAGCTGCTAAACCATTCCTCAGCAGTGGTCACTGCAGGGAATATAAGAACAACTACTGCTGTCCTTTCAGGCCATACCCTGCTTGAAGATGTATACTGCGTGATGACCTGAGAAGGAAAGCTGACAAATAAACTAGGGAAAACTACATATGAATATTAAGAAGATATAAAATGCAACATTGAACTGTTAGTGTCTCCTGAACTGTGCTGAGTATTCTATTTAATCTACTTTCTCTCTTTTTCTACATTTTTAGAGCCACTAAGACAAACCAGTAAAAACTGATTTCAAACACCTGGGGAGCAATGCTATGTGAACACTGACAGGCAGTATAAAATGCATCTCTGTTTTTGGTAATGCAAAACAATATATATATATATATATTGCCTTTTACACAAGTGTTTACACATTATAGAGTAATGGAGACCAAACAGCACTCCTTTAACAGCTAAATCATTAAAAAATATCAGAAATATTAAAAAATAACAGAACATTACTTTTTTAAAACTGATGGGAAAAGTTTTCACTGCAATCTCAACGACATAAATTCATATGTGGATGCATGCAAACAAGCCCAAGGTTTATTAGTTACAGAAAATCTGATGCATGTAAGAACTATAGGATAGTATGTTTTCAGTGGACACACAAGCATCAAAATGTCTAAGAATACCTGTGGTGCTATGGCTACAACAGATGCATTATATTCTTCCAGGCAGTCATGTTCTTGTTGCAATAAATTGCGAAAGTCTGCCAACTGCTGGTCAGGAAAACGCATCAAAAGAAATGCACAAGGGTCCATGGCTGGCTCTGGGAGAACAGAGTTGGCCTGGAGCAGAAGATATTAATGCCTTTGAGATAGATGTGTGTGTGTGAGAGAGAGAGAGGGAGAGAGAGAGAGTGTGTGTGAGAAAGCATCAAAGGTATTGATAAAGATATAGTTATTAAAGGTATATAGTTTCATGATCCCTTCTAAACAAGCACCGCCATGATTTGTCAGTCCCAACGAAGGAAGGCTACTCAGTTAATAATAATATTTCAGTTTTATAGATTAACAGCTACATCACCATATGTTGGCTTTGCCGTTACCGTCTAGCTGCTTAGCTGATCACCTGATTCAAGATATGTTTCTTTCTGTGAAGCTAAGTTGATTTATAAAAGTATTGGAAGTAAGTAGACAATGTATGCACAATGAGCAGACTATGAATGTACCAACACTTGAATGTCTCATCATTACAGTTTGAGCAGGTTGGACTTATTTTGGGGCTCCATGTCCAGTTTATCCTCATTATGTGCCTTTAAAGGTTGGAAATTATCAAGAACAGACAATAAAATCATAAATAGATGATCACAAACTCAAAGGTAACAATGTACCAATGAAAAGAAAAAAGACAGAGAGCGTAAAGACAACTTGACAAGAGTACAAGACCACAAGTACATGAAAGAAGAAAGCAACGGACATCAAATTTGTTCCTGACATCAAGTACATTTTCTTCACAAAATAGAAAAGACATACCACTGCAGAGCAATGAGTGCACAGACTATGGAGATCTCACCTTCACAGGACGAGCAGCTGGAAGGGTCTGAGCTTCCTGATCCATCTTCAGCACATCCTCATAAGTAGGAGGAGAAGCCAATGCTAAGGGTGGGGCAGATGGATAAGCACCTGCCAAGGCTCCACCTGACACGTTCTCGGAAGGCGTCTGCCTGTCTGTCTTGCTTTCCTTCGCTGCTTGCTGCTGTGTCTGTGACTTGGTGCTTGGAGATACTGCTGCTGCACCTTGTGTGACTGTGGGAAGACCTACAGAGTCTTCTGGGATGTAGGCACACATGGGTGTATATGGAAAGTTGACAAAGTTCTCATGACTTTTTGTGCAAGGTGTTATCCCCATTTCACAGCGTGTGTATGTTATGGTGTGTCGTGCATCCACTTCTTTGAACAGAAATAAGATTATGAGTTGTGTTTTTAAAGATTTGCCCCTTTTATACTTACATATACAAGGATAGTTGGTTATAGCCATGTAATCTTTCTATTAACCTCATATTCATCTCCAACAAGCATCTTTGTAGCTTTACATCTGTGTTAGGCTGGAGCACTTACATATTATTTGCAAGTTCTAGTAGCTCTTAAATAAATATTAACATCCATTAAAAATGTTAGTATAGTACCGAAGGCACTACTCTGTTGAGGGGCCTGCGTAGACTTTCCTTTTGGTATAGTACCAATGGCGATGGGAAGCCACACATCCAGGTTGAAGCCCCAGGGTATTTGCACTGTCACCTAAAGAGTGTAAATATTGTGTAAAGATTATAAATACTGAAAATTGTAAATGAATGTAGAGAGGCATTTCAATGGTTGTTTTATTTTCAGCAGGCAAATGTTTTAATGCATCATTTAAACTAAAGAAATTGCATAACCATATCTTATTTTTCACTTAAAAGATCTTATTGAGACACAGTGTGATTGTTCACTGACTACTCTTGAACTTCAAAAGACCGGAGGTAAATGTGACATTCAGTTGACTAATGTATTTACAAATTTCCTTCATTCTACTGGACTGCTTGTGACAGCAACACTAACCTGCAGATGCCTTTACTAACACAAAGGCAGCCATTAAGATGATAAAATACTAGTTTTGATAGCCCTAGCTATTGTAAATAGCCATAATTTACAGTTTTGACAGATGTTTGTTGACTCTTAAGATGATGTCACAGTTGAGTGGTTCACTGTGTTTTGCTAAATGAGTGTTTTATCAAAGAGACATGTTACTGTTGATGCCTAAAGAATCACTGTGACTAAAGATTACCTGTACTGTGTTTGCAATGCAGGTAATAGGGCAAGTCAATCAGTGAGACCTACCTTTATCATGTATGTAACACAGATGAAGTGAAAGTCAGTGAGACCTACCTTTATCATGTATGTAACACAGATGAAGTGAAAGTCAGTGAGACCTACCTTTATCATGTATGTAACACAGATGAAGTGAAAGTCAGTGAGACCTACCTTTATCATGTATGTAACACAGATGAAGTGAAAGTCAGTGAGACCTACCTTTATCATGTATGTAACACAGATGAAGTGAAAGTCAATCAGTGAGACCTACCTTTATCATGTATTTAACACAGATGAAGTGAAAGTCAATCAATGAGACCTACCTTTATCATGTATGTAACACGGATGATGTGACAAGTGTTTTTGCGAGTAGAAGGAGGAACAGCAGGAATTTTTATTTCCAGAGCATTGAGGGTGATTGTCTGCCCCTAAAACAATTTCAGTTTCATAGTTGTTTTTTAAACAAAGCAAAACTGCATAAAGTATAGCTAAAAATATCAATGCAGTAACTACAAAAAAGCTTAAAAAGAATATATACAGTAGCTGAAAAAAAACTTGAAATAAAATCTCTCTGAGATATCAAACTGTTGCATGGTTACTCATGAACAGAGAGTTATGGGGTCAGATTTTTGGGTGTTACATTAGCATAAAATAAATCCAGTTATTTAATCATTCTTTCGAACTTAATTTGGCCTACAATAAGCGATGGATGTGCATTGCTCTTAAATGGATTGATCCAGCACCTCCTTTCATCCTGGTATTCTCTATCATATTGTGTGTGTGTGTGTGTGTGTGTGTGTGTGTGTGTGTGTGTGTGTGTGTGTGTGTGTGTGTGTGTGTGTAAAATGTTCAGATAGAGTGGACAAGTTTATTTTGAATAAAATTTGATTTGTAATGCATGTATGCTTTCAAACATAAGATCTAGGAGGAAACAAAAAGAAGTAAAATTAAACTAATGGTAATAATCTGGGCAGATAACCTTTCCAACTGTTGCTTCTGTTTCCATGGGTACAAGTCCAATGCTGGTTGCTTTTTCTTCATCATTGGCTTTGAAAGTAGTCTGCTGAATGAGGATAATGCTGATTTTCCCCAGGTCTTTAGTACTGTTATTTTTGGCCTCAACTGTAGCAACAATTTATAATTCATGTTCGCTGTGACAGGTATTGGCAGCGAGTCTTTAATGACTATATGATGAATCAAGAACTCTTATTGAATTCAGTTTACAAGTTAAAATGTCATAACTGATTCCCACTGAAATCTGCAGAAGCAATAATTTTGTGAGGGGGGGGGGGCAGGACAAGTGTGTACACATGGTGACTAAAATGTTTGAAGATTTCACTGAATAAGGCTATTTTTTTCAGTATGCACATAAAGAAGTTTGAAAAAATAAAATAGTATGTGAGTTATTTTCTAAGAAAAAGCTGTGTACTATTAAATACTTACTGAAAAGACTAATGGTCTCCCCTGAACAGTACCCAAATTTGTCAGTCTTTGCTGTAAGACTAAGCTGCCCAGCATTTCCTATGCCAAGATTCTTCGAGATAACTTTTTCTTTACTTTGTGCCATAGGAACCTGCAAAGAAACATAGCTTACCAATGAAGAAACACCTGAAGAAGATAATAATTATAACAGACAGAAATACTCACACTTTGTTAATCATTTGAATTCATGTTCAGTGTCTCTGCGTCAATTTACTCTACCTCAAAAGAGAAAGGTGCAGTGTAATAAATGAATGTGGTCTAGTCAGTTAACAACATCAGCTCATGCCCATGCAGTGATGTAGTGAGAAGAGAACAGGGTCTGGTGACCAGCTGAAGGGGTTGAGTGCTTTAACATTAAACAGGATACTTATTCAAACAAATTTATATTTATATTTATATTTATACGCAAATATATGATTTGTCTCGTTTTCTATTTGTGTAATATAAACAATCTATGGTCTCCATTGTTAATTATTAGCTTAGTCACTTTGATCTATCTTCTACAAAGTGACCAAGTATTTAAAATCCATGTTATCCCTCAGTTTGCCACTACTTGTACCCTTGCTCTTCCAAATATGCTTATCCATGCTTATCCTTTAACTGCTTCCTTTGGTACTTTTTTATCTATCTTCCAATCCCTCTCTTGATCTCCTTTCACAGGGTGGTCTGGTGTCACCAATACAGTGAAGGTTGGCTGTCCTGGGTTCAGATCTGTTCTTTCTCTGTGGCATCTGTTTACAGGTCCGACTGCTTTGCCGTGATATAGACTAATAGACTTAGCTGCTGGCTCGGCGTAAAACACCATTCCTCCACCCTCTCTCTCCCTTCATTGATCACACATGCACATTGTTGCACGTGTGCACTGTTGCATTATCATTTACAAAAATAATGTTTGCGATGTGGGGGTGGGTCTCGTTGGTGTTAATGTATGGCCGTGCTATCTATAAATGTATATATGTCCGTCTTATATATACGAGGTAATGACACAACAGGGTGGTAGAGGTGAGATCTTCACGTGTACCCGAACGTTGTGCTCATTTCAGCAGAATGAAATAGAAGAATGCCTTTTGGGCCTTTATATGACTTCTACTCCCCTCCCCCTCCCTTGAAGATTTTCACGTGACATGAGCTGAATTAAAGGATTCAAACTTGAAGATTCTCTTGGAGAAGGCAGATGATATGAAGCAATGATCGCTAGACGCAAAGAATAAAGGCTCACAACAAGTTACATACAACACAAATCATATATCGACCTCACCCAGCGACATTGTGACAACTGCCGGGATGCCAAGGACTCCTGCCACTTCTCTGCAGTGTGTGTAGTCAGCGGGAAAAAACAAACCGTTAGGAAGTCAACAAAACAAAGAAAGATCCTCAACGTTGGTTCCTAGAATGACTATATTGTCCGGGTGTTGACAAAGATGACCATCCACATCACACCGTGGATCAGCATATCCAGCTGAACGTAATGATCCCTGAGAAGTCCGGTATGTACAACACCCTGCTAAAGATTGATACAGGCAACACACTTCCTGACACACCTACAAGCAGATGTATGGAAAGTATTCTCCGTCAGCTATCTTTCTTCTTTGAAGAACACTCCCCTGACTGTTTGTAATGGACAAGAGATTCCATGTATAGGCACTATTTCAACCGACAGCTATGCAGCAATGGCGGTGTCCACCAAACAGAAGCTCTACGTCAAAGAACATCGTAGGTCTACCTACTTGGACTTTGATAACCATCTGCAATGGGATCAATTTGGCAAAGCTCATAACCATTCAGGAGCTAAAACGAACATACTTGGAACAGTCTGACACACCAAGAAATGTCAAAGACTCAGCACACATCGATCCTCACGCAAGTCTTCAGTAAACATTAAGGAACAACTGAAAACTGGACTGGAGACGACAATTAATTAAGATAATTAAAAAGGCTTCATCGGAGGTCACCGAAGACACGTAGACTGGTGTCCCAGCTTGACATATTCTGTGAAAAAAAGATGGATTACTACGTATTTGTATAGATACACAGAGGCTGAACACTGGCCTGGCGAGAAAATCAACCCGCAGTTTCCAGGTTCATCAATCTTTAGTAAACGAGATGGAAAAGCTGGATACCGGTTGACACTGCGGAACGAGGAGAGCCACCTACTGACAACCCTGAGAACTCTTTTTTTGGCCGATGTTACAGGAAAAGTCTTGTCTTCTGGCCTCCGGGTATCACAAGACATCATTCAGGCCTCAATGGATGAAGTTTTCGAGGAATCTCCTTTGCATTTTGTGTCATGGACAAACATAGTAAAGTGAGAATCCACCGAAGTCATGACAAAAACAACAGAATGACTATCACCCAACTTCAGGACTCAACATGGAAATGTGCTCAGAAGGAAGAGGATTAACCACTGAGCGCCCCGCAAGTTTTCCCAGGTAGGGACACACTCTGGGCGACAAATTGTCAAGTCAGTAATATTCTGCATCTGACTTGACACCAAGAACAAATTGAGGACAAAAATCAGGACCTTTCTGATGTTGTCATCCATCTGTGATTACAGTAAATCATACACGGGCCCCGACACTTGACCTCAAGGCAGTTCGTCCTTTATGTTTGTTTTAACTACTTTATTAATTTTTACGACCAGTAATATCTTCATTTTCAAAAATGAAACAACAATTCTTTTTAGCATTCATTCGGTTTATAATGTTGGTATTAATTACGATTCTAGTGTTTCGCGATATAAGAAAAGGATCCCAACAATAAAAGAAGGGGGATGTTGCATTCTCATTTACAAAAAGAATTTTTGCGATGTATAATGCTAAACTTGTGGCATCTCACGTGTGGTTGTGTTGTCTTCATCTACGTTTGTCTGTCCTTTATAGTTAAAATATATTACATAATGATGATAGGTTATGACATATTACACTACCTGTGTCGATGATAGGTTATGACATATTACACTACCTGTGTCGATGATAGGTTATGACATATTACACTACCTGTGTCGATGATAGGTTATGACATATTACAATACCTGTCTCGATGATAGGTTATGACATATTACAATACCTGTGTCGATGATAGGTTATGTCATATTACAATACCTGTGTCGATGATAGGTTATGACATATTACAATACCTGTGTCGATGATAGGTTATGACATATTACACTACCTGTGTCGATGATAGGTTATGACATATTACACTACCTGTGTCGATGATAGGTTATGACATATTACACTACCTGTGTCGATGATAGGTTATGGCATATTACACTACCTGTGTCGATGATAGGTTATGACATATTACAATACCTGTGTCGATGATAGGTTATGACATATTACAATACCTGTGTCGATGATAGGTTATGACATATTACACTACCTGTGTCGATGATAGTTTATGACATATTACACTACCTGTGTCGATGATAGTTTATGACATATTACAATACCTGTGTCGATGATAGTTTATGACATATTACACTACCTGTGTCGATGATAGTTTATGACATATTACAATACCTGTGTCTGTATTCAGTGTTGTACTCACTTTGTCCACTGCTTTATTTATGGCAATGACAATAAAGACCTTTAATTTTTAATCAGTGTAAAGTTTTTACGACAATATACACTAATCATTCAATGATTGACACACTCTGTAACATCTTGACACGATTATTCCGTAGCAGCCCTGTTATCAATGTTGTACCAACCTGATAAACTGCTTCGTTGAGGTTGAGTTTACTGAGGACTGTGAACGCCTTGTACCACGTGTTGTTGGGAAATGGGAATGGCTTGTCCACCTCAACCTTCAACCACCAGCGCACTGCCCCATACTCCCCCTCAAATGAGGAGGGCAGGTTGCTGCCAGGCAAACGAAAAGAAAAATTCCAACGGTGCACCCCGACGGTCAGTTGCACAATTGTTTCTTCTTTTGCTGAAACATAATCAAGAAAATTGACGAAAAACTTGATGAACCATAACAACTAAGTGATTCACAGCCTTCACCTTCTGTATTTGCACCAAAGATCATCTTTCTCTCTGTCAAGTTTATGTTATAAAATCCTATAGCATCAGGCGCTTAACCTTAACCAACATTTAGCTCGCACCTACCTTTCTTCCCAAATAGTGTGACCACGTGACCGAAGTACTTTTCGCACCCAATGTTATCTGAGTTCCAGTCTCGTGAGAAATCTCTGGACCACTTTGTCAGACTCTGGCCAAAGCAGTAAATGCGGACACTTTTGACTGTCACAGGTTCGAGGACATCGAGTAGAACCACCCCAGTGACCAGCTCTCCTTCCCGGTAAACTTCCTTCTGACCACGGAGTGAAATAGCACAGGACTTGAACTTGCCCATCCTATGGCTTCTGATCTGTTGAAAACGATCAACGAATTCATTAAGCAGCTGGTCACACAAGAATCTTCCAGCATCCATGTAAAAGCTGTAAAGCATGAGACTTGCTATATTCTACTATATGTCGTGCAGGTAGTAATACCTTTTTTTAATTTCCCTCTTTCTAGCCAGGCTTTAAAATGAGACTATCCGGCTTTGCCTGGGTTGATTTCTGTTTTGATCACTTACAATTATTATTCGTGGTACTATTTACCAGTGTGTCATAATAGTGAAACATTTGTACTCTTGTCAACTTGACAGGTTGACAGCTCATATTCGGCAGTGGGTGGGAATAATCAGACAAATGCTGCGGTGATGCCAGCCGCCAACTGGCTCTCTCTTTCTCCTTCCTCGGCTCTCTTTTTCTCTCTCATTTCTTTCTCTTTTGCGCGCTCTTCCACCCCCCTCCCCAACTTTATGTGACTCACCTTCTTTTCTTCGCTCACTCCCTTTGCCCTCTCTCCCTCCCAATCTTTGTCTCGCTCTCATAGGACACTCTGTCAAATTACAGTCACAATGTGTTTGCCTAGTAGACATATGTCAAAATGTCTTTTGTGTAGAATTGTTTGGTTGAGCGCAACCGGCAAGATCTTATGACGAAGAAAATAAACACGAAAAATAAACATATGGTTCACTGCAGTCTACACCTACGGAAAAAAGGGGGAACAGACAGTCAAGTGGTTAGAGTACTGGGGGTTCGAAACGTGCGCCGGCTCGATACCCGTGTGGCGCAGCAAACTTTCCCCATTCAAGCCAACTGTGTGAACTATAGGTACCCGACTCCACAGAGGGCTGGGGAAGGAAGAGAAGCGAAGGAGCGGAGATGGGCGCCGTCCTCACTTAAAGCTAACCCCGAGAAAAAAGGGGTCGCTAATACCCCCCTCCACCCTCGCCACCACCATCGGACAGCCTAAAAACAAATCAATGAGGGATGACTTTTACTTTTTTTTACAAAACAGTCCGTGACCGAAGTATCAATAAAAAGCAAAATTTCTGCATCGTTTGGTGAGGAAACATTAGGACACACGGCGGAGTTTTGCATAACTGTGGTAGCCTCCACAAACACGAGTCACCTCCTACATCGAGAGAGATAGGAACCGGTTACTGGGGTGGGGAGGACTCAAATGTCAACGGTATGAAGGTGTGTCACAGAAAGAGCGTGCCCCCGAGATACCATTCAGCCAAAGATACTGAATACTAGTATTTACTATCTTTGATTCAACCCTGACCTCACGATAGTCACTGCAGTGATGACACAGTGCTTATGTTTTCCACATCGCCCCCATCCTTTGGTCAGTTGACTTGCAGCACAATAATAGCACCTGAAGCTTTTACCATGCTTCTACACGAAATGAATTTTTTCTTGTAGCTTATTAACTTCTTGTCATCTGACAGGAAAGGATTTTCCAGCATACATCGTATTATTGTGCATTACACTATTTCGAAAGAAGACAGCGAGGGCAGAGAGGAAGAAGAATATGAGAAGAGATAATAATTAAAGGGAAACAAGATGATTCCCATCTCACACCATACCTTGTCAGCAACACCAGTCCTCCCTTTCACCTACTGTCGTCGACGGTGTCGTTTATTCCGAAATTGCAAGAAGGAACTGAGCTAATTTTCCGTTCCTTTTCGATGTTTTATAGGTGGTGATGTTACCTGTTCTTTCTCAACCACAGTCGAGTCAGCCTCATTACAACGATAAGTGCAGAATTTAGATTGTGCATATGGGCACATGTCATATGTCACATGAACAAAGGCTATTTCACAATGTACTTTATCGTGTGACTTGACTGGTAGGCGGACTGCGAGATGATATCACCTGCGTGATTATAATAGAGAATAGTTACAAATATTGTTCTTTGTCCGGTTTTTGAATTCATGGTCAATGTCTTTGCCTGCACAGCTCACATTTATTTTGAAGGTATCGTATTGCGGAGTTTGAAAAAATGTCTAGTCTGCTCACTCAGCTGGCAACATTAGCTCATGTCCACCGACATCACCATGTACAGTATGAGGTAAAAAAATCATCAGGATGTGGTCCCAACTCTCTCATTGACAAATGTCTTCACAGCATCAACGTATCCATGTACAATCGTGACGTGTGTGAAGACGATTGTGCATCGTGTTTGTATGTGTGTATATCATAAACGGAAAGGAGTGGCCGTAGTACCCACAAAGATTTGGGGGGATCGATCATTAGAAAAACATATTGCTCTATACTTAACTTCCTCTTAATGACATTGCACACCGTATCTTTACGACGGCCACCCCTTTCAACGACTGTCGCTGAAGATGTTTGGTCCTAAACTGCAGACAAACTGCACCGATTTCTGGTCAGTTTCTACAGAGAGAGATGTTGCAAAATCCCAGACTCTGATCTTTCATAGTGCAGTCAGCTTCAGGCACCTACGATCACGCTAGTGGTAAGTGCAAAATATAGAAAGTGCATCCTGCATGTGCAGTGAAATAATTGACACGACCAAGAGCTCATTCACAATTCACTTTTTTCGCGTGACTGTTAGGTTTAAGCCACTCCCGACATAACAGGTTAAATACAGGTAGATATAATTATGTTTACGATCATTATGTTTAATAATATGTTACTACTATTACGATTATTTTAGTTAATTACTAACATGTTTACTATAATTATACACTTCTACAGCAGACGATCGAGCATGCACGTACTTCTGTAGGGGTGAAGGTAAGAGAGAAGGGTATATCTGTGTGTTGGGGGAGGGGGGAGAGAGTATATATATATATAAACTCAAATATAGTTGTGATTAAGCGGCAAAGGGGTCTGGATAAGGCGAGATTTTCAAAAGAAAGCCCGGATTATGTGAATAATGGAGAAGCGGGTGAGTAGAGGGTTGATTCTTGCGTACTTGCGTAATTAAGCATATATTTACATATATATTAAGCATATATTATTTATCTGTCATTTGTGAAGCGCCTTGAGTTCGTCCTAAAGGGAGGATATATAAGGCGCTATACAAGCTCACTTTTATTATTATTATTATTTACAACCTGAGATGCGGATGGCTGTTGCAGTAACCATGCGGGTTTTTGTGATTCCAACATGTGTATTGATGTATTATGAATACCAAAATTCATATACATTTTAATAACGAAACTATAAGCTGAACAGAGATCGAGAACGACAAATAGTTTACATGTACGTTCTATTGTGCATCAGTGTACGTGTGTGTGTGTGTGTGTGTGTGTGTGTGTGTGTGTGTGTGTGTGTGTGTGTGTGTGTGTGTTGATAAAGCGATTACTAGCTGTGTGTGTGCGTGCGCGCGCTTTTTTAAACAAAAATGAGGACATATTATGGCCTCTGACATAATTGCAGACATATTATATATGAAAAATGTGAAAAAGCAGGCTAATACATTTGTGGAAGTTCTGCACATACAACTTTTAAACTTTCTTCACCCCTCTCTCTTTAACTCAAACATAGCCAGTGATGTGTCGTCTTAGTCCCCACATACAGGGCCTGCAAAACAGTCTGGGTTTCCTATGGGCCCTACCTGGGACGAGATATGGGACCTACCTGGGATTCGGAGGAGGGATTCATATGGGACCTATTCCTTTTTCCCATACAACTCCCACTTCTGTCTTTATTTTTTACTTTCCTGTTGTTTTATTTATTTATTTTATTTTTATATTTTTCTGTTTTTGCTGCGCAATGAGAATTCTTCTGAATGGATACCTGCGCATTACAAATGAACATCATCATCATCATTCTCTTCCTTGAGCATTACTCCTAACACAGTCCGCACAATGCTCGTCCGTCTTAACCCCGCCCCCTTCCCTCTTGCTACTTTACCCATCTTTCTCGCAGAATCACTATATTTCTCTGTTCCTGTTACTTGATGCCTTTTGTTTTTTGTTTCGTCAGTACTGTCGTTTTCTTTCGTCCCCTTTGTTCTGTGTCTACTTAGTCCACGTCTCTTCCTCGTTTTAAGCGCTAATAGCATGCTCTCTATGAGTGTGAATATGCGCTATAAAAATCTTCACTATTATTATTATTATCATTGACAGCCTCACCAGGTAAAGTGGGAGGTAACTCTGCAGGCAGAAGCTCTGGCCTGACAGGAAGTTATCATGTTGCTAGGAAACCAGGGACATCAGGTGCAGTTTAGTCGGTTGGCGTCTTTCGTTTGCAGGCCGATGTAGCTGCTGTGACTGAATCTTTCGGCATACTTTCAACATCATTATGACGAAAGAATCTATGTCAGATGTAGATTTCGGCACTCTTCTCGCCAGGATACAGCAAGTACGATTTTCTCAGCCACGTTTGTGTTGGTCGTGAGGGGTAGTCGTAAATATAATTATTTATGTTGTATGTAACACACAGCACAAACAATTACAAGTGGTTTCTCCACACACTGTGATATCTATCCAACACGCATCCAACAACACCAACAACAAGAGCAACTAGTAAAAGTGAGCATAAGGCATGTTTCGAGGTAAGCGATATGTATGATCGAAGCAAACACGTGGGGTTTGAAAGTTAATATTTTGGCCGAACTGCGTCTGCGTTAATTTGTTTCAGGAAACCGATTCTCCTTACAGAAAACTTCATATACTGCATTCATCACGAGGATTTTTTGATGCAGAGCAGGTGAAAAGTAGATTTCTTTGTCTTAATGTTGGTCGACAACCATCGAGGTCAAATTCCCCATAAAAACAATGCATATAATTATTAAATAGTAATGTCAATAGTATATATAATTCTGTGTTATGAAAATAAAAAAATTAGCAAAATGAGCTATTGTTTATCCTTACATTCTTTTGTGTTTGATCATGGAAATGTTTAACTTGAAAATTCCAAAAAAGAAAATTGCTCAGATTTTAATAATATCATAAAAGTGTTTTGGCCCATTTTCTTGTCAAGTATTTTTCAGTACTCTAGATCATTCTGTTACTTTCCAGTCATGTGATTGTAGTGTTTAATCTGACTTTTTTGTTTAAAGACATTTTGAAATCTTTGCAGGCATCTCTTGTGCTGCATGCCTTGAGCCGCTCAGATGACAAAATTAGAGCCATCAGAATGTTGGAACCAGTCAGTACTTAGCCATTCTGATAAGCATATTAAATGTATAATCTATGGTCAGGGAATGAAAACCCTAGAAAATACATATTTTTAGTTTCATCTTCTGGGCTTTACGAATTGTTATGTTGAGGTGCCATGTTTTTTTCTGGTGATGCTGAATGCTAATCTTTCTGGAATAGTCATCATATTTCATTGTTGTCTACCTATTTTCATTTTGCTTAACAAATTGTGATAACTGCTTAACAGGTGTATGTTTTGCTACACAAAAAACTGTGATAAATTTGATTGATATACTTACTAAACAAATAAAGTATTATCTTATCTTAATCAGTCATTTGTAATAGTTTGTGAAATTCTTCATTTTGCAAAGAATGTTTGAATTATTAAATAAGATTTTTCATGACAGAGGTTGAGCTGGATGACATGTAAGGATGCCCGTTTAATACTGCAAGCAATACCGATTCATCAGGATCGACTCTGTGGTCTGGACTGTGTGAAAAGGTATTGTTATGCAGCACTTTCAAGCTCCAGGATATTAGTTTGACATACCTGTTGATGTTATCACACTTCAACAGTTTAGTTTGTATAATCACGTTTGCTGGCATCAAAACACTTTCTTTGAATAAAAAGTGAGGGAATGATTCTGGCCATTTTTGGTGTGTTCTTACTTGTAGATCATTGACTGATGCTCAAACAGCTGTTGGGGAAGAGTACATATTGAGTACATTCCCATTTGAGGGAGACAAACGTAAAGCCCTAACCTTGCTTAAAACGGTAATTCTTTTCCTGTATGTTTTTTTAACCTTATTCCACACTCTTGTTAGCAAAAAGGTCAATTGTAGACATAGGAGATGATTTTTTTTAACTTTTCTATCTTAATTCTTCCGCTGTTAGAGAAAACAGTAGTATGGTATATTTACTTTTTTATCAGGATTTGCCTGCAACTTATATTTATTAGACAATCATGATTCTTTTGTAGTGCTTTCCACATCAAGATAACAAAGCAGCAAATGAGAGGGAACTATTTTAGCTCAGGGCAGACATTTTGCAGTTGGCTGAGATGGTTGTCCTGCTTACAGGTTCGCTCCAATGTAGCAGATTTGACCCCAGCAGGCGGGCATCAGATGTATGCACCTTTGGGAGGTGTCTACTCCCAGAGTCAACCCCTCAACCTCCATATGTATGGCGACTTGTACACACAGAGAATGGAGAAACTGGTAGGGTTAATCTTGCATTGTGCTGCTAAATATCCTCAAAATCCATTGTACTTTTTATTATGACCATTATTTGAGGAAAACATCTTGTATCTTTAGCATTAGCTGATTGCTAAATCATTTCAGTTGTGAAGCTGTCATTCAAAGTACAAGTATTTCTTTTTTTTTTTTTTGCATTGCTTAGGTCTCATTGCAGTTATGAAAAGATTTTAGCTTGGTCAGTAATCCTGTTACATAGATGTCTGCATTTTCTGTTAAATATTTCTAAAAAGACAGAATTTGACAGTTATAATCATTGAACTAACATTCAGGATCTGATGAGAGGCATGAGAGACCAGCAATAGTACAAATAATACAATATAATAATACAATATAATAATGGCAGTGAATAAAGCATGTCACAGCGATATAAAAGTAGAATGTAACCGTGATGAAAGTAGAAAATAGCAGTGAAGGTAGAAAGTAAGCAATTGAAGAATGGAATAAAGATGCTAGAAATTTGTGGTGAAAAGGATGTACAGATCAGAATAACATGATCAAGGTACATGACTTAACAACTGGTATTGTCGTAACGAGACACGTCATGAAACTCTTACAAATGATAGCAAGAGATCCCTAGTGCTTGTTGAAGCTTGCTGCTTATGTAAGAAACAAAACTAACAATTTTTGTTGTTGAAGATAAACAGGTTCAAGCTTCTTATTAGCATTGTTTGCTCATCACAAATTCTAAGGAATTTTCCTAAGCCCATGAGAAACTTTACCCATGCAGGGGCAAGGGAAGATTGAAGTTCCAGTGACTGCAAAACAAGGTGTAGTTCCCTCCATCTACACCGGACACCCATCATATGCTTACCCAGTTGACAAAACATATGATGAGAATCATCATTATCCTGGCACCGTGGGGTTCCCAGCACGTGTTGAAGGGCCTTCTGTCTATCCAGGGGGCGCTCCACCGCTAGGTGGACACAGTGGAGTTCCAGCATCAACTGGTTTTCCAAAGCTTGATTTGGCAGGATTTGTATATTAAACTTTTTTGATTTAACTGCTTCCTAGCAGAGTGTAACCGCTTTAGTACAGATCTATTGGTCTATGGACAATTATGAATACCATGTAACACTCTTGAACAACAGTGTTTAGAGCTTTAAAAAAATGCAATACCTTTGCTTAGTCTTGAAATGGAAAGAATCAGAAGACTGTCAAAAGGATACATATGATAAGGTACTTGCATATTTCTACAAGCTGTGAGTAGAGGTTAGCATCATTATTACCATAATCTTCCTGGTTACCTTTGTCAGACAGCTTGTAAAACCATGTAACATTGCTTGCGTGTTTGCAAAGATCTTTTTCCTTTGTATGGTACATTTTCTGTATAGCAACATTAAATTTAAAACTAGGAGAAACACAGAGCAAATAAAAACTCAGCCTCTTTTTTTAAAATATTTTTATTGTTTTACTTTCTCTGCATTTACAAACTTCATGCTGACAACAAACTTCTTCATCAACATATAGCAGGCATTTAGAGTCATTTACAGTTACTGAAAATGGTTAACATGCAAAAGGCATAACTTATGGCTAGTTGAGAATTGGTGTAGTGTAACCTTCAAATTAATTTGCATACAGAGTATACACATGAGTTAAACTTCTTTTGGTTTGCCTCCTGTCAACAGCTTGCAAGTGCAGTTCTGAGTCAGCAAACTGGCTTATGCAGATTTGCTGCCTAGAGAAGCTAGCCACTTAAACAGGTGCATATTCGAATCATTTAAATTATATATTGGACCTGTTGTTATGCTATGGGCAAGCTGAAGAACCAATAACTTACAGTACCAACCACATATTTAGTGCACGTGCACAAATAAATGTAAATTTGCCTTTTGTGATTGGATACAAGTTTCAAAAAGCATGCTTTCAGACCTCCGTCTTTAAAATTTCAGTGTTGTTCAAAACTATTTAATTTGTTTAAAAAGACTACATACGAAAGTTTGGAATATGCATGATAGCAATATAGGGATCGCAATATGGAAAGGAAAGGGTGGGGGTAGGGAATGGGTGTTTTATGCCGAGCCAGTAACTAAGGCTATATCACCGCAAGGCAGCCAGCCCTGTAAACAGATGCCACATGCAGAGAAAGAACAGCGTGTCCGAGACAAGAGCTGAACCCAGAACAGACAACCCTCACTGTATTAGGGACAGGCGCTGACCGTTGTGGCACCTAACTGCCCGCAATACCGAGAGGAGAATAGAGCCATTTGAGACCAAGTACCAGAGCAGGCTGCTGTGAATTGCCTACATGGAACACACAAATGACTATGTATGCAGCAGAGTCACCACCATCACGGGACATCAAGAACCCCAGCAGCGAAACAGGGCAAGTAAGTCTGGTTCTTTCATAGCACGACACTTTCTCTATTCATCACTGGAAGGAGGTCAGTGCAGAGGTGGACAGAAGAAGAAACGACTTGCAAACACAAGGGAGTGGACTGGATGTTCCACTCAGGACCTGGTCACTATCATCACCCAAGACCGGCTTAACTGGCAAGCGTTGTAAACTGCTGCATGTATCCAGCCGTTCTGCTTGGTGACCAGTACCAGTGGACGAGCATAACCATTCATTAATTGGTACCACATCAAATGGCTGAATGAATGCATACAGAGAAAAGATGAAACTAGATAATGGGGTTCATAGTGTTCATCGCTGACATGCCAGAGTTTAGGAGTCCATGAGTAGCCTTCAGACGTAGCGGGACAATGTACATTGTAGTTTCTAAACTATGCTCCTGATATGATCATATTACTGAGTATGAAAGAAAATTCTCAGTACACATTGCCACTGAAACATCTGTGACCAGCTACTCAAATAAAGTAAGAAATAAATATTTCACACATATTATTTTATGCACATCACCTACTCAATGATGTCAATGATAATGTCAAGACAAAACACTTATTTACACAGTATCACTTTCAGGAATGTTTCTCCATACCACTCATTATGAATATACCGTTGCTGTGTTACAAAGTACTAAAGACTCTTCAAATGAACAAAAGATGGCTGTTTCAGCCCAAAGGAACATGGTTCACATGCAGAGTTGCATCACCAGCCTATCTGATAAAACTTGAATGCAGATATATTTGCTGAAAAGTTTGACATGCATTGTATACCATGTTATAAATGTATTGTGAACCACATTCCTGTTGATATGGACAGAAAGCCCAACTCTCATGCGTTTATCCCAAAACAGACTGTTGTTAAAAAGTTGTACTAATCCAAAGACAACGATTTGAAGAAAACAGTAGTAAAGAAGCTATGCAATTTTGAAACCACAAAACAGAAGATGCACTAGTTACAGCCTCAGTTCATTCTAGAAACATGGTGATACAGGGCAACACATTTATGCATTAACAAGCACAAACTCCCTGGTCTAACTGAGCAAGGATAATACAATCATGCCAGAAAGACTGGCAAAGAAAAATGTGATGGTAGCTTAATCAAAAGGACTGCATTCTCAAAGTAATTGATTAGACGGATTCAGCTACCAAAAACAAAAAAACAAAATGTAACCGACTCCATTAAACACAGACAAAATGCATGTGAGGTAAGCACGAGGCAGCATGTATCATAACTTGTGTGTGCTTTTGCACAAAAATACTGTATAGTCCACAACTTCACAGGAGCATGTTAACCACTGTTTTTAAGGTCACTGCCTATAGTCACAACTTGCTGTATCAGCTGATCGGCTGATCTCCATTGCACTGTTTTATCACATACTTTCCACTTGTTTAAAAAAAACAGATCATGGAATTTGTATACAAGTCTAGTGCACTGATATGAGTTGATTGATGGCAAACTAAAATCAACTGCACTACATTGTCACTGAGCAGTTTGGGTCGTGTTAGGTCTCGCTGAGCCCTTGGTGAGTTAGTTATCAAGTATTTGTTCACACGAAGAGTCACATGATGATCTTAAGTGGTTTGGCTGGGTATTATCACAGCAGTCAATGCACTTACACGTACAAGGTTGTCTGTTTTTAAGGATATTTCAAACATAATTAACTTTTGATTTGTAAAAGGGTATCAGCATTGTGTTTGGATCCAACCCTCTATGTGTGGAAAATTGCACTCACAACACCACACTACAAAGTTGAATGCTTAAGTCATCTTCTACCAACAGCACACACACACACACACATTACACCCCACACCCCAGAAAAATGAAAAAAGCTCTCGCACACTGCAAGGTCAGCTGTATCTAACGATTTAAAAAAAAATTATAATTGGATCCAAGAGAGAAGAAGCTGTTTTTCATTAATTTAAAGCAGTCATAGTGTATTACAGCAATCACTACAACAATAATAAAGACTGGTGACAAGCAGAATGAGATCAAACATGATAGGTGTGCAGAAGCTGAGTTGGAGGTGAGGTCAGGTCATTCAATGCCCCTGTCCTGAGGTGTTCAGAAGTTGGCCTGCTGATCTCAGGTCCATGCAAACAACCACACAAACAGCTTTGACTTTTCTTACACTACAGTCCTACAGCACTGTAACAACCCTGTCACAATGACTAGCTCAACTCAAGAAGCACATTAATAATGGGGTAATTACTGTGCTAGCATTCATCAAGCCTCTATTAACCTTACAGGAACACTACAGTTTTTAGTATAACCATTTTTTTTCCTCAAAAGACTTTCTACTGACTTTACAAAAATGTAGGAGCAAGAAATTTACTGCCAGTCAACATTAACACAATCTCGCATAAATAGCATCCTATTTGTCTCGCTGAGATGCTGATGACCTGAAACACTTGGCATGCTTTGTTTAAGCATTCATTTGTTTGTGAATTAATAAAATTAATATTTAATAAATTAATATTATCATCTACATTATTCAGTATATGTGACATGACCATAATATTTATAGGAGCTTTTGTCATCAGTGGCATTCTGTGACCATAATATGATTATGCTACATGTCATTTTAATAACCTAATTTTTTTATTCTACTTTACATAGATGTAGTTTGCCGTTTGATTCACACAAAATTATAAGTCCAGATTTGACCAAACTGGTCAAAAGCAAAGTCACGTGCACTTGTAACCAACACAGCTGTATATATTAATATAATTTTGATATTCACTTTATATATTATATAGCCTATAATGCAGCGTTTCTCAACCTTTTACTTGTGACGCCCCCCCAGACGAATAAAGGTACGTCCGCGCGCCCCCCTTAGCCACTAATACCTATATGAGATATGAGAAAATGACCGCCTTTGCGGCCCGCTTTTCAGCAGCTTGCGCCCCCCTTGGGGGGCGCCCCCCCCCCCCAGGTTGAGAACCGCGGCTATAATGTTTCAAAATTATCTTTTACACATTATGGGACAAACTCATTCTAAGATTACTCCATAAATTACCCTGAAGTTACTAAGTTAACAAATTAACAGTAAATGTCAGTAAACTGCAACTTCTCCATAGTAAGTATATACCAGTGACTATTTACTGCTTAAATAAGAGACAAAATCAAAACTATGATTCTTCAATGGCATTTAAGGGCATTTACCTATCCTGTTAGCATCACTATTTGTTGTACTGTGAAAATTAGTAATAGAAGCTGTTGCTAATGATGGTATATGGTCAAGGCTTTAAGCTGGACATGTTTTATTCTGAAGTTTGCATTTGACTTTAGCCTCTGAACAAATCCTGGATATAAGATATTGTTAACATTTTGCATTTAACTTTGCCTGCTTCAAATGGAAAAATTCTTAAAGTTCTGCAGGCACCAAAAAAGTGCATGTACAACGCATACACACACCCACCCCCCTCTCTCTCCTTACCCCAACCCCTCAGGCTTGTATAAAATAACCTACTGAATAAAGCAGCATTCCAAATACTAATCATGTCTTCATTACTGAAAAATCAATCAACGATGTCATCTCTGCTAAACTATTAACGATGTTAAGAGGATCACTGCTTTTGAATGTTATGTAGATGTACAAAATGGTTGTCACTGCTTGTTGCTTTCTCTTCTGTTTTATAATTCAGCAGTTCACAGAAATCTGAGCAATGTTCTTCCTTGCCATTTAGTGTACACATCAAGCGATATGTTGAAAATGGATATCATAAAAAAAAGGCTGGAGCTGCATTTCTATATTTCCTGCCAAAATTCTTACATGCAGAACCCCTCACAAGTGGCAGCAATTTTTTTTTTAAACTTTGAAGCATTCTTTGAGCAGTTGGTCTTCCTGAGAAAGATTCAGCTTTACATGCAGGTTTTTCCGGACTTATGTCCACTCAGTATTTGGCTTTCATATGTGAGCAAAAAATAAAAAATAAAGATAAAAACCTTAGCACCAATGGATGATTAATGCTGAATGAATGATTAAATTGCCTCTTTTACCAAAATTTTTGTTTCTAAAATTCTGCCAGAAGAGGATACAGTCAACTCTTCCCTGGCTCCAGGCATTACTTTAAATTATTTAAATTCAGGGTTTTAAATTTCGTCATACCCATGTATAATGAATTAAAGAAAAGCTTAACACTAGCTTTCTTGAGTCCTTTTCAAAATTCTGATAAATGCATTAGAATATCTCAACCTGCTACTTTAGAGAGGTAACTGCATTAGTGGCGGGTGCTCATGAGTCTGAAGCACAAGTGACAGCATCTGTAAGAACTAGTCTGGCATTTTCCAGTTACTATCAAGATTTTCAAAGCATCTATTTTTTTCAAACACATAACAAAAATAAAACTAGCAGCAAGTCATAACAAAGATGGTGGAACGATTTAACGAATTCACAGCACTTCTACTATGTTAGTATAAATTAATGAAGCCAAACTTTCTTTACTAGTGTCTCAGCAGTAACTTTAGTTCGATGTACAGTTTGAACAGTCCATTGGCAGTACCTTTATAATTGTAGTAGATTGTATGATCACTTTTACCTGATAACAAATGCCTCTGATTAATATGTTGTCACTAATGTAATTACATCAAACCAGCAACATTCTAATTCCAGAGAATTTGGAGCAAATAAAAAATGTGTACCTACTGGGGCAATCAAAATTGGTGGACTTAAATCAAATGAATGAAAGTCCTGATGCAAGTGGTTTGGCGTTGCACACAGAGAACACATCCAGTTGTCGGAATAAAACTGCACCATTCCATACCAAATGTCAGAAAATGCACTTAAGAACAATACTTTTGTTTTCATTTGTTCATTTTCCTTAAAGATGGATGGCAGTTTATGCCTCTCTTCTCTTCTCCATGCACTCTTTCTTTTTTTTCAGATAAAAGTTTTCTTCTCGTGCAAAAAGCTTGCAACAGAGCTCAAATGGTGCTGTAATCTTGTTGTAACCCAAAGATCCATATTTTGTATTCCTGTCTGTATTTATGCACTTCATCTGGACTTGGGAAAACAGACAAAATACTTTGTTTATGATACTTTGTCTTCCTTTTCTTTAGCACTTGACATGGGAGAAAGTGTGAAGCATTCTTACATGACCAAAAGCTTCAACTTCCCTGACTCTAGTACAAGGATGTAAGAGGCAAATTTTGTGCAGATGTGTCTGTAGCTTTCTCCAAATTATTTACAAGGCTCATAAAGACTCTTCTTTGTTTTGCTGAAGGAGTTTAGATTGTGAGTGAGGCGTCCTTCAACACGGGCTATTTTCCTTTTTTGTTTACTTGAATGTTTGTCTTTTATGGTTGGTGTTGATTTTAACTAATCAATCAAACTTAAAAACGGGTCTCTAGATGGGTGTCACCTAGGTCAATGCCATCATCTTCACAGTCATGGCCTTCAGCATGAGCGTGGCCCTCGTCTGCGTCCTCTTCACATGCCTCAGAGGGATCGCTGCTGTCCAACCACCGCTGCACACGGAACACTAACCCTTCCTGGTAGGAAGACTCGTCACAGATAATCTCTGCCTCGATCCCTTGCCGAGAACACATTTCGTGCATTTTGATTGGCTGAAAATGTTTTGGGGAGTTGGCAGGATGAATCAGCATGGAGCCATTTGATCCATGTGATTCTCCCACCTCCTCATCTTGAGAGACCAAAACACTGTGATGGGAGGGTGGGTAAAACTTGTGTGAGGAAGACGCAAGGTAAGTGCTAGCCTTCTCACCATCACCTCCATCGTGAAGTTGAGGTGAAGTGATGGGCTCATCATCACTGCCAGAAGCCCATGGGTGAGGGAAACTGCCCAGAGAGTCAACCCAAGGAGGCGGGAGGGATATGCTGCTGGGAAGAAGACTAGAGTCGCCATTTGGTGAAGTGCCATCTGCAGGAGGAAAGATGTCAAATATTGGGCGGTGTGAAGGAGCAGGCTGGTTAGCTGAGATTGTGTTCTGTGGTGATATGTAAGGGGAACCACTTTCTGTCAGATGGTTGTAGGCCAAGTTGTCTGCCCATGAGGGTGCTTGTGACATCAGAGGATGTTCATCGTCAGGCATGCTCAGTGACACTGACGAAGGCACAGGAGGAAGCTGTGTCTGGCGTCGCCAAGGTAGCACTCGTTCAACTTCTGTCTCCTCAGGAGGAAGGCTTTCTGGTTCTTCAGAATCTTAAGAAACATAGCATGGAATCATAGCACTTAATATCACTTGTCAAAAAAGTAATCAAGCTGAATCCAACTTTATGTGTATCTATCTGGCACTGATAATGCCATCATCCACTTGTCATTTTATTTTTTTTATGAAGACAATTTTTTTTAAAAAATGAGGAAAAGTTACACTTTACATGTCCTAAATCAGCTGTATTGAAATGCTAAGCAGAAATGTGATGGAAGTGAGCACACGCGGTCTCATACCCGGAGCCAACCATTAGTAACGCAATATGTGACAGCATGACATCAGATGCGTTTGACAACTGACCTTTCTGGCTGTCAGCAGATCTGGTACTGGCAACAGAACCAGCATCATCTTCATTCTGTTGCTCCTGAGACACTTCATCTGTTTCAGAGAATGGGGACTTTAAAACACATTTAGTCAAATGTTGTGAACCTCCCTAGACACTTGCACACAGGGGCATACACATCCATGTATGTGTTTGTTCTTTTTTTCTCCATCTCTCACTTAATAATAATAATGTGAACTTATAATGCGCAGCATCACAACAAAGATAGATTGCACTCTCTACACAGACCAGTAATGATAAAGGAAAGATAACAGTGGACGGTGAGATAGTACAGGCACACTGAACAACATAAAGATGAGGTACAAGAGTAGAATGTAAAGCAATGGTGTAAACAAGAGCATAAACAGTATGATATGGAGTCATTACTTGATGGTTAACGACAGACAATATTGCAAGGGAGTTAAGAATAGCAATTCAGGGATAGTACTTTGTGAAAAAACTCGGCCATTGCCGGTCCCAAGCCTGGATGAGAAAGGAGGAACCCTACCCAGTAAAACCATTTCTATGCTACAGAAATGACAGCTATGCTGTTGCCTCATGTGCCAGATGCCACAAAGAAGACTGATGATGATGACGACTTTGTGAAAAGATGTTTTCAGAGAGCGTTTGAACGTACCCTTCAAGTCAAGAGTGGTGAATGTGATGTGGAAGAGAGTTCCACTGCTTATCGTATGTGATTGTCTTTGTGGGAGGGAGGAAAAGAATGCAGAAGTCTGATGAGAAGTGTTAGTTAACTGGTGTTTTATGCCATGTCAGAAACTAAGGCTATCTCACGTCTGATGAGAAGCAAAGGTTTTGGGCAGGGGTGTAGACAGATAAGATTTCAGTAAAATAGTTGGGGGGAGAAGTCTTCAAAGAATCCACAGCAAAGAGTTGAGAGCTTGTAGTCTATTCTAGCTTTAATTGGTAGCCATTGAAGATAGTGAAGAACTGGTGTGACGTGTTCCGATTTGCGAGTCCGGAAAACGAAACAAGCAGCTGAGTTCTGGACTTTCTGAAGCTGATCAATGAGGTACTGTGGACAGCCAGCAAGAAGAGAGTTGCTGTAGTCTTCCACAAACATACACACACAATTCTAAAAAAAACAATTAATGAAATGTTACATGCAGACACAAGAAATCAAATAAAATTTGCAAAATGGCAGTTTTCAAAAAGTATTTTGATGAACAAAAATACTAAAATATGAACGCTCATATTAAATGCACTCATAAGAGATTGAATGAAAGCCAAAAGTTGTTTTCAAAATGTATTTTGATGAACACGTGTCTCACCTTTGTACATCAGCTTTGTTTCATATGTGGTGATTGCTGTATCACGGCTGACAGCTTTCTGAGTTATTTTTGTTTCATCTGTGGTCATGGCTGTGTCACAGACGGAGGTATTATCTTTGGAGGAGGTGGATTTATCTTGGCTGTCATCGTGCAGGTGCTGTAGGCTGATCAGGCGATGAAGATGCGGATGCATCTGGTGATGAGAAGTCTGTTTTTGCGGTGTGCCTTCAACTGAGTGCCTCCTCTCCGTGACATGCTTACAAGACAAGGCCAAAGGAGAATGTTTTTCAAAGTCAAAAATAACAATGACATCTAAACGCTGGAGTCCATTTTAGCAAATATGTGTGCACCTACCGTGCATGCCGACAAACACTGATATATATGCCCTTATACATCCACAATACCACTGATGCACCAGGCATTTTATCATCCCTTGTTTTCACAAAGTAGAACAAACAGAACAAAATATCCAGAAAATTCTAGCAACACTGAAGTGCAGGATGTTGACTTCCAGCTCACTATCTCCTACATATTTTTATTTCTTGAACCCAGTTGTGAAGATTGGAACAGACCTATCCTCTAGCAAACCTGCTACACTGGTGATCACCTGAGACAGCTGTAGTACATCCTCAATCCTGGATGTGTCAGATCTCTATAAATATATACAATCTTGTCTTGTCTCTCCTCTATCCAACATGTCTGCATGCCTAGCTCAGCCACAGTCTTGAGTTTTCAATGTAGGGCACAAACGTTTATCATCTCAAGATTCATTGATAAGATCACTTGTGCCAGTTCACCATGTCCTTGAGCCTACTGAGTGCTGTCATATCTTACCTTACCTTAGTTGTCATGGCTAATGCACTCTACGTCAATTAGCTTCTCATTAGTAGAAATAAGTCAAAGATATACACATCTGTCAGAGATGGAGGCTGATAATAGCTGATAGTTAATATTAATAATAAAAAATGTATATTTGCATAGCACTTTACCACATTAATGTCATGCTCTGAGAATATGAACAAGAATCAAGAATATGAACAACTTAAGTAGAAATTGTACAACATATCAAAAAAATGAAAGCTGCAGGGTCTTTTCTGCACTGTGGAGAGAGTAGCAAGCAGACTAAGACTGAGGAATGAGATTGATAGACTCACAATAAGTTAACATTCATTTGAAGTTTAAGTTGGTTAACGTGAAAATCTGATTCTTTTTTAAACTGCTGAATCCATAAAATATGGAGCAGGTTATTTATGACGGCCCAAGGCCATGCAGACAGTTCAAGTACCCTTGACTGTGCCTACTTAATTCATGACAACTCTGACAATGTTACATACTTCACGTCTTTGAAGCCTTGATGATGCACTGTGCCCTATTCTGTTTTATCTTACATTTCCTGCCAAACAACAAAATGCTCACAAGACTCACCATTTTGTGTGCCCGAGACATGGCATCTACAAGCACATGATGAATGTGGCTGTCTTCCACATCCTTCTTAGAAAAAACTGCTTCAACAGAGTGAATGTCATAGACTGCAGGCGCTGGTTTGTAGTAAACATCCCCTGAAGACCTGCAGCAACAGTTGTTAGCCTTGTTCATCAAGCAGTTCAGGGAAAATACTGTTTTTATCTCCAGTCTTTTAATTCAGACTTAATATCTTTTCTCCTACTTTTAAACAGAGAAATTAGGGATTCGTGTAAAGATTCTGTAACAGTATCAAATAAGCAAATTATCAACAAATAACAAAATAAATATTAAAAAAAAATAAAAAAGAAAGATACAAAATGCCCAGCAGAGTCTACTAACACTGAAGCTGACAAAATTGATGGAATGGAATTCTGAACACTCACTCAATGCTGTTGGAAGACCCTTGCTTGTTCATTTTTTTGGCGGTGGAAGAATCTTGGACAGAAAGAGGGTTGATGAATCCTCCGTGAGAACTGATGTGGTGCAAAGCATCCCGAACATTCAGCTTGGAGAACACGCTGAGAATGTGGGTCTCTCTGGTCTGAGGCTTCTCACGCAGTAAAGCAGGTTTCAGAAACTTCATGTTAAAGTGCTCAAATCTATCACAAGAACAGAAATAAAAAAAAAAAAAAAAGCTTGAGCAAGATAAGAATGTCATCATAAATAAACTGCAATGTGCAGCAATAAATTTACGAATCATGCTAAACCTACTTTCCAGCTTCAGGTTTCAGGACAAGAGTCCTTGACATTTTCAGGAGATATCAGTAGGTACGATTATCCAAACAGAAGCATTGACCACTGAGAGCAATTTTCTGTCAGTGCATCAAAGTAGCCCTAACAAGAGAAACTCATCCCTAACTTGAACTTGGAAAGAAGTAAACTCTTCACCTTACTATTGCTGAACAGGTTAGTCTAGTCTGCGATTTTGAGACTTCATTCCAAGCGACAGTCCCAGAGATGGTGCACCGTAAGTGCATAATCAGAGCAGACAATAAACACTGAATAAAATAATCTCCCATAAGGAACCCAAGTAAGCAATTCTAATAATGACAAGAGATGTTGGTCTAGAGGAATGTCTGGCACTAACACTTTCTTGCTGTGTTATGACTGAAGTCCACCATTTGAATTAAAAGTGCACTATCCTTCAGTTTCTCTGAAATCTGTTATAATACTAATGGAACTACAAAAGCTCAAAGGGTGCAAGAGTTTTAGGATGTGATTTCTTACAGGAAAGGTGCTACATCTGTAACACTGGCGACTGCTTACAAAAAAAGGTGCAATGAAGAGTAGGACAGACAGGGTTCTTAGTGACTCTTACCTATTCTTGATTGAATTGTTGGTTGTTCTGCCAACAATATCCTCCATGCCTGCCATTATGTGGTCAATCAGCTGGAAGCAGAAAAAGAATCAAGGTTTCTTAATGTTTTAAAGACGCCATGCACAACACTCACATCCATTCAGCCCTGTGTTTCCAGTGATTAGAAACAAACCTAGTTTTCTGTTTGTACAACCCACACTGAAAATACCAATTTCACCGGAATGTTCTGTGAAGAAAGCAGTTTAAACCAGTCCAAACAGGACTGACATAAGGCCATCAAGTTTTGCCTCACAAGCGGTTTAACCCTTTCCCTCTTCAGTCTACACACCTCCTTTGCCTTTTCAACAGGCAGCTCTTTATGTCCTTCAAGGAAAACTTCGGTAAGGACAGCCATGGCAATACTTACTCCTCTTTGTACTTAAGGTGGTATGTTAGCCATGGTAATGCTGTCATTCAAAACACTGATGAAGCCCATCGTAAAGATGTCTGCATAAAACTTAAAGTGTCTGTAGTCTATGATATAACAGAAACCATGAAAAAATGAGTGAGGAATAAGTGTGGGTGGAGAAGGGGTGGGGGGAGTGGAGAATGAAAAGGGAGGTGAGATGTGCAGTGAAAGGGTTAAAATAACAGAAGGTAAAGACAGGGCGACAATATTTTACCTATCTTTTATCTACAGCAAAGACAGCATCTTCCCGTTAGAAACTCTGGTTACCAACAACTGTGTAAAATGCTCTCTTATAAATGCAAGATGCATGCACTCAGCAAAGTTTGTAAAGTAGGTTAAAATAAACTTTGTGCAAAAGGTAGACAACACATCTATGTTGTCATCTAAATAATTGTTCTTTATTTCATACACACTTTTAATTTATCTTGTCAATATACCACTTCTCTCTTTAAGACAGTTCTCCCTGACTATATAATAGTATATATTATTTGGCTGCCCCAGACAGGTCACAATACATTGTACGCGAAGGCGCACTTCATTCGTTTAGCATGTCAGCTGCTAAGAAAGTTTATGCAGACTCTTACACAGTTGATAATGTCTGCTTTATAATGTGGTTCACTTGTCACCTATCAAAATTAAGCGATGTGTATGCAAAAGCACAATCTATGTCTCCATGACTATACATGCAATCACCTAGTGGGTCACAAAACTGAAGCTTACAGCTACTCGTGCCTTGACTGAAAAGCTACCGAAATACACATTTTACACACAAGGGGGAAACAGGAAACAAATCATTGGTATAAAAAGGAATCAATCCATCTGTAAGAGAAGAGGAAGGTCTAATACAGAAGTGTAATAGAAGTTGCATACATCTTAAACGCACAACTTAAAAAAAAAACTTAAAAACTGTCAGCCATGATGCTTAACAGCAGTGCTTTGAAGAAACTGTGCATAGTACGGATGTTTGGAAGGAAAGCAATGACACGGTATGTTAAAGCAACCTACATTCTGCAGATATGAAGCACTATGAAGCTTATAAAAAGTTTGTCTAGGATTGCAGATGCTCTCAAAACTCAATTTTGCGTTATTTGTAAAATCTAATCAAGCCATGTATCCTAAATATTAAAGCTCAATAAGATAAAGAAAGACCAAATCCAAATAAATAAGGCTTCGCAATGACCTTGAAACACTCCCACATTGTCTGCAGTTCATATATAGTTACTTAGTTACTGGCATAAGCTATAATTTTAGATCTCTACACGACAGCTATTTGCACATGCAATAAAAAAAGTTGCTGAGTCTGCTGCTGTTTCCTGACAATTTCTGGAACTATGACTCGGTGAGTTCAGTAGACTCTCTTGCTAAAGCATCTTATAATTTTGTTTTTAAAAACCCTCACAAAAACTCTACAACTCCACTGCCATGTCAGAAATCCAACCCCACCCCCCCTTTTTTTTTTAACAAACGATTAATAGGTTGTTAGTTTCCAAGAGACAATATAGGCTAAAGCTTCTTTTCCTGAATTACACCTATTCATATTAGTCTCCTCGACGAGCTGAAATCTTTAACCCTCTTTGCACAATGAGCCACGACCGTAGCTTTGCCGGGTAGCACTAGCAAGGCGATTTTCATTACTTTTACTGCAAAGTTCAAGTTTTCTCTTTTCCAAAAATGTCTAGGTTTCTTGGTCTAATGTTTATCTCAGAGCAGCAATAATAAAATACAAACTTCACCCACTGTCGTCTTCACAGTCTTCAGTTATAAGTCAGTCATTGTAATTTTACATTTTCATGCAGTGCTAAGAGGATTAAAGTTTACTTTAGACCTCACATCATTCAACTCGACAAGACAAACACTCTTTCCTCAACATAATTTGGTTAAGTTCATCTATTCATGCCTATTAATGTTAAAGTAAATATACTTTTTTAATCCCCTGTGAAATCTTTAGAACTAATCAATATAAGAAGAATTGTGATAATATTCATATATTATTTGCATAATGATTGTTTATACTGTACGTTGTACACATTATCTCTTATTAGCAAATGCTTGAACATGACCTCAATGGTGTCTATAAACAAAGATTTCTGTAAACAGTCAACAGAAGCAAGCAGTAATTACAATATATCCATACATCTAAATGCTTAAGAAGCATCTCATGTTCCTCAACCACCACCGGTATTGGGATGAAAAGTGCAGTGAATCTGACAGACAGTCTGTTAAAACAAACTCTTAACATGGGGACATGTTTATGTGGGAAGACAAAATTAAGGTTTCAATCCAGATGGTACCACTACCTGTTTTTAGTCCAAAATGCTCTGGTTTTGTTATTGTTATCCTCAGTGCAGACAGAACCAATGTAGTCTGAGATATTAAGAGAGTACTGAGTTGGTTTCTTCATTTGTTTCAGGCTCCTCTTTCTCTCAAGTAGCAGCAGGTATAATATGTGTCAGGCATACTTCAGTTCTCAAATACAGGCAAATCATGTTTTTTCTGTCACTCCACCAACCACACTAGCAATGACTTAAGGAGAAAAACCAGAGATGCAATTTTCAAAATTCTCCTTAGTTTTACAAAAAATAATTTTTAAAGACAAACCTACATATCTTTTCTAAAAATGGAGAATTGAGGCAGACATTATAAAGTTTGCCGTTTTTCTTTCTGGTTGCTCTCATCAAGCAGATAATTAAAAAAAAAGCTGCACCTGGCATACACACACTATGCTGGGACACAGTGAAATAGGGAGCAAACACAGTGTGCGACTGCAAGTGGAGGAGAAGGAAATATATATATAAGCGCCATATGAACAGGTGGCAAATCAGCAAATAGAGAGTTCTCTTCTCTTGTGTGGGCTGACTCACCCTTTCATTTATCATTTCATTCATTGCAGGATCTTTTTCTTGCGCCCTTTTAACTTTGAGAGCATTGACCACCGGTTTGATAGTGATTCCCTGCAATACAAATGACAGCATCACTACAACAGCACACCAAGACCATTCGCCTCAGGTTTGCTGTCGTTGATTTTCGCCCTTGATCAGAATTCTATGTCATATTTGCTCAGAAGTGGACAACAGCATGCATTTGATTTTCTTGTTGAGACCTCCATTTCTTTAATCATGTCCAATGTTCACCCATTATAAAGACTGTGTTTTAGTTTATATTTTGTGAATAAGCAAGCGGTTGATGTGCTCAGTTTCTCTCAAATGTCAATGATTAGTCCAGGCATGCCAATGAAAAAGTTCCCCCATGCCCATGTAGCACATGGAGATATGTAATTGATTAGTGAAAGTAAAGAACAGCAGAAGGAAAGCACTGGGTTCTGCATTCAAAATGCAGTGTTCTAGTAGTAAATCATTTACATTTTATTGCTTAGAAGTTCCCTAGGCTACACCACATTTAATTTTTTTTTTTTTTGCCTTGACAAGTTGTTCTTAGACAAACACAGGTACAGCCAGATCTCACAACATGCAGCTAGCATAACCTTCCTGTGTCTAAAGTCTCAAGACAAATGTACAGAGCTGTCTAGATCAAGAGGACCGGATTCTCACTTATCACAAAACAAGTGTAAAGAGGTTTCTAGCTGACAAGGACCATATCCTCACCTGAACAAAAACAGTGAAGAAGACAACCAAGATGGTGGTGGTGACAAAAATTTTCTTCTCTGGCACAAGCTCCTCGTTAATAAGTAGGGAGAGGCAGAATGCAATACCTCCTCGCAGTCCTCCATAGGACATAATAAACTGATCAATGCCTGTCAGCCGAATCAAACGTCGCCTGTTCAGTAAAAAGACTAGACCCACAATGCCTGGAACACAAAAAGGTACAAATATGTATCCATAATTAAGACACTGTTTTAAAGGATTTTTTCCATTAAGTTAAGGAAAAATGAGTGGTATGTCCTTGAAATTATAGTTATGATTAACAATCTGCTGGATGATTATTTTTAAATTAAAATATTTACATCTAGAAACTGTATCATATATATAGTGAATTATCATTAAATTGTAATTTATAAACTTCAGTTAAAAATATTTTAATTATCAGCAAATTCTTTTGAAAACTATCATGGTCTCAGAAACAAAATCAACCCCAGTTCATCAACCCTCAAAAACAAATGTGGCGTTGGGGCTGGAAAAATTATTTGCCTAAATTTTTCTCTCCCTTTCCATAGGATTCACTGTCCTAATCTTGTTATAAAAATGCAGTAAATATTTCAGAAAATTCTGCAGAACAGAACATAGAAGATTCTTCCACCGACTAAAATTTTTCGTTTGGTAGTCCCTTTCTCTTTTTGCTTCCCCTTCATCACCCCTTATTCCCCCCCCCCCCCTAAAAAAAGTTCACAAAATTCCATCAGTAGATGTAAGTTATTTAAGTCTAGCAAAATACAAAATACATCATCCTGAGGCACCAGGGTGCACAACAATCTCCGATCTTCTCACCAATAACGCGATAGATGATGCAAAAGATGATGGAAAAGAAGATAAAGTCCCACTGCCACTCGAGAGTGTCGACCACAGTCGAAAGGCCCAGAAACATGAACATGACAGTCTCGCTGACGTTGGCCATCATTTTCATGGTGTATTTGACAGCTGTGATTGACTTCTCTGACATGTTGGCCTCCGCATAATGCCGCATTGTGATGCCGCCAAAAGTCAGCCTGAAAGACGAAGGATCATCTCTCAAGATATTGAAATATTCTTCTAAATCTGCCACATTCTACAAAAAGCCTTAAATACAAAAAGGAACCAACACATTTTCCCAATTTCTGTCATATGCTGCCTTTATTATAGTCTGCATAGTCCCTGTGTATTATTTATGCTAATATATGACCATGAACAGCGCAAAATAAATATTCCTTTATGGTGTCTCCTGGCCTCCTCAATACCAAACCTCGTAACATTTGTAATTATTTACGACTGTTCTGCACTCACAAGATTCCATTAAGGAAAAATAATTTTTTTTAATGAATATTTTTCCTTACTGTCATAAATTCATCAAATTCAAATCCAAACTTACGCAAGGATTCCAGACAGATGCATCATTTCTGCTGTAAGATATGCCAGATAGCCGAGAATGAAGACAAAAAGAGGTTCGATGATTTGAACATGGTCTGTGTACTTTGTGATGAAGCCTCCAACCATCCCATAGATGACACCAATGATGGTGCCACCAAGAGCAATGATGAAGAAAGATCCCACTCCAGCCACATAATCAACAGGCTGGATGTTGCCTTCACCAATTTCTGTGTAGCCTTCCATCATGTGATACAAAACCTATGAACAGAACATTCTTCTGCTAACTATACGTTTGCCAGAATACACGATTCAATCAAAGGAAATTAAAATCACAAAAACAGAACATCAGACTCGGAACACATTGTCACTCTTTCCCATAAAACACTCTAGATTGTTTAATAGTCAGAACATAACCCTCTTCTGATCACACTACTCTGTGCAGAACTATTTTAAAAATCTTATTGTAAGCTTCACATTTTCTTGCATTTCCTCTTGGGCTCAGGACCAATAAATGTCTTCAAGGTACAGGCAAGAATATGTTTTCATAAGCCACCAGGAACATTACAAAAGGAGAATACAGTTTTAAACTTTGAAACAATGCATTAAATATGCTTACAAAAAGCATATGAAAAGTTTTAATAAACTGAACAGCAACACAAATTTTCAGTTGCCGCAATTTACTTGTTGTCTAAAGAAATATAACTCACCACAGTAACACCATCATTCAGCAGGGATTCTCCAAACACAATGATGTACAGCATCTCATTGACATGCACATCCTCAAACACTGCAAGCACAGCCACAGGATCCACAGCTGAGATCAGGGCGCTGAATATCAAGCAATGTAAAATTGAGATCTTGCGGGCGATCCACCCAAGACAGCTTGCTGCCCACAGTGAGGCACCAATGGCCACCTGTACAATAGTGATGACAATGTTAACCCACAGCAATGAGGTGACAATAATGTTTATTTAATATTACATTAACATTTTCATTTCGAGCTAAAGCCATTAATGAAGAGAAATAATCTGCAAATTATAAATGTTCTAAAAAATTTTCACTCAGTAAGATTCAATCAAAACTAAGTTCATTTTAAAGTTCTCACTGTCACGTTGTTCTTATCATAAACAGGTTTGCAGATTCTGTCAAACTATGCTCTAAAGCTTCAGCACATCATTCCTGTGAAGCTATGTTCATTGCTTACGTCAGCGTCTGTGTCAGGCTAAGCAATCTTTAGGTACAAATTTGGATCAGAAAATCTATGCATGCACATTAAGGGAAGTTTTGTTCTTGATGTTTAACTACTAACAGTACATTGCACTAGCTGTAAAGTGTGAAGGGCTGAGGAGCTCATTGCTTTACTTTTGACAAATGGCTGTGAACAATTTTAATGGCCATGTCTTTACTTCTTCCTGCTATTAGATGAAAATTCCATAAACACAATATCCCACTTCAACCTTTCTGAAAGTTGTCTTTTATGTTGTGGTTTGATGCAGATTCACTTGGCTACAAAATGAAACATGAAAAACCCACAAATTGAACCATGGAGTACCCACAAAAGAGCAATGACAAGACAGTATGGAATTAAAAGAAGTGCACTATCAGACACGGTCATAGGTTGATCTGACTACTGCCCATAGTCAATTCACCCACAGCTTAGAGTTGATTCGACCACCAATTACAAAATTAGTTACTATTTAAATTATTTGTCTGAGGACATGTACATGCACAAACAAGTGATTAAAAAAAAAACAAAGAAGGTTGCACAGACTAGAGGTGCTCATATCACAACACAATATTCTTTTGAAGTCAGGTTCTCATGAGAAAGACCATCCAAAGGTATCACAGTTCTTATGTATCAAGGTTCTTTTGAATTAAGGCTCGCACCCAATGTTACTGTTACTGGTGTCACAATGCGCTTCAGGCTATGTTTTGATCAAAAGAAGGGCATACTTTCAAACAGAGCAAGATATTTAGATGAAAGAGGCAATTAATTTTTTTTTAAACAGCCATTAAAAAAGTGGACTGTGATTGAATCAATTATAGACTGAGGTAGAATGGACTGGTGGCTAAATTGGCAAATGGTGGAATCAATCAGTATCCCATCCCCTTCTTCACATGCTATACTGTTTCATTGTTGTCATCAGCATTGAAGACCAGCTTACAGTGTTCCAGAGAGTGTTGACAATGGCAAGTAGAAGAATGGTGCCCAGGTTGTTAAAGAAGGCACGAAGTGGCATGTGGTATCCAGCATCGTAGATAATAGGAGGTAAAACGAAGAGGAAGAACGTGTTGGCGTTGAGCACATACTGTGAAGTTGTGGCTGCATGGGAAAAGTGAAGCACTGCACCAATTGCAATGCCCATCACAATCAGGAGACAAGATTCTGGGAAGATGGAGGACAACCTGTCATAAAGATGAAACCCTGTGAAGGAAAGAAAAACTGCTTCAGTTTCATGAGAATTATAGTTCCGAAGAAACACCATGAACAAGAAATAATAATACAGGATGAAATACAATCAATAATAATCTGAAACCACTGTCATAAAAATTCTTCAATATTGTACTATTTAGTGCAATGTGTTAGATTTGTTGTGCACTCCTTGTGGCATATAAAAAAGGCTGAAGAATCGTTAATACCAGTGCGCTCATCATCATTTATGATTATCATTTATGTGCTTCTCTGGCTTCAGGACTTGAGAGCAATGCGGGTAAGTTCCCCCTTCAAATAGACTCCTTTCAGCTGCCATCATCACCATTCTTTTCCCATTTTTGCTAATATTCCATCAACAGCTTTACCAACATTATGAGGGCAGTCCATCATGAGCTGCGCTCACAGCTATGCTTCTGTCAAGTAAAGGTCCATGAGCAAAGTTTCATGATCATGTCCTCTCAGATGCAGTGAGAAAGCAGAAGAAAGATCATAAGCAAGTGGGTTTGGACCTCTCTCCACTACCTAATAATTTTTCTCTCATGTAGCATCAGTTACAGGGCTGCAGTAGTTTGCTGTAACAATGGCCTTAGATGCTGACTTTCGATTGAACATAATCAGCAAAGCTACCTTCCCAACTATACTGCCAGTAATGTTTTTACTTCTTACATTATTCAACAGAAGCTGCTGACTGAATGGAGCTTTATGATAAACTATGTCTCATAGCGCCAGAATCACTTATTGATTAACTTTCATTTCATTTTTTTCTGCCAATGTCTGAAGGTGAAGGACTATGTGGCACCCAGTCAATGCTGCAGCTAGCCTAGCACAGATGATCATTGGGATGTTTATTTTGCCTCTACCACTGGCTTTTTTTTGTTGCTGAACAAAATAATTTTACTCTTACCATCAATGCCTGAAAAACACTTACTTTAACAAGTGTTAGTCTAATATTCCACTGTATAAGTATATTCCTTATGGTGTTTTATCCTTACAAGTATATTCCTCAAACTGTACATCAAGTGTTTTTTCATCACAGCCACAGCTGTACTTTACACTCCAATTACTTTCTGATCAGCACCCATACTTCCTGTGAGTTGCACCTCACTGCAAGTGTTTCTGTTTCACAATAACTGTCACCACTCCCTCCCTGCTTGGTGACAGGTACACACTCATCACCACTTCCTGCTTTGCTGAAGGTTTGTTGTATAATCATTACCATTGCTATACCTGTCTCACCAAATCAGAGTTGTGCTAAATCCTTACACTGTAGCCAACATATAAGATAAAGGCAGAGTTTAAGTCAATCGCCGAACCTTGTGTTTGTTGGGAGTGAGGTATTAGAGACAACACTTTGTGAAGCATGCACTTGTTTGTCGCTGCTGCAGTGAGAACTAAAATGTTCGAGGTTCAAATCTTGACTCTGGATACCTGATTGCTAAGCTGGCTGTTTGATTCCCCCCACCCCACCAAGTACTCTTTCCTCACAATCATTCCTCTCTTTCTTGATACAAAATCATTTCTAGATGGAAGGATTTTGCTGCCAAATGAGCAGCCACAGCAGCTTTTTGCTCAGTGCCATACAGCCAAACTAATCTAATGATTGCCATTCCCATAACATACCTAGTTACAGCGAAGGTGTCCCCATTGACTGCAATAACTATCATTGGTTATTTTGACAGAAAAGTGCTTCCACCTTTAGCGATTCTGCAATAAGGGGCGATTGTAAAGGGGAAATTAAACTAGAGAAAAGTAGATTATCTCCAGGGAACACCCTGACAGCCAGTCCTGTGAACAGACGCATCATGAAAAATGGAATGTGTGCCATAAGATAAAATCTCAAAAGCACCCAAAATAAAATCTGTGTCATAAGATGAAATCTCAACCTAAAACCTTAGGATCTCTATTGCAATGGTGACAAGTTAGAGCTCCAACACTGTTCTACTGGACATCCCTCCATTCACATTCTCCTCCAAATGCACGGCTTTTATACCCTAGTTCTTTGTCCAGACGCAAATGTCTCACTTAAGTAAGCACTTCCACAAGCATCTATCATTTCCCAGATTCTGCCTAAAAACCAGCCACAATCTGCCTCATGCTCTGTCAATCAACTCCTGTACAATAAAGTTATAGTTAATTTCACCACAGTATGATGACAACCTTATTCCATTTCAGTCTAAAATTTCATTTTTGAGGCATGATCTCTTAATTTTTATTAAGGAAATTAAAGCAGCAAAGTTTTGTGTAAAAGTATAGAGTTCTTAGGTTATGTATACCCCCCTCCCCTATCAGTATACATCCCTCACACAACTCACACAGTTACACCTCCCTCCCCCAAAGGTATTCTGATTCAACACTCATCTCTTGCAACTGTTCCAAGAATTTTTTTTTTGCAAATGTTTGGGAAAAAAATCTCCACAGCCTTTTTCTGATTGGCTCTACACCTGTCCTAAAAAGAAGGCACCTAGCTTTCTCATTAAATCCACCACCACCTTCCGCAGCATCTTCCTTGGTCTGATATCTGTCTCAGTATCTGCAAGTATTGTCTGTGGCCTGCATCTCTGACAAGCTGCGGCGCCAAATTGGCCCATTTCCAAAAGACAGGTGATGACTCTGAATGCAAGATAAGACACCTCCTTACAGGGTTCCCCTGCATCCTCCTGTTCATGGGTGTAACTTGAACAAATCTTGGGGGAAAACAATTTCACCTTGCTTTTCTGTTGGCCTGAATGGGTTTCAGGCAATAGGGCAGCCTTTTACTGCTGATAGAAACTCAGCATCCCAGCCTCATCATTGCACTCTACAGCATCAATCAGTTTACAGCTGACTGTGTTTCAGCTTCTTTCATGAAATAATTTCCTGTTTGCTGCATAAATGTTAGTAATGGAAGTAGTCCGGATGTCATTACTAAGCATGAATGTGATTTTCAGAACCATCTGTCTTCTTCATCTTTATTCTTCTTAATCTGACAATCTTCCTGCTTTAATTCTGCAGTCTGCTGACGATTGTCTACATAAAAACCTTTCAAATTCTTGTTTATTTCAATGTATTAAAAAGAAGACCACACCATTTGATCTTGATTAAAATGCTATTTGAGTTAAGAAAATGCTATGCTGGCTATGATACCGACAGCCATCAAAACATTAATTCTGCACACACAGTTGGGTTCCCAAATGGTATGGAAAAAACTTTCATTTGTTGTCTTATCATCTGCCCTCAATGCTCCATGCTCAAGTAACAGTTTTTGAACCCAAGTACCTTCACCCAGTTACCTTTGATACCCACCACATAATATCTACCATGTGATACCTTCAGCCTTTTCTCATGATGATTCAATTAATGTACTTATGTACTCAACAGACTTTCAACAATGCGGGGTAACTAATGGCGCATAAAAATATCAAAATGACTACAATAAAAGTTTTCAAACAAAGTGTCATATCTGACAAAGCATAATGAATCATATAATTGAGGTAACAAATATCTCAGTGACTTTATCTTTTGTGTTGCCCTGAATCTGGTTCATGCACTATGTTTATTGTGTATAAGAGACAAAATATCTTCTATGAAGTGCAGCTGTACCACTTTTTACGTGCTGGTTAAACTATTGTTTTCTTCAGCTATCAACCAAAGACCTGACTGGGTCCAGTTTCTTTTATTTACTGCCCAAAAGACCAAGCTTTATGTGTGACTTAAGGTAAACAGCTTCCTATCATCTACAACCCCGTGACTACAGATGTTGTCTAGTTTTCAGCATGTTTTTCCGCACCGAACACCCAATCTACATGACCGAACACCTAGTACAGGCTGTATACTTCATGGTTACAATAATGAGATCAGGTTTTTCACAGCGATGTGGGCATATTTCTGTTTCACTGCAATGATCAAGGTCTTCTCTGTCTTGTGTGAGGTACATAACATGTTGCATGAGTCACACCAGTCAAAGAAAACAGCATGATTTTTCATGTCCCTGTTATAGTTTACAAAGTTCATGAATTCTCTACAACCAAACTTTCACAATTAAAAAGACCATCACAGGAACAACATGATTGCCAAAGAAATGCCTGAAAACATCACAGCCAGCAAATACATGGTCTTCTTCAGTTTTTAGAGACTCTAAAGTTGTTTCAAGTTCTGTTTCACAGGGCCTATCACCTGCTCTGCTGCTTTCCCATCTTTTGTGCTCCACTGACCTGGGACTGGGTTGTGAAAGTCACCACTGACCTTTCCATCAGATCTGATCTCACCACTAAACCCCAGGACAGTATCATGAATGTTGCCATGACTGCATGCTCTGCATCATCAAAGTACCACATGCTAAATATGGGAAGAGACTTTAATCCCTCTTCTCTTTGGCTGCGCAGGCAGCGCTGAACTAAGAAATGACTTCTCCATCCTGATGCAGACCATGCTTCCATTATAATTCTTGAAACAATAGTTTTTTAAAATAATTAGTAGAGCAGTTGCTTTTAAGTAGCTTACACAACTAAAACAATTATTTTAATGGTACAAAAGCCATTATTTATCTCCACACATTTTTTATTTTAGTTTTATTTAAAACCTTTGGTAGAAACCTTATAAAGACTTGCTAATGTGTCCATCTGCAGTCATGCAAACATTTCCATGAGCATCACTCCTCACACCAATCAACATAGATGTCAAGAGTTGTGATTATTGTCAATTGCCTAGTCTGCCTGCTCATCTTCCTCTGCAGATTGATGACTCTCTTCATCCTTACTGTCTGTTCCCTGATTCTTCTATGTGTCTTCTGGTGACCGGACACTTTATCCCCAGACATTTAATCCCCTAGACATTTAATCCTCAAAAATGCCCCCAAATCGCGACACAACACTCAAAACTGTTATTTTGTGAACTTGAAATATTATAACTGTAAGAGAAATGTGTCGCGTGGTAACTCTAATGATACGTAAACAATGGCCCCAATTAGGGTACCTCCGATAATTAGCTTACCTGTCATATTGATTAACAACACTTTTCATATCATATTGTTGAAGAACGTTGACTTTAATAGCTCACAAGAACTTTAACTAATGTTATAAATGTTGAAGTTAAGTATTATTTTAATTGTCAAACTTATTTTGATGTTTACATGAAAATAATTATTTGAATTTGAATTAAATTTTTCATTCACTTCATAATTTTTTGAGTTGAAATTTCATTTTGAGGATTAAGTGTCTGGGGATTAAGTGCTGGGGATTAAGTGTCGGGGATTAAGTGTCTGGGATTCGTGTCTTCTATGATTGTCTCTTATTACTTGTCTGCATAGTTGTTTCTCCATCCTGTCCATGTCTCCTACTTGTCTGAAGCTCTGAGTGCATGCTCCTACATGAGCATGATTATGTGCTATATAAATCACACATTTATTATTATTAATTGCACAAACTGTGAACTAGGCCTTGCACTAACAGGCGGTAATTTTGAATATGAGATTAGGGTTTACAAGTAACCATTTTTATGATTAACTTTCCTCTTCCTTGTCTCTCTGTGTGTATAATAAATGCAAAAATGTATGTGTGGTGTGAGACATAAAAGGACATGGGGAGCCAGGAGAACAACTTCTGCAAGCTGTGTAGTAAAAAGGCTTTTCTGTGCACTTATTTTCTTTTAAAAGACACCCTATGCCCTAGGAGATCACACTTAGATAAGCCACTAGGGGCATGTACACTGAAGGTGAAAGATGAAAGGTCAGCCTCAACCCAGGGCCAGGAAAGTCCACTTGGCTGGGAGTGGGTGTTTGGTGACTCAGTGTTACTTGTTAGTCAATCAGACTTCAGTTATTGAGATCCCTCCCTGCCAAGTAAAAGTGGCAAATTTCTTGGGATTCATTTTTTTTTTCATGAAAACACCTTACACTGTCTTTGTAATGGAACTTTGATTTTCTGCACTAAGTTGAAGTGCGACAGAAAGTGAGTTCAAAGCATGTGACTGTGAAAAAACATTATTTCTAATATACCTTATCAAAATAGTTAACAATTACTAAAACATGGTTCAACATATAACAAATAAATAACTAATGATATAAAAATATCTGGTGGCTATTGCAGAAGGTGCAGGGAAAAAGTCTAGTTCAGCAGTTGCATAAATTTATTACAACTACAGAGGAACAGCATCCATGCACCACTGAAATAATCTATTTTATGACACTTCTATAAATGTTTCTTTTATTACATTTTACATATATATTATATTTCAGAGATGATTCATATATTTGTTATGTTTCGAGAGGATCTGTGGTAACAGAATTTGGAGAGGGGGTGTCACAGTCATTAGAATGATGTAATTAAGGAGTGCAAAACAGATTTCTCATATCTCTGCTGCTGGGAAAACCAAAAATTGCCAAGACCATCCCTCATCTACTTGCCCACCCACAGAGCATGTACAGGAACATCCCTGTGGCCCTGTAGATTTGTCACTTGGATGCAGTCTACCTCAGGACATTGGAAAGGAAGGACTAACGGGGTCATTTACCACAACACTGAGCTGCAGCAGGACTCTTTCATCAAGAAAATATGTAGGTGGTGACAGATAAAAATCGCAAACAGGTTCATGTCCACAGAGTAATGTAGAGTTCTGATAAAGTGTTTGTTGTCAGGAAGTTACCTGGTCTGCCTCTTCCCTGTCGCTGTTTCATGGGCTATCTCTAGATTCAGTTGGTAACTGTACCTTTTCACAGGAATGAACTGTTAGTCCATTACCCAACCCCCTGTAGCCTGGAGGACCAGTGGTCCACTCTTAGTCTCATCTCTATCCATTGATCTGTCCGACATAGATGACCCTGCTAGGAACTATAAGTGCTCCTGTTGGTATAGTTCTAAGGGTCATTGAGACATGGAAGCCCCCTGACCATAGCAATGTGGTGGTCCAACAGGGAAACTTGACAATAAACATGTCATAAAATAAAATGTTATGTCGGTGACACAAAGGACACAATTTTCCCTTTTTTCAAAAACAAATGTTACTCAGGTTTGCTAATCAGGGACAAGGAAAAGTATGATTTTTCAGTCCGTCATTTGGCTCAGCTAAATATGACAGGGACATGATGCTGACGGTGTATTACTATTAGTATTTGTGATTTTTAATCACAAAATCATTACTAACAGAGGATTGCCAAGTGTAGACCAAGTAGTTATCCTGGAACTTCTCTGAGCACAACCAGAGCATGTGGGGTAATGCTGTCCTCTTGAGGCTTAACCTGTCATCACTAGCTGCAACATTTGGCCGGCAGATAATGATTTTACTGGGGCAGTGAGGCAATGTGGTAGAATGGCCCTATTCCTGTGCCACTGTGTGGCGTGAAAATAATTTTGTCTAAGTACAGAAACTGGGGCAAGTCCCTCTTCTTCTACCTTTCTTTTCTTAGTTCTTCATCCCTATCACTGTATCAGCTCGACTGATTAACTGAAGTTTCTGAGCAAATTTTTGTTAAGGTATTAAACAATTTCATTCCAGGACATGTGTAAAATTCTCCTGCAGACTGAATTTTTTTTTAGGTGGGGGGGGGGAGATAATGCTCTTAGGAAACTGCAATAATGTGCAGATTTGTGGATAAGGAATAATATTCATCACATTGTTATTAAAAACTGAAAAGTAAGGTTGTGTCCTATATATATCTGATATATCTGATAACTTTAAAGTCAGGAGAGTGACATGCAGAGCTGGCTCCAGTACATCACACTAAAACATTTGCTTTGTCTGCCTTACAGTCTTAAGTTTAGTAACACCCTGGAAACAGTTTCAAAAAAAAAATAATTAAGGTGATCGCTTTTCTGGTCACGTCGACTAAGTCAGACACGGGTAGGTACTGGCGGTCAGCTACACCCGACCTTCAAGACATGTCTCCATTTTAAAACAGATCTGTACACTCAGATCTACCGAAGACAACGATTTCAAAAGTAAAAGAAAAAATTTTAATTTCAAAGCATCGGCTTGTGCGTGCAGGTCATGGTCTAATTTTAGCGGCAAGGCGCCGGGTTGCTTTTGTTCTGCCATCGCCTGCTGGTGCGCGACTTAGCTCCGCGAGAAAGGAGAGCCCACTTACCCAGTTTAGCCAGACTTGCTAACAGAATCCACAGGCAGATGACATACGGCACTTCCACGTGCTGGAAATCCCAGACAACTAACTGATATCGTTCCGTCTCATTGCTGGTTTTTTCTGTTTTCTCTACGGCAGCTGCCACATTGTCAATGGAGGCCACGAGCACCAACACAGTCAGCAGCCAACCGGTCATCGCCAGCCGCCACAAACACTCCATCTTGAGCAATCAACGTATACAGTCCACCAGCCAGTTCATGATTTCCCACCTCCTCCCGTCTGTGAGTGCGACGAGAGACATTTAAACAACCTGATGGGAAGGCGTTTCAAACCTCTCCGCTACATTTCCAACGACTTCTCGTCTGCTATTGACCCCCCAGGCAACGTAGGTCAAAGAGTACGGCGCATGCGCAGTCGCGGCGCATGCTCCCCTCGTGAACTGATAGGACGAGCGCACTACGACGGCGACCTCCCTCTTCTCTCCCCGTCTACCTCCCTCCTCTCGCTCTATCGATTGGGGCGCCCAGTGACGTCAAAACTGTGTCACAGCTGTAACGCCTGCACAACAGTCGTGGGAGGGCCACGCATGCGCGCGCACAGACAAAGTTACAACGTGCGGCAGCAGACGACCGGCAGATAATGGAAGCGGACGTTAATATACACCAGCTATTTTGGATTTGTTCGACTTGTGGGTGTACAGTCAACATCTGTATTTAAAAGTATCTGCGTAAGCGCTAATGCAAACGCATAAAAAGATATATCGAGTAAAAAAGATATATCGAGTATTCACGTCACCATGGTATAGGTTGTCGGACAGTTGGAGTGGCCAGGTAAGCTAACCCTACCGAGATCTGTCGCTCTAAAGAGATTTTCTTTTGAAAGACGTCTGAGAAACTGTGGATGAAGGCCAAAAAAAGAAAGGAGGTATTTAAATATCCGTAAATTGTAGGGAAAATGTTTTATCTTAGTGAGAAAAGTGTGCTGGGAGTTAAGTCTTATGAAGTCTGCTGTTATTATTGTTACCAACGGTCAGAGCTGGGGACCAGACGCCATGATTTTGGATTTTTGGCCGCACCTCTTGGTGGCCCTCGTGAGCTATCACGGATGTCCAGGCCTAGTCATCTTCGTCACTCCAAGTTCTGCTGCTTCGATCCCAGTGAATGGTATCTATAACAACCGGGTGCTTCAAACTGCCCAGAGGTTTGAGGCAACCCACGCACCCGTCAAAGGGAGGGGGAAAAAAGTAAGAGCAAAAACTGTCATGAAAATATGTTTGAAACTCAATCAGGATCGGGTTTATCGATAAGACCACTTCCGTCTTCACCCGCCCAGACCGGGTGTCTACACACTTTCTATGATCCAGGGCTGCACTGTGACCGATTTATCGCCTTTCCAAGCACAAGGGGTATCCGTTTACCCCTCGCAGGCCTGATGAGAGGAGGGGGCAGGGGGGTCTGGTGTACCCGGGCCCGCGGCTGTACGTGAAGGAGGCCAATCAGTGGGGTTTTATTTTTTTCTTTCTTCGTTTCCTTTTCTCTTTCTATTAAAGAGAGGTTGACTTAACACTCCTCACTCTGGGGATGTTTTCTGTGGGGCGGGGTACAAGTTTCATCCTTTACCGTCATTTTCCTCATTTCCTAACCACTCACGTGTAAACAGTATGTTCAAGTAATGATGTATATAGATCCTAGTGCACCTGTCCTGATGTTTGCAGTCTATATTATGTTACTGAATGAAATGTAGATATTGACAATCGAAGAGTAAGCATATTATTATATACTGAGAAAATAATTTAGGATTACAATTACAAGGGGCCCGGAGAGGTCTGCCCCGGGGCCCGTGCTGGCTCTCGACGACCCTGACCCCTTGTAATTTATGAACATGATTTTTGTGTGGGGGATGGAGACAGAGCGCTCGTGCAGTCCAGGCCTGCAGGCCTTGTCTAACAAACAGAAAAAGTGCATGTGACATGCGATGTGCAGTCGGCTGATAGATGGGAGGCTGGCACATCGCATCCCCAGGGGATCACGTGACGTAGAGAACTGCGGTCCGCGCTTCGAGACTCGGCGGCGTCTCGTTCTGCGCCAACCCACCACACGAAGCAGACGACGAAGAAATGAATGTCTACAGTCTGAACAAAGGAAGTGAAAGCTCGATCTGGTGGTCTGATGGTTCGAGGCTTCGCTGGGCCTGTGACTGGAAAAATTCCCTTTACCCACTTGGCAAATTTATTTGTTTTGGAAGGCAAAAGAGAGGGTGGTGGTCGGCAGCCTGTATATACAGTGAACCACTTACAGCTCCCCACTACTAGGCTGTATAAAGGAGCCATTACCTTTACTACCACACCTGAGAGCTTTCTTCACTCTCGAAAAGAAAAAAAGGAAATGTGTGTCGTCTGCGAACATGAACTTTTTTTTTTTTGGGGGGGGGGAGCTGAGCTGTGTTCGTCGTTGGTAGATTATGTAGTTGCATCAACGTGGACTTGTTATGTGAGAAATCCCCTAATCATACAACAAGCGAGAAGGAATAATGCCTTTGCCGAAACTTTCTCGAGCCACAACCAGGTCGAATGATGTGACTTTAGAAAAAGCACGAGACACAAAGCCGTGCACATGGTAGGATACACGGTCCGTGGTGCGATGTCGGCCCGTATGGGGCGCCAAGAGGGGAATTTTCTCAAATTTGCTATTTCTAGCTATACATTGCAATGTATAATTATAGAATGCAATGTATCGCTATACATTTCATGTTATACTTATAGATTGCATTCTATAACTATACATTGCAATGTTTAGCTAGAGAGAGAAAACTCGGTAAAAACCGAAGTGTTTCATTTATATTATACTCAGAAGTTGCTATCCAATTCATTTTATATATACCTTTTAATTCTTTAGCTATAGAATGCATTCTAGCTATACATTTGAAATCTATATTTATACATTGCATTCTATAACTTCTGACTTGAAATGTATACGGAACGAGGCTGGCTCATTTGCATATGGGAAAAGAAGGTCAAAGACCAACCAATCAGTGCGCTCATACCAGTGGCCGAGAGTCGTCTGCAACTTGGGATCGTAGAGACCAAAAAGTTTTGGTCGCAGAATGTGTTGTTTTGTTTTGTTCAAATGTGTAATGAATCCAGTGACCGTCTGATAACCTCCTTTTCTCCTTCTTTAATCCTATTACTTGTAAGTCTTGAAATGTGTGTACTTTTACCGGACAAAGGGAACGGCAGGGCGCAATACGAGACACTGGTCACCCCACTACCTGCAATAACTTAGGGATACCAGACCGCCGTCAAGCTGAGTGAGTGTTGACTGCCATGCGCACGAAATCTCCTTCCCTCTCGTATTCTGTTTGGAAGAAAATGCGGGTGGTTAGACGTTAAAAAAACAAAGGGGGTAGGGGTAATATTCTACTCGACCCTTAGACTTATAGTTTTCCTCTTGAACTGCACAGTTTTGTAGTTGCACAAGAACGAAGAAGGTCATTGCTACGAGCGCACTGATTGGTTGGTCTTTGACCTTCTTTTCCCATATGCAAATGAGCCAGCCTCGTTCCGTATACATTTCAAGTCAGAAGTTATAGAATGCAATCTATAAATATAGATTTGAAATGTATAGCTAGAATGCATTCTATAGCTAAAGAATTGAAAGGTATATATAAAATGAATTGGATAGCAACTTCTGAGTATAATTAATATAAATGAAACACTTCGGTTTTTACCGAGTTTTTCTCTCTCTAGCTAAACATTGCAATGTATAATTATAGAATGCAATCTATAAGTATAACATGAAATGTATAGCGATACATTGCATTCTATAATTATACATTGCAATGTATAGCTAGAAATAGCAAATTTGAGAAAATTCCCCTCTTGGCGCCCCATAGGCCCGTAGTACGATGTAGGTCCGTGGTGTAGGTCCGTGGTGTAGGTCCGTGGTACGATGTAGGTCCGTGATGTAGGTCCGTGGTGCGATGTCGGCCCGTGGTACGATGTCGGTCCGTGATGTAGGTCCGTGGTGCGATGTCGGTCCGTGGTGCGATGTAGGTCCGTGATGTAGGTCCGTGGTGCGATGTCGGCCCGTGGTACGATGTCGGTCCGTGGTGTAGGTCCGTGGTACGATGTCGGTCCGTGGTGCGATGTAGGTCCGTGATGTAGGTCCGTGGTGCGATGTCGGCCCGTGGTACGATGTCGGTCCGTGGTGCGATGTAGGTCCGTGATGTAGGTCCTCGGTACGATGTCGGTCCGTGGTGCGATGTAGGTCCGTGATGTAGGTCCTCGGTGCGATGTCGGCCCGTGGTACGATATAGGTCCGTGGTGTAGGTCCGTGATGTAGGTCCGTGGTGCGATAGAAGCGAATGCTGAGAACAGCGCGAGAAGCGAGTCGATCAGGGGGCACACACCTCTTGTCGTGGGTTCAGACAAAGACCTACAGCAGCCACACAGAAGGTGCCCGATCTCCATTGACCTTTCAACTCCGACAGACAGGGTCAAAGCAGACAGCGAACTACTCTAGTCGCCGTCGTCACAGCCAACTGACAAAAGTACATCGCAGTTCACTTATCTTCCCTCAGCACCACTCTTCTCAGCGACATCGCCATTACCCACGCCCTCGCCACCTACATTAGCATTTCCACTGGTTCCTGGCCCGCCATGAGGGTCACTCCTGAGCGATATCTTTCTTCACACATGTAGATGTACTTCACATGCACTTGATGTCTGCCTATCAATGGAGGACCTATCTTGTGGTCTTGGTTTAGTTCTTATGCTTATCAAATGAGGTTTTTTGTTATTGGTTTTTGTTTGTTTGTTTGTTTGTTTTTGTCAGCAGCTCGGCCTGCGGCGATGATGTCAGCCACAAGGCGCGGGGCTGGGGAAAACCCGAGTAACCGTTTCCGCAGACAGAAAGTGGTTTGTAAGTTAAAGGTCTGGCTCTCTGCACCTTCCCATGGTTGCCACATATAAGAGTAAAAGTTGCTGTACTTTGTTTACACATGCTTGTAATAATAAGAAGAAACACTTATGTGGCGTATTTCCCCTCGGGGAGGTGAGCTCAGTGCGCCTCAACACAAATCTTCGTGAGAACTAAAGATGATGGCACAGATTGTAAACTATAAAAAAAACAAAGGGAGGGGGAGATGGCGGGAAAAGGAGGAGACAGCCACCTACAGGAGTTTACCAAGGAAGAATTATAGGTCTTAAGACCTCAAAGCTTCAAATGTACTATTTTATCAATGAAAAGTAAAAACTAGTTTACTTACAGTTTGAACTAACTCGGATCAACCAGAGATGTGTCAACGTACAAATCACGATCTACAAGATTTTTTTTGTTAACAATTTTGGAAAAACACACACACACACACGCTGTGTGAGAGAGAAAGAGTAGGCGAGTGTGAATGAGAGAGAGAGACTGTCAGAGAGAGAAACTAAGAGAGTGAGAGAGAAAGAGTAGGCGAGTGTGAGTGAGTGAGAGACTAAGTGTGTGAGTGAGAGAGAAAGAGTCGGCGAGTGTTTGAGAGGGGGACTGTAGAGTGAGAGAGACTAAGAGAGTGAGTGAGAGAGAAAGAGTAGGCGAGTGTGAGTGAGTGAGAGACTAAGTGTGTGAGTGAGAGAGAAAGAGTAGGCGAGTGTGAGAGAGAGAGAGACTAAGAGAGTGAGTGAGAGAGAAAGAGTAGGCGAGTGTGAGTGAGTGAGAGACTAAGTGTGTGGGTGAGAGAGAAAGAGTCGGCGAGTGTTTGAGAGGGGGACTGCAGAGTGAGAGAGAGAGAGACTAAGAGAGTGAGTGAGAGAGAAAGAGTAGGCGAGTGTGAGTGAGTGAGAGACTAAGTGTGTGAGTGAGAGAGAAAGAGTAGGCGAGTGTGAGTGAGTGAGAGACTAAGTGTGTGAGTGAGAGAGAAAGAGTCGGCGAGTGTTTGAGAGGGGGACTGCAGAGTGAGAGAGAGAGACTAAGAGAGTGAGTGAGAGAGAGAGTAGGCGAGTGTGAGAGAGAGACTAAGAGTGTGAGTGAGAGAGAAAGAATAGGCGAGTGTGAGAGAGAGAGACTAAGAGTGTGAGTGAGAGAGAAAGAGTAGGCGAGTGTGAGAGAGAGAGACTAAGAGTGTGAGTGAGAGAGAAAGAGTAGGCGTGAGTGAGTGAGAGAGAAAGAGTAGGCGAGTGTGTGAGTGAGAGACTAAGAGAGTGAGTGAGAGAGAAAGAGTAGGCGTGAGTGAGTGAGAGAGAAAGAGTAGGCGAGTGTGTGAGTGAGAGAGAGACTAAGAGAGTGAGTGAGAGAGAAAGAGTAGGCGAGTTTGTGTGAGAGAGAGAAAGAGTAGGCGAGTGTGTGAGAGAGAGACTAAGAGTGTGAGTGAGAGAGAAAGAGTAGGCGAGTGAGTGAGAGAGAGAGACTCATTGCTAGTGATGACTAGTCAGGGTGATAACGGCTACCCTTGTCTGTTGCTGTCATTTCTAAATTTAAGATCACCTGCGCTGTAAATGCGGTAAAGATATCGATTGAAAGGCTGCTCTCTTCGTCATCCCTGCAGCTTTGTTTTGTCGATGTGCGCATCTCCACCGCGCACTGCACTCATCAGCCACACACTCGTCCTCACAACAAGGCCCTCGTCATCGTTAGCTTCCCGGAGCGGAACAAATATTTGATCCATTGTTACATTTACTGTGATCTCTATTCCTGATATCATGTTTGTAGACAGACAAAAGTATCTCCTTAAAGTTTTATGATGAAATATAAGCTTTCCTCTTGTGGTTATTAGGCCACGAGACCTCGTTTTTAAATTCTTTTAAATCTCAAAGCCAAATCGTTGACATTTTTTGAGACCAACTGGAATTTTTTTTATATCTTATTTGAACTTTCTTAGCGCGCTTTCTGACCGACCGACCGACCGACCTTCACATCCACCCACTCTCTAACATCGACAACCAAGTCTGCGTACATACTTTCGACGAGAATGTGGTCGAGAAAGTCGGTCACGTGGACAAAGAAAGGTAAAGGTAAGTCAGTCCTGACGGACATGCGCAGTCAAGGGAAGGTATGAGTAGTCGTTGTGGCAGCCTGTCTTTGTTGCTGGGAGCGCGAGGTTTGTCAGCCACAAACCTTTGTGTGCTTCAACCGTTGTTTATATTCATTGAGTAGTGACTAGTGACCTCAGAGTGGTAACTGTACGGGGGGGGGGAGGGTGGTAGCGACACCCACTGACTTCCATGTTATAATGGCAATGTGCACCGACAGGACCTAACACTTCACATCAATGCAGCGTCCCTACCGACAAAAATCTCTCTCACACAGATTTTCAATCATTCATTCCTTTATTCATCCCTTGACTGACACCAGTTGACCAGCGGCCATGCTGGTCCACCCGGTCGTCAGGGGGAACAGCTGAGTACATGCAGCAGTTGACCAGACTCGCCAGTTACGCCTGTTTTAGATGGGGTAGGGGGGGGGTCCTGCATAGAACGACCAGTCCACTCCTTTTTATTTACATACCAGTTTCTCCTCTGTCCACTAATGGGTGGAGCCCTCTCCATATTGAAGGACGGGATTAAACAGCGTACGTCGTGCGGGTCACGTGACCAATCTGCCCTTAGACTGTTGCGACTTGCGAGGGTGGGTTAATGGTGTCGGACGAGTGTGGCGACCATACAGTCCATACTCAGTACAAAGTCCTTGATTTATTATGTACCTGTACGAGCATCACGATCTGCTTCTACGACATCCGGTGCAGCCTCCTGGGATTTGTTCTCGAATACCTGGATTGGCCTCTCGGTATCAAGCAGCCCACGTCTGACATCCACAGAGAACTAAGTATAGAGACTGTATTATCTGCATAGTTGGTAACAAACCCGATGTCGTTGCCGCGCCAAAGCTTGTGCAGTCTGGCCATTGCCGCTGTGCTCCTTGTAGTGGTCAAGGTACTGGCTAGGGCGCTAGGGCACTCTACTATACCCAGTATACTATACCTGGTGAGACTAGCTACTGCATTCTGACTAAACCGCAGTACAAAGCAAAGCGAATATTCAAGAATAAATAAGAATTAACATATGAAAATGTGATAAGTGATTAATTAGTCGGAGATATTCATCCTTTGAGACTCTTTTCACACAGCATATACATACACGCGCGCACACACACACACACACACACAACTGCACACGCTAGAAATCACATGCGTGTAGTGTCGTAATGCATCTAGGATAGGTTGTCGTCCACACACACACACATTCTCTCACTCTCACATAGACACACTCTCTCTCTCACACACACATTCTCTCGCATACACTCTCTCTCTCACACACACACACACACACACGTTCTCTCTCTCACACACACACACACACACGTTCTCTCTCCCTCTCTCACACACACACATTCACATACACTCTCACACACGCACACACGTTCTCTCTCACGCACACACGTTCTCTCTCTCTCTCACACACACACACGCTCTCTCTCTCACACACACACACACACACACACGTTCTCTCTCACACACACACGTTCTCTCTCTCTAACACACACACACACACACGTTCTCTCTCTCTCTCTCACACACACACACACGTTCTCTCTCTCTCTCACACACACACACACACGTTCTCTCTCTCTCTCTCTCACACACACACACACACACGTTCTCTCTCTCTCTCTCTCTCACACACACACGTTCTCTCTCTCTCTCCCCTTCTCTTAAGCTGGTCGTCTAGTGCTCCGCGACCCCGGAGGCCTCTAAAAATAGATTATGACGTCTTCTAAAGCTTGAGCTATGGACTCTCACAACCAAGATACCATAATAAACACAAATAAAAGCACCACAACTATTTGATTAAGCCAGGCTCTTCATCATCAAGAAGAATTAGGGGAGGAAACCTGACAACGTGTCACGTTTACTTCTTGTCCCACCGGAAGTGACGTATGACCCAGGTAACGCCTACAACCTTTAACCCCAACGTGTCCTCGGTGCACTAGGCGCGAAGGGAGAGCATCATTTCCACAGCAACTTGTCTTGTCATAGCTTTCCTCCATCCGGCTTCTCAAACAAGAAATAACTCAAGACATAAAAAGCTAATAAAGCTGGAGACACCAGACGAGAAATTGACTTAAAGAGCGAGGCTGGGGTAGGGGTGGACTCCGGGTGGTTATTATGAGTCCCTGACGGTTTGCGGTGACGTAAATGCAGGATCAAACCTGCTTACAAGACACTCCCCCTACATTAGCGCCTCACGGGAATTTGTGTGTGTGTGTGGGGGGGGGGTGAGGGTGAGGGAGGATCGAGGGAGCAAGTAAAGCGTGGGGGGGGGGAGGGGAGTGGAAAAGGTCCTTTTCGGATGTCGTCGTCGGTACTTTTCGTGTGCACGCGCGAGGTAACGGTAACTCGACTAGAAGCCCGCTATAGCGCACTGGGTGACCTTGCACAGACCAGGTGAGCGTCCATTTCCACACTTGATTTAGCGGTACTTAGTGCACGTGCTGGATCTGAGGAATTGGTGGGAGGTACGACGGTGTGTTCGGGGGCTTAGGGTGAGAGCAAGGAGGGAGGGAGGGTCAATAACCTGTTGCTAGAGGTGACTAATGATCGTTTCTTCATCAGACAGACTGTTCACGTCGAGGAAGAGAATTGTACAGAGTAAGTCGAGCTTTACCAGTCGAGGTTTCTTGAGGAAATTCAGAGATTTCAAGTCCCTGAATCCCCTACAACGACGACAGAAACGCCATAAAACTGCGGTCAAGCCTGACCGGCTTCTTTGTGGCCTTGAGTCTGTGGACACTGGGTATTTACGGCATAATTCTGACCGACATAATGTTGTGGTTGACTGACCAAAGGACACATGACAAAAACACTCGTACTCAGCACCCAGCACTAACCTCAAGTTGCTGGAAAATCCTTGTCATAGAAGTTAGCGCAATAATAGAATTGTCTGAAGCCATCGCGCCGCCATATTGCCACCCGTTATATAAACATAGAACGCGAACAGACTTGCACTTGACGTTTTTTGAGAAATGCAAAATGCAGTGGCAGGTCATTCGAAGAGGGTGTTACCTTTCGTGTTGACCTATAGCGACTAGTTGGCTATAAGAAGAACCAGCTACAATCTCTCCATTAGTTTCAGATGAATGGTTAATGGTCGCTCCGGATGACTAAACTGGTTTAGTAGACAAACCATCAGGTGGGCTGCATTTTTTTCTCTCCATACATTAATCTACCTGTACTACTTTACACAATTTATGGTCATTGCTCCGCCCCGGTCCTGGCGAGGGGAGAAATTAATCAAGCTCAGCGTCCTGTCCGTCATGGCGCCTGACTGTCACGTGATTTGGACACGTAGACTCATTCAGAGAACAAAAAGGGGGAGAAAAGTATTGGTGTAGTTTCAGTGTAGCCGGCCTGTGGAACGAACAAAGTTCTATGAACATTCTTGTGATTTCGAGAGTCCTCTTGTTGAATGAGGATGCTGAGTTATTAACGACCACAAAAAATCTGCTCGCACGCCCGTCGGTGCACTTTAGTGATCCACGAGCCCATGACGACAGACTGCGGCGGAGAGAAGCTCGCTCCAGAATTGCACGTACTTGCCACGTGTCGCGTGACGACCCTGACCCTGAATGCTGAATATCTACCCCCCCTTCCACCCCCTGTCTTCCTCATACCCCTGTGACGTCAGCGTCGGTCTACATCGTCGGCTTTCGTTTAATTATTCGCTCGCTTCGGCGACCACCCAAACAAATCAGGGTGTGCTATTCATGCTAGCCTTATTGTCGCTGGTGTTATTTCTATTGTGTCTGTGTTTGGGAAACTGAGGACATCTTTGCTCTGTCACTCACTCAGTCAGTCGTCCCTTCACTGGTGTTGGTCGTTGGGGGAGGTACACGGACAGAGGTGGCAGCTGACAATGGCCGCTACTCTCACCTGTTTGGGGCGATATGGAGCAGGTCCTACAAGTGTGGCGACATGTTTCGCACAAAGCCATTGGACTTATTCTACCTGTACGAGATCGGGAACAGCTTTCTCGGGTGAGCAGAGTCCACGTGTCCCACCTGTAAAGGTGGATCAGTGCTACGATCAGGGACTCGAACAGATTGCACTTGGTAGTCAGCCTGATGTTATGGCTAGACTCTGTCCAACCTGCCCATTGCCTGTTGCTGTCGCGATCCTGATGGGGATGTCTGTCGTGGTGCTGCCCTCTTTGGAGAGGGTGGCTCGCAAGTACTTGAAGTTGCCAGTGACCATGATGTTGTTCTTGTCAGCGCTGGTCTAATTCTATATGCGGTGGAACTGTTTGTAAGTCTGTTGGCGAGGTCTTGCACTTCCCTGTTATTGTCTGCTATCATATCGATGGCGTCTGCAAAAACCTCGGCTGCTAGTCGGCAATCCATCGATGGAAATGGAAGTGGGTGGTCGTGGAGGGTTTCAAGCAAGAGGTTCTCCAAAAAAGATGTTAAACAACACAGGTCATGGTGGCCACCCTTGACTAATGCCTGCTTCGGAGTTGCCTTTCCTTTCTCTCTTCAATTCCCTCCTTTAGTCACAGCGACTTAGGATTTGTAACCCAGGGTTGTTACTTTTTCCTTTGACACCCTAGCACTTTATTGCTCCTGGAACAACCCAACCGCCCAGAAAATTATAAGCAAACGCAGAGAGATCACTTGTACATTGAAAGAAACAAATAATAACCTCTCAAGTGAAAGAGAAAGAGAGAGGAAAGAGTACGTGGATGAGAGAGAGAGAGAGAGAGGGGGGAGGATGGAGAGTTAAGTATCAAATAAACTAAGAGCTCGGGATCACACGAATACCGCCGTCCCTCTGAACAATACCATCTATTATCTCCAGTTATTCACAGGGGCTTCTACATTGCTCATTCTCTCCTCTCGGCTGTGTCCCTGTTCCGGTACAGGTAGTGACATCATCTCTAAGTATTCCCCTGTCTGTGGAACTTCCATCCCTACAAAACCTTTAAGCGCCGACAAACAGCGGGAGCAAGCATGTGCTCTCTGCCAGACTAAAGGGCACAGGGAGAGAACAAAGAGACCGCCAAGAGGACAGCTCACCGCTGATGAAGCCCCTGAAACCCAACAAATGTTTTCCTACAACCGCCATGTACAAACTTTGTCACACTTGGTCAGAGATTTGTCGATGTATGTCCGGTTAAGATCGACCTTTACAGCAAGTAACTCATCGATTCCAAGGCTTTGTGCAAAACTCAGATTCGTGGGAAAAAAGACATCACAGGTAGACGTGTGTAGGTGCGCGTACGCGTCGAACAGTAAAAAAACAAACAAACAAACAAACAAAATGCCGCAAGAAAATATAAAAATGAAAAAAGAAACACCTTTTCATTCGCTTTCAGGGGCTACTTGCACGACATGTTTCTACACCTTAAACCTGTTTTAAAGAAGCAAATCTAGAAAATGTTTATTCTTCAAAAATCGCTCACGTGACATTTAGACTCGCTGCACAAAAAAAATGTGCTGAAGGAAACGAAAATCTGGTTTAAAAAGCGTTTTCTTATTTTTAAAAAAGTTCTGAACATGTGATGTGCCTTTCTGAAAAGAGTTAAAGCCTAAAAGTGTTTAAAATTAGAAATGTGTCGTGCAACTGGCTCCTGGTGGACGAAATGGCCTCACTTGAGAGCTACGGCAGCACGTGAGAGGTCGGATCCTTTTGAAGGGAGGGGGAGTGAGGTTCGAGTACGACCTGTTTCACAGGGGAGTGTGGAGTTGTGGAACTGCCCTTTTATTTCTTTTGGCAGACAAAAGGTTGTGATGACCGGGGTCCAGGGTCAAGATCTGGGACAACAGGAGTGTCGGCTCTTCTGCACCGAAGTCAGGGATGACAAGTGTCTCCTTGTCTCAGTCCTGCTACACAGCGGCCTGATCTGCACTTTGCTCACAAAGTCCCAGAGACGGATCCGGGTGTTCAAAACAAAATGCTTCGGCAGACACCCTCAGATCTCCAAGGAGCAAAAGACGAACCACTCCACCCTCAGCCTAGTCACTTCCTTGGTGGGACTCCATGAGCCTCTGCTCGCCACCGTCAAGAAGCGGGTGCGGGTGGGTCATGTCGTCCGACATGACACCCGGCTCAAGACGGTCCTCTCAGGGTACGTGGCCAACAAAACAAAAAGCTGGGTGACTAACTCGAAGAAGTTGACCGGCTGTCCACTGAGGGACCTTCTGACGCGGGTGCAAGACAGGTACCCGCTGACAGGAGTTCACTTCTGTGTCCCCCCCCCCCCACACACACACCAACGGCTGCTACTTCCGGCACCAGCTAAGGGACGAGAAAGGATGTTTTAGTTTTGGTTTTTGTTTGTTTGTTTTTTGCATCGATTATAATGAGTGTGGGACCGGGGTGAGCACACGACCAAAGTGGAGTGAGGTGACACTACCTGTAGCTCCGCCTACCTGTGCGCTATTTCTGTAACCGCCATCGACTGTTATTGTGTGTCAAAGCTGTACTCACGAAATTTTAGAGCTCACTAAATCTTTACTCGCGGAGATTTATCGCCGTCTGGACTGGTATGGCTGCGTTCGCCGAGCAGACGAAGGAGAGATGAGTGGGTGGGTGGAGGGAAGCACTGACTGGCACGTGCAGTATGGTGCAGGCATGCGTGCTGCCCTCAAAGGTGGGAGGGTGGTCTGCCGAACCTAGGGGCCAGTTGCACAACACAACAATCAGTTTTATAGAAACACTGTGCAAAAGTTGTAGAAACATATTGTGGAACTAGCCCCGTCAAGTGGAGGAAAGTAATCAAGTAGAGATGATCTGTGGCTAAAAATAGAAACAAATTAGCTGGAGGCTAAGAGAAGGACGAGGGCGGAGTTTGTTTTGACTGCCACTGTATGATGCAACTCACCAGCAGCCGACTGTCGACAACTTGCAGCATTTAGCAGCAGCTGGAAACCGCGCAGTTAACCTCATTGTAACCCCGAGTTTTCTCCGGCCTCGGATTTTGATGTAAAAACGGTTAAACTGAAACGTCACTCGGGGTTACTCGATTTGACCCCAGGGGCAGCTCAGGGCAACCGTTTTTACATACAATTCTGAGGGTGAGTAATGCTCGGAGGACTTTAAAGAGCTCACCTTTTTTTTCAAAATGATTCGGTTGAGATCAAAGCAAGAGAATGTTTTGAGGGGTCATGGTGAATGTCTTCCCCTACCTCCCCTCCCCCCCCCCACACACACACTGGTTTTTTTAGGTCGTTGGGGAGGAGAAGGGGGAGGTGTTAGAAAATACTTTTCTCGGAGCACAGTGCGTATCCCCCTCCCTCCCTCTCATCTTACCTCAACCCTCCATACAGGGAGGAGTAGAATTAAGTGGGTCGCGATGGTTAGATCATGTGAAAATAAACCAGGTGAAAATGTGGGACATCCCTTGAGTTTAGTGACGCCATGGTGTCACGCTGCTCTGTGCACGAGGGCCTTAGTCAAAACAATGCGACATCCGATCGTGGTTTGTGTAATAGTCATAGTAAGTGTAATAGTAGGTGTAATAGTGTGTGTGTGTGTGATAGTCATGGTATGTGTAATAATAGGTGTAATAGTGTGTGTGTGTGTGTGTGTGATAGTCATAGTAGGTGTAATAGTAGGTGTAATAGTGTGTGTGTGATAGTCATGGTATGTGTAATAATAGGTGTAATAGTGTGTGTGTGATAGTCATGGTATGTGTAATAATAGGTGTAATAGTGTGTGTGTGATAGTCATGGTATGTGTAATAATAGGTGTAATAGTGTGTGTGTGATAGTCATGGTATGTGTAATAATAGGTGTAATAGTGTGTGTGTGATAGTCATGGTATGTGTAATAATAGGTGTAATAGTGTGTGTGTGATAGTCATAGTATGTGTAATAATAGGTGTAATAGTGTGTGTGTGATAGTCATGGTATGTGTAATAATAGGTGTAATAGTGTGTGTGTGATAGTCATGGTATGTGTAATAATAGGTGTAATAGTGTGTGTGTAATAGTCATAGTAAGTGTAATAGTAGGTGTAATAGTGTGTGTGTGATAGTCATGGTATGTGTAATAATAAGTGTAATAGTGTGTGTGTGATAGTCATGGTATGTGTAATAATAGGTGTAATAGTGTGTGTGTAATAGTCATAGTAAGTGTAATAGTAGGTGTAATAGTGTGTGTGTGTGATAGTCATGGTATGTGTAATAATAGGTGTAATAGTGTGTGTGTGTGATAGTCATGGTATGTGTAATAATAGGTGTAATATATAGTGTGTGTGTGATAGTCATGGTATGTGTAATAATAGGTGTAATAGTGTGTGTGTAATAGTCATAGTAAGTGTAATAATAGGTGTAATAGTGTGTGTGTGATAGTCATGGTATGTGTAATAATAGGTGTAATATATAGTGTGTGTGTGATAGTCATGGTATGTGTAATAATAGGTGTAATATATAGTGTGTGTGTGATAGTCATGGTATGTGTAATAATAGGTGTAATAGTGTGTGTGTAATAGTCATAGTAAGTGTAATAATAGGTGTAATAGTGTGTGTGTGATAGTCATGGTATGTGTAATAATAGGTGTAATAGTGTGTGTGATAGTCATGGTATGTGTAATAATAGGTGTAATAGTGTGTGTGTAATAGTCATAGTAAGTGTAATAGTAGGTGTAATAGTGTGTGTGTGTGATAGTCATGGTATGTGTAATAATAGGTGTAATAGTGTGTGTGTGATAGTCATGGTATGTGTAATAATAGGTGTAATATATAGTGTGTGTGATAGTCATGGTATGTGTAATAATAGGTGTAATAGTGTGTGTGTAATAGTCATAGTAAGTGTAATAATAGGTGTAATAGTGTGTGTGTGATAGTCATGGTATGTGTAATAATAGGTGTAATAGTGTGTGTGTAATAGTCATAGTAAGTGTAATAGTAGGTGTAATAGTGTGTGTGTGATAGTCATGGTATGTGTAATAGTATGTGTAATAGTGTGTGTAATAGTGTATGTGTAATGGTGTCCTGTACCCCAGTCGTCAGAGAGATTTTGCAGTCACATCTAGTGGATCGGTACACCCGACGTGTATGTAAGTTTGGGAGGAAGGAAAGGACAAGTCGGGTGTATGGTCCCACCTCTCTCTAACGCCTCTAACGACTCTAACGACTCTGTGTGTATGTGTGTGTTTCATCACTTCAAAAAAGTAGCTTCTTTCCCGTGTCTGTTGTGTCCACAAGGCGCAGAGCGAGAGGCAACCCACAGTAAAAAAAAAAAAAGTCTTCAAAAACCTGAGAAAAGGTTTTACAAAGAAGAGAAAATGACAAGAGACTGCGACAGGCCGAGCTGAAACAAATGGCAAAGTGGGGGAGTTGACAAGAGTGGGTAGAAGGGGGAAGAGGAATGCTGACTTTGTAACAGGGAAGGGTGTTAGGTCTGGGTGCTTATAGCTTGTGTGTGAAGACTGAAGCAGACGGCGCTTCGCAAACACGCGGACCAAACGGTCTCAAGACGAGTTTTCTCGCTGCTTTGTGAAATGCGCTTTGAAAGCCGCTGCGTGTAGATTTGGCGACATCCCCTCCAACGGCCTTAACTCGTGTTCGTCTACCTGCTTCTGGACTGACTTCACCGTGGTGTCTGGTCTGGTGTCTCCACACCTTTGTGTCAGAGTCTCCGCTACAAAGGAAGGTTAGGGGCACAGCTGAGCATGCGCATCCTTAGGGGAAACGGCTGCGAGGAGAAAAATATTTAACTACGCCTGATGGATGCAGGGTGTTGTGCGGAAGCAAACACAAAAGGTGAACCTCGCTCATCTACCAGCAATCTTGGGATGGACGTTGTTGACCTTACCGATCGGCTAAACCCAGTGGAGGAAATGAACTTGATTCGCTTGCCCTCTGGCATGCACTTGCCTCGCGGGGGTCGATGTGATTGTCAGACGCAGTGTAAGAGCATGCGCAGACAATGCCACTTGGATGTAGACAAGGATGGTCAATACTGGGTGGCAGCCGTTCTGCACCTCTCTGCTGGTCAGCACCAAACATGGAGGGAAGTCATTGACATGATTTCTGGATGGACGCGATGGCGCCGGTTCGCATGAGGCTTGTAGAGGACCACCACTACCTTATGCAAGATCAGTTGTTGTTGATGTCTGTAATGTCAAGCGGTCAAAGAAGCAGCTTCAAGGCTGCACGTCAACTGAGATGACGGACGATGAAGATGACGATGCTAAGGGAGGATGAGAGCAAATCAGTCTGTGATACCCTCCTCCATGAACCATATGCGTTTCGTGATCTCATTCAAGATTAGTGGACCTTGAGAAAACACGAAGCTCGAACCCATGATTGACTTTACAGGGGCCCGTCACCTGGACACCTGACCTAGCCAACAAGACTCTCTCACCTGGACACCTGACCTAGTCTAAAGGACTCTCTCACCTGGACACTTGACCTAGCCTACAAGACTCTCTCACCTGGACACTTGACCTAGTCTAAAGGACTCTCTCACCTGGACACTTGACCTAGCCTACAAGACTCTCTCACCTGGACACCCGACCTAGTCTAAAGGACTCTCTCACCTGGACACTTGACCTAGCCTACAAGACTCTCTCACCTGGACACGTGACCTAGCCTACAAGACTCTCTCACCTGGACACGTGACCTAGCCTACAAGACTCTCTCACCTGGACACCTGACCTAGTCTAAAGGACTCTCTCACCTGGACACTTGACCTAGCCTACAAGATTCTCCCACCTGGACACCTGACCTAGCCTACAGGACTCTCCCACCTGGACACCTGACATAGCCTACAGGACTCTCTCACCTGGACACCTGACCGAAGACTCGCACAAAGAAGAAATGCGGAGCGTGAACTGTTTCCTAACATTTCTTTTTTCCTGTTTGCAAACCTTCCCCAAACTGTTTGGCAACCCATTGTGGCTCTTGTTTGCGTGAAGCACTAACTGCCGATACTGGCTCATGGGGCGGTTGAAGTCTGTGTTGTAGTCGCTAACTGCTTGGGCGAGTGAGTCAAAGAATGTTGGTTGAAATTCTAGGTTGGTGTTTGTGTTTTAAGCGGCTGTAACTGAACTCTGTCTATAATACTTCCTTCCCCATGATTTACCAGCAAACTTGCAGTCATATGAACATCCGCCCAGCCGACAGTGTAATCAGATATTCTGCTGAAATGAAGGATTTTACTTGTCCTGCAATGATTTCACATGGACACTTGTCTTGCAATGATTTCACATGGACACTTGTCTTGCAATGATTTCACATGGACACTTGTTCTGCAATGATTTCACATGGACTCTTGTCTTGCAATGATTTCACATGGACACTTGTCTTGCAATGATTTCACATGGACTCTTGTCTTGCAATGATTTCACATGGACACTTGTCTTGCAATGATTTCACATGGACACTTGTCTTGCAATGATTTCACATGGACACTTGTTCTGCAATGATTTCACATGGACTCTTGTCTTGCAATGATTTCACATGGACACTTGTCTTGCAATGATTTTACATGGACTCTTGTCTTGCAATGATTTCACATGGACTCTTGTCTTGCAATGATTTCACATGGACACTTGTTCTGCAATGATTTCACATGGACACTTGTCCTGCAATGATTTCACATGGACTCTTGTCTTGCAAGGATTTTACATGGACTCTTGTCTTGCAATGATTTCACATGGACACTTGTCTTGCAATGATTTCACATGGACACTTGTCCTGCAATGATTTCACATGGACTCTTGTCTTGCAATGATTTCACATGGACACTTGTCCTGCAATGATTTTACATGGACTCTTGTCTTGCAATGATTTCACATGGACACTTGTCTTGCAATGATTTCACATGGACTCTTGTCTTGCAATGATTTCACATGGACTCTTGTCTTGCAATGATTTCACATGGACTCTTGTCTTGCAATGATTTCACATGGACTCTTGTCTTGCAATGATTTCACATGGACTCTTGTCTTGCAATGATTTCACATGGACACTTGTTCTGCAATGATTTCACATGGACACTTGTCCTGCAATGATTTCACATGGACTCTTGTCTTGCAATGATTTCACATGGACACTTGTCTTGCAATGATTTCACATGGACACTTGTCTTGCAATGATTTCACATGGACACTTGTCTTGCAATGATTTTACATGGACTCTTGTCTTGCAATGATTTCACATGGACTCTTGTCTTGCAATGATTTCACATGGACACTTGTTCTGCAATGATTTCACATGGACACTTGTCCTGCAATGATTTCACATGGACTCTTGTCTTGCAAGGATTTTACATGGACTCTTGTCTTGCAATGATTTCACATGGACACTTGTCTTGCAATGATTTCACATGGACACTTGTCCTGCAATGATTTCACATGGACTCTTGTCTTGCAATGATTTCACATGGACACTTGTCCTGCAATGATTTCACATGGACTCTTGTCTTGCAATGATTTCACATGGACACTTGTCTTGCAATGATTTCACATGGACTCTTGTCTTGCAATGATTTCACATGGACTCTTGTCTTGCAATGATTTCACATGGACTCTTGTCTTGCAATGATTTCACATGGACTCTTGTCTTGCAATGATTTCACATGGACTCTTGTCTTGCAATGATTTCACATGGACACTTGATCTGCAATGATTTCACATGGACACTTGTCCTGCAATGATTTCACATGGACTCTTGTCTTGCAATGATTTTACATGGACTCTTGTCTTGCAATGATTTCACATGGACTCTTGTCTTGCAATGATTTCACATGGACACTTGTCTTGCAATGATTTCACATGGACACTTGTCCTGCAATGATTTCACATGGACTCTTGTCTTGCAATGATTTTACATGGACTCTTGTCTTGCAATGATTTCACATGGACTCTTGTCTTGCAATGATTTCACATGGGCACTTGTCTTGCAATGATTTCACATGGACACTTGTCCTGCAATGATTTCACATGGACTCTTGTCTTGCAATGATTTCACATGGACACTTGTCCTGCAATGATTTCACATGGACTCTTGTCTTGCAATGATTTCACATGGACTCTTGTCTTGCAATGATTTCACATGGACTCTTGTCTTGCAATGATTTCACATGGACACTTGTCCTGCAATGATTTCCCATGGACTCGTGTCCTGCAATGATTTCATCACCAGAATATTGCGATCAGTACTCGACTTACACTAAAAATTAGTCACTCCTTAGTCTAGAAATACAACCACAGCAGAAAATAAGTCGAAACCCCACACCATGGAGGTCGATCGTTAGGAGTGTTGACTACAAATATGCACCAGTTATGCACCAAACGGGCAAAAACAAATGAATGTGTTTTTCAAAGTGTTAACACGTGAACTAACGATAAGATTACACTGGCCGCCATTCTGTTTGTTCGTGCGTCTGATCCGCCACCTTCTTCTCCTTCACTGTTTCACTTCATTGTATTGTGATGTTAACATGATATCCGCATCCATGAAGTCAGTCAGCTGTGGCACACAGCTTTCCCTATCGACATACTTGACCGTTAGGTGTGTGACCAGCGGTCTCAGAATTCGGTTTGTGAAACTGTTGGCAAGTGGGCTTAGCAAACCTCTGTTCTCGGAAAACAGGTTTGCCAAACCGTTTTTGGTTTGTCGTGTTGTCCGAGCTCCTACACTACAGGTGCACAGTCTTCACCAGATCACAGACCCCCCAGATCCACAAACCACAGATCCATGGACCAACATATCCACAGATCCACAGACCAAAATATCCACAGACCCCCAGATCCACAAACATCTTGGATGTTCTCTTCGTCCTCACAAGTCTCACTCAAGACAAAGGGCTATGGACAGTGGACTGTGGGTACATTGTCAGCGACCAGGACACAGTTTGTAATGATATGTAATGTGTAATGATCTTACCTTTCCTCAAAGAAAAACAATAACAATATCAACGCCATTCTTTCGATGAAACCACAGCAGGAAATCGTTTTTATCATCGCGATCGTTGTCTTCTGTCTGTTCTCTACGGCAGAGAAAGAGATTGAAAGAAGATTTAGTATTTCCTCAGCTAAGACTAGTAGTTTGATATGAGCGAGGAGACTGTCAGCAGTCAGTAGTATGGTATTACAGTACAAACTTGTATGATACATTGGTGGTGATAATACTACAGTATTACTACAGTATTAGTGACTCGTCCCTACACTGATGGCTGATACATACACGGCCTCACCTTGCAACATACTTGTGTGTACATGTCACTTCCTCAGCAATTGATGCGAAGAACTCGAGTCGTTCTCTGTTCAACGTTGGATTAACGGGTGCGTACATCGGTTTGTTATCTACCCTGACCGTTCAACATGGGGACAAGGAAGATAACTGGTTTATCGCGCAATAACGGGATTTACTGGCAGGCAGCCCGCTAGTATAATGAGTGCAATCTACTCAGCACATACACAAACACACGCACTCACCCACCCAGACACACACAAACACACACACACACCCTATCCTCACACACACACACTACCCATACACACAGCCCTCCCCTCACACACACACACCCTACCCTCACACACACACACGACACACCCTACCCTCACACACAAACTAAATACACACAGCCCTCCCCTCACACACACACACACACACCCTACACACACGCACACCCTACCCTCGCACACACACTACCCTTACACACACACCCTAAATACACACACACACACCCTACCCTCACACACACACCCTAAATACACACACACACACACACACCCTACACACACGCACACCCTACCCTCGCACACACACTACCCTTACACACACACCCTAAATACACACAGCCCTACCCTCACACACACACACCACATACACACACTACCTCTACACACACACCCTAAATACACACACACACACCCCACTCTCACACACACACCCTAAATACACACACACACACCCTACACACACGCACACACCCTACCCTGCACACACCCTACCCTCACACACACTACCCTTACACACACATCCTAAATACACACACCCTACCTCACACACACACCCTAAATACACACACACACACCCTACCCTCACACACACACCCTAAATACACACACACACACACCCTACACACACGCACACCCTACCCTCGCACACACACTACCCTTACACACACACCCTAAATACACACAGCCCTACCCTCACACACACACCCTAAATACACACACACACACACCCTACCCTCACACACACACCCTAAATACACACACACACACCCTACCCTCACACACACACCCTAAATACACACACACACCCTACACACACGCACACCCTACCCTCGCACACACACTACCCTTACACACACATCCTAAATACACACACCCTACCCTCACACACACACCCTAAATACACACACACACACCCTACCCTCACACACACACCCTAAATACACACACACACACCCTACACACACGCACACCCTACCCTCGCACACACCCTACCCTCGCACACACACTACCCTTACACACACATCCTAAATACACACACCCTACCCTCACACACACACCCTAAATACACACACACACACCCTACCCTCACACACACACCCTAAATACACACACACACACCCTACACACACACACCCTACCCTCGCACACACACTACCCTTACACACACATCCTAAATACACACACCCTACCCTTACACACACATCCTAAATACACACACCCCTACCCTCACACACACCCCCTAAATACACACACACACACACCCTACCCTCATACACACACCCTAAATACACACACACACACCCTACCCTCACACACACACCCTAAATACACACACACACCCTACACACACGCACACCCTACCCTCGCACACACACTACCCTTACACACACATCCTAAATACACACACACCTACCCTCACACACACACCCTAAATACACACACACACACCCTACCCTCACACACACACACACACACACACACCCTACACACACGCACACCCTACCCTCACACACACACACACTACCCTTAACACACACCCTAAATACACACATACCCTCACACACACACACACACACACACGTACCCTAATCACGCGCGCGTGTACTCGCCCTCAGCGCTATTAACATCGTCATGACAACAACTTTGTTTTTAGTTTTTTAATTGTGATGTTGTTATTTATGTCTTGTGTAAGACAATCAGCACACTTACATAAGAGTCGGAACTTTTCAAGTAATAAAAAGTTTAATAATAATTAAAGGTTTACTTCTGAATCTGTTTCCTTGGAACAATTAATTAATTAAAGGCACATTGATGTTTCATCTCAAAAGCCAGTTCGCTGTTGCCGGTGTTTTAATCGCGAAAATTTGTTGTTGTTGTTTTATTATTTTTTTTCGAGCAGCATGCAGCACCTAACAGGCGGACACATCAAGTGTCTTGTCACACCCACGCGACATGCGTGACCTTTGACCCCGACCTGGCCCTTGTCAGTGCAGCTGTCAGTGACACTTGATGCTTGTCAGTGCAGCTGTCAGTGACACTGATGCTCGTCAGTGCAGCTGTCAGTGACACTGATGCTTGTCAGTGCAGCTGTCAGTGACACTTGATGCTTGTCAGTGCAGCTGTCAGTGACACTGATGCTTGTCAGTGCAGCTGTCAGTGACACTGATGCTTGTCAGTGCAGCTGTCAGTGACACTTGATGCTTGTCAGTGCAGCTGTCAGTGACACTTGATGCTTGTCAGTGCAGCTGTCAGTGACACTTGATGCTCGACTCGCTCGTCAACTGTTATGCAAATGGCGCAGTGGACTGTAAGTCGAGCAGCCGACAGGACTTTGTATGGACTTATCTCTTCTCTAGGCTTTTCTGTCTGTTTGTCTGTCTCCTCGTCAGATGTGACAGAAACTTTACCTCACGGACTCTTTCATCTCCTTTGTTTCTTTGTCTATTTGTTTGTTTGTTCGACAATTTGCTTGTTTGTTTGTCTGTTTGCTTGTTTGTTTGTCTGTTTGTCTGTTCGTTTGTCTGTTTGTCTGTTTGCTTGTTCGTTTGTCTGTTTGTCTGTTTGCTTGTTCGTTTGTCTGTTTGTCTGTTTGCTTGTTCGTTTGTCTGTTTGTCTGTCTGTTTGTCTGTTTGTCTGTTTGCTTGTTCGTTTGTCTGTTTGTTTGTCTGCTTGTTTGTTTGTCTGTGTGTTTGTCTGTTTGTCTGTAGCAGTGTTTATTTCTGGCGTGGCGCACCAACTCAAGCTGGTCAACTCTGTCCTTCAACATGTTTTTCACGTTGGGTTGTAACGGCTGTTTTGCCGTCGGCTGTGTCCCTGATGTAGATGAAGCAAAATATTTGTGTTACAAGGGCGGGATATTTGATGGAGACCGTTGCGTTGAAGAATAACTGACATAACGACAGGCTCCACGTCACTGGTGGGAGATGACAGAGCTAATACCTGACAGTCGCATCCCCCGCTCACTCAGGTGTGGCTGTCGCTCAGTGTCTGCGGTCCTTTAGGGATGTCAGTGTAGGGGACGAGGTGGACCATGAAGTCTGTGGAGTGGGGAGCTTGTGACAGGTGCTGGTCAGTCATCCCCCCCACCGCCTCTTCCCAGACAAACATCAGAAATGTCTGACTACAGTTGTGCAGCTTGACATCAGCTGCTTTGTCTGAGCTGGAACTAGAATCACACACAATGTCTAGATAGTTTAATGTCTACTTCTAAACCTACAGGTACACATGATTAGTTAGCCTTCTTTATTTATTTACAAAGTGTCATTTCTCGGCCTGTGTGTGTGTGTGTGTGTGTGTGTGTGTGTGTGTGTGTGTGTGTGTGTGTGTTAATGTTCTGTATTTTTGTGTTTATTCCTCTTTTGTCTATTTACCTGTCTCCTCGTCTGTATTTTCCATGGGTTCATCGTACACAATCACACGATGATGTGATGTGATGTGATGTGATGTGGACTGAGGTGTGTGAAAGGGGGAAGGACACAGGCGAAGTGAAGTGAAAGTTAGTATGTATCAATGTATGTATGTGTGGCGAGGGGAGTTTGCCTCATTTGACCTCTGACCTAGCAATGCCACCCCAGAATGACCACGAGCTGATTAGGACACGAGCTGATTAGGACACGAGCTGATTAGGACACGAGCTGATTAGGACACGAGCTGATTAGGACACCAGCTGATTAGGACACGAGCTGATTAGGACACGAGCTGATTAGGACACGAGCTGATTAGGACACCAGCTGATTAGGACACGAGCTGATTAGGACACCAGCTGATTAGGACACGAGCTGATTAGGACACCAGCTGATTAGGACACGAGCTGATTAGGACACCAGCTGATTAGGACACGAGCTGATTAGGACACCAGCTGATTAGGACACGAGCTGATTAGGACAAGGGAAGTAAACCAGATCAGAGACTTAACTACAGGTGATCGGGTGAGTGGGGCGACATGGTTATGGGTGGGACGAGTTGACTCGGGCAGTGGGCCGATGTGGTCGTCTTGGGGCGAAGTGACCAGCCCCCCTCCCCCCCACAGGAACATGTTTATCGTGGGTAAACACCCGTTTATCGATGATTATCGAAATTTTTTGTTTGGTTCGACATGCTCTTAGCTCTCTCTCTCTCTCTCTTCTGTCTTGACTCGTGCCTCCAAATCCTGCGACCATCCTACAGTAGAGGAAACTCACCCGGCGTGACCCGTAATACCCAGCAACACCATTGTTATATTTCAAAACCATTGTTATATTTCCCAACAACAAACCGTGGGTAACCAGAAGCTTGAAAAATGTACTTAACAAGAAAAAGCGTATCTATTTTACCGGCGATACCCTGGCAAAAAGATCTGCGAACAGAGATGTAAGGGCCGCGATCAAAAGAGCGAAAAGAGATTATAAAGACAAGATAGAACTTCGTTATTGTGCCGGTGACCATCGTTATGTCTGGCAGGGGATCAAGTCCATGGCTTCTGTTAATCAAAAGATGGTCTGCACTAGAAAATCAGTCAAACTCAACGGCGTGAGCGACCAGGACTTGCCAAATGTTTTAAATAACTTCTATGCACGCTTCGACAACCATGATTTTTCTGAAAGAGTTAGGGAACTTAAACAAGTCGCTGGTGTTAGATAACAACATTGTCATTTCTCAAGTCGGTGTGACGGAAATGCTTAAGCGGGTCAAGGTCAACAAGTCGCAGGGGCTGATGGGATTTGTGGGCGTGTCCTGCACTTCTGTGCTGTTCAGTTGGGAGGAGTGTTTCAACATCTTTTTCAACTCTCTCTCGACTCAGGGCACATTCCAGCACTCTGGAAACTGTCTAACATCGTCCCTCTCCCTAAAAAAAACCTAACCCCAGCCAACCCAATGATTTTCGGCCAATAGCTTTAACCTCCCTTGTAATGAAAACCTTTGAGAAAATTGTCAAAAGTCTCATCTTAACATCTGTAGAGAGTAAACTGGACCCACTGCAATTTGCATACAGGAAGACGAGGGGTGTTGACGATGCCAAGTTATTCATTCTGAACACACTGTATAAACATTTAGAAAAGCCCAAGTCACATGCCAGATTACTCTTCGCAGATTTTAGTTCTGCATTCAATACAGTGCAACCACACCTTCTGGCTTCGAGACTGATTTTTGATTTTGACCTGCCACATCAACTGGGTTTATGGATAGTGGATTTTTTGACTTGTAGACAGCAGAGGGTTTATGTTAATAGTAAATATTCTGACACAGTTTTTACAAGCACTGGCTCCCCACAGGGTTGTTGTCTGTCACCCTTGTTATTTATCATGTACACTGACAGCTGCAGAAGCATGGAGGAGAACAGCTACCTCATCAAGTTTTCTGATGACACTGCATTGTTGACTCTTTTACAGGAACACACAACAGATCATGGCAATGCCTTAACGAATTTTGTACAGTGGTGTGATGATAACTTTTTAGAGTTGAATGTAGATAAGACTAAAGAAATAGTTATAGACTTTAGGAAGATCAAAGAGGATTTTGTTATTCCCAGTGTGATTCATAGTAAACCTGTTGAAGTTGTTAACTCCTTCAGGTATCTGGGAACTATTTTTGATAGCCAGCTCAAATGGAACTTAAACACCGAACACATTGTTAAACGTGGCCAACAAAGAATGTATCTTTTGCATAAATTAAAGAGTTTTTCAGTTAGTCAAGTAATCTTAGGCCGTTTTTACCAGTCATTCATCGAGAGTCTCATATCTTTCTCATTTGTCTGCTGGTTTCGCAATCTCTCTGTCCATGATAGGAATAGTCTGAACAGTGTTGTTAACATCTGCTCTAAGATAATTGGTATCAGACAGAGGGATTTAGCCTCTTTTTGTAACCAGCAAATAGTACGGAAAGCCTCATGCATTTTATCATTACCTGATCATGTATTAACAAAAGAATTTTTATTATTAAGCTCAGGTAAACGTTATGCCATGCCTATATGTAAGAGTAACAGACACCTAAAATCATTTGTGCCATCTGCAGTCCAGCTGCTTAATGTTAGATGAGCTGTCAGTGGTGTGTGTGCGCGTGTGTGATGTTGTATGTGTATACTTGATTTCCCTGTAAGTTTTTCTTCTTTTTTTTTTTTTTTTTTTTTAAATCTATATAGAGATACATGTTTTGTTTTTGTTTTTGCCACTCACTGTTGAACTAGAGCACATGCCCACATTCAAATTGCCCACTGGGATAAATAAAGTTGGTCATTGTCATTGTCATTGTCATTGTGACTGCCTGAACTAATTATCTACAATTTGTACCCGGTGCCCCACTTGGGTCAGGGGCCCAACTCAATATTTACTCACTCGTCGTAAAATGATTTCTTGTCCAAACATCAAGAACTTGCGAAGCTCCGCGAAACAAAGAAGCGCCGCAGGCAAGCCAGTCGTCTGTTGGCGAAGGTGAGAGGAGCATCGAGCGGGTAGCCAGGCATCTGAGGGGGTGGCGAGGCTCCGTCCACCTACCCAGGGTATCAGGCGGCCACAAGTGAAGGTGGCAGTGATGATGGTGGCGATACATCCATCATACACGACCCTCGTCTTTCGTATTTTGTCAAGAGATGACCGAGTTACCTTCCCTTTTTTCTTTCCGTTGGTCGAAGGTGAAGCCTGAGACTTACCCGCAAAGTTACCTCGCCTTGTGAACCGCCAGCGATGACGTCAGAAGGGAGCACAGCTGCCAACCGTTACACGCAACAACCGTTCTACGCAACAACTGTTCTACACACACACACACACACACACATGCACGCATGTATTTATATATATATATATCTCCACTCACGCGCACTGACGTATTTGGGGGCGGAGTGACTGCACTTTCTGGCACCGGAGGGCGAGATCGAGTTCTGTACCTGAAGGTGGGCGCGTGCCAGACCTCCATCCGTGGCAGAACATTTAGCCTTATGATCGTTCCCTCTACTTTGTGGAGGCTTCGTTAAAACACGTGAGCACAGGCAGATCACTGAGATTTCTTTTGGAATGATTGACAGATCAGATGAGTGAGTGAATATATTGTGTGATGTACATCTTCGTGACAGACACACACACACACACACAGAGTTAAACAAACACGCACTCGTTCATATCAGATAAGAAGATTTGTATCTAGAGAGTGAACAGAAACGTGTTTATACAGAAGTTCTGACAGTGAGTGACTAGAATAAGATGTTTACAAGTGTCTAGTTGTCATGGCAGCATGTCTACGATGTTTACAGGGCTATAAACTTGACATGTGTGGCTGAGAGACAGCGCCTGTGTGTTGTGTAGATAGTATTCAGCAAGTGCTTGTGTTGGTGCCTATCACCTGGAGCTCCGTCATTTTGTTCTGACGTCACATTATTTTCACGTCACACCATCTGTCATGTGTGAAGCGCCTTGAATTCGACGTAAAGGGAGGATATATAAGGCGTTATACAAGCTAACTTTATTATTATTATTATTATTAATTTGGTGTCTTTTTCACACACACACACACACACACACACACACACACACACACACACAGTTGTGCGTCTTCATGCAGGTTTACATGTACTTTCATAAGCACTCTCTCACACATTCTCTCTCCCTCTGTGTCACACACGTGCACTAGCACTTGCACACCCCGGGTATACTACTGAGTGCACAGACCAGTATAGTCACCCCGCATGTTTACATGTAAGTACCGTTTAAACTATAAATAGAACTCATTATAACAGCTGAGCATCCTGCACGTGGCTGCATCAACAGGTCAAGAGGTGACACTGAATAATCTCTGTTTACCTGTGATTGTCGTCATCAAGACACCTGCACCACAACCGTTTTTCATGTAAAGGACAAGCGTTGTTCTTCCTGCTGATGCTCTACCCGTCGTTAGAAGGTTTTTCCAGCCGGTGGGCTCATCTTTATCTTCATGGGCGGCTTTACACGAGACTTCATTTGTATTGTGTCTTCCTTTTACACGGGAGTCAGACAAAAGATCTGAGGACAGTTGACAAAACTGTTTCTAACACTGAGAACTGTTGTCTCGTGTTTCTATAAATAGATTATCCACAGAGATTTAAGGCCTAAAAGTATTTAAAATCAGACTACGGAACACTTGTAGTGTCACAGACTCACAGTACACACCACACAACACGTGATGTGTCACAGTACACACCACACAACACGTGACGTGTCAGTACACACCACACAACACGTGTACTACCACAATACACACCACACAACACGTGTACTACCACAGTACACACCACACAACAGGTGATGTGTCACAGTGCACACCACACAACACGTGTACTACCACAGTACACACCACACAACACGTGTACTACCACAGTACACACCACACAACAGGTGACGTGTCACAGTACACACCACACAATATGTGTAGTACCACAGTACACACCACACAACACGTGTACTACCACAGTACACACCACACAACAGGTGATGTGTCACAGTGCACACCACACAACACGTGTACTACCACAGTACACACCACACAACACGTGTACTACCACAGTACACACCACACAACACGTGTACTACCACAGTACACACCACACAACAGGTGATGTGTCACAGTGCACACCACACAACACGTGTACTACCACAGTACACACCACACAACACGTGTACTACCACAGTACACACCACACAACAGGTGACGTGTCACAGTACACACCACACAATATGTGTAGTACCACAGTACACACCACACAACACGTGTACTACCACAGTACACACCACACAACAGGCGACGTGTCACAGCACACCACACAACACGTGTATTACCACAGTACACACCACACAACAGGCGACGTGTCAGTACACACCACACCACGTGTAGTATCACAGTACACACCACACAACACGTGTATTACCACAGTACACACCACACAACAGGCGAGGTGTCACAGTACACACCACACAACACGTGTATTACCACAGTACACACCACACAACAGGCGAGGTGTCACAGTACACACCACACAACACGTGTATTACCACAGTACACACCACACAACACGTGTATTACCACAGTACACACCACACAACAGGCGACGTGTCAGTACACACCACACCACGTGTAGTATCACAGTACACACCACACAACACGTGTATTACCACAGTACACACCACACAACAGGCGAGGTGTCACAGTACACACCACACAACACGTGTATTACCACAGTACACACCACACAACACGTGTATTACCACAGTACACACCACACAACAGGCGACGTGTCAGTACACACCACACCACGTGTAGTGTCACAGTACACACCACACAACACGTGTAGCGTCTCACCCAAGCAGACGACAGATAGTTTGTCAATTTCCATGGAAGAGAGCAAGTGAACATCTAGCTTTCTACAACTTCCTGTGCATGTGGGGTGGAGAGGGCTGGGTGGTCAGAAGGGTGGGTAGGGGGAGGCAGGCGGACCCAGGAAACCGATGACCGACAGATACATCAAGTCAACTCCTGGATCACATGAACAACGACATCCTAGTTTCCCTTTGTCAAAAATACATTTTCCCGGAGAAGGAAACAAAGCACACAAGCAATTATTTAGGGTGAGAAATGAACCAGCGACGAGGAAGGCCATAATTTTCTTGGGACCTTGACCCCAGGGTCGACTTCTGCACATGAATTCTGGTGAAACGAGTATCTTTTGAAAATTGTCGAGCGTCAGGAACCGACAGACCACCAGCTCCGCCACACTACGGCAGTTGACGAGAGAGAATATAGTTCGACATGACACCTTTTGCCCGGGACAGTTCTCCAAGGCCACTGTGAAGGCTGGGGGACTAACGGGAAGGAGAGGACAGGGTGTTGACTGGGTGACTAACATGACGGAGAGGACAGGGTGTTGACTGGGTGACTAACATGACGGAGAGGACAGGGTGTTCACTGGGTGACTAACATGAATGAGAGCACAGGGTGTTGACTGGGTGACTAACATGACGGAGAGGACAGGGTGTTCACTGGGTGACTAACATTACTGAGAGGACAGGGTGTTCACTGGGTGACTAACATGAATGAGAGGACAGGGTGTTCACTGGGTGACTAACATGAATGAGAGGACAGGGTGTTCACTGGGTGACTAACATGACGGAGAGGACAGGGTGTTCACTGGGTGACTAACATGACTGAGAGGACAGGGTGTTCACTGGGTGACTAACATACTGAGAGGACAGGGTGTTCACTGGGTGACTAACATTACTGAGAGGACAGGGTGTTCACTGGGTGACTAACATGACGGAGAGGACAGGGTGTTCACTGGGTGACTAACATGAATGAGAGCACAGGGTGTTGACTGGGTGACTAACATGACGGAGAGGACAGGGTGTTCACTGGGTGACTAACATGACAGAGAGGACAGGGTGTTGACTGGGTGACTAACATTACTGAGAGCACAGGGTGTTCACTGGGTGACTAACATGACGGAGAGGACAGGGTGTTCACTGGGTGACTAACATGACGGAGAGGACAGGGTGTTCACTGGGTGACTAACATTACTGAGAGCACAGGGTGTTGACTGGGTGACTAACATGACGGAGAGGACAGGGTGTTCACTAGATGACTAACATGACGGAGAGGACAGGGTGTTCACTGTGTGACTAACATTACTGAGAGGACAGGGTGTTCACTGGGTGACTAACATGACGGAGAGCACAGGGTGTTCACTGTGTGACTAACATTACTGAGAGGACAGGGTGTTCACTGGGTGACTAACATTACTGAGAGGACAGGGTGTTCACTGGGTGACTAACATTACTGAGAGGACAGGGTGTTCACTGGGTGACTAACATGACGGAGAGGACAGGGTGTTCACTGGGTGACTAACATTACTGAGAGGACAGGGTGTTCACTGGGTGACTAACATTACTGAGAGGACAGGGTGTTCACTGGGTGACTAACATGACGGAGAGGACAGGGTGTTCACTGGGTGACTAACATGACGGAGAGGACAGGGTGTTCACTGGGTGACTAACATGACTGAGACGACAGGGTGTTCACTGTGTGACTAACATTACTGAGAGGACAGGGTGTTCACTGGGTGACTAACATGAATGAGAGGACAGGGTGTTCACTGGGTGACTAACATGAATGAGAGGACAGGGTGTTCACTGTGTGACTAACATGAATGAGACGACAGGGTGTTCACTGTGTGACTAACATTACTGAGAGGACAGGGTGTTCACTGGCTGACTAACATGAATGAGAGGACAGGGTGTTCACTGGGTGACTAACATGAATGAGAGGACAGGGTGTTCACTGTGTGACTAACATGAATGAGAGGACAGTGTGTTCACTGGGTGACTAACATTACTGAGAGGACAGGGTGTTGACTGGGTGACTAACATGACGGAGAGGACAGGGTGTTCACTGGGTGACTAACATGACGGAGAGGACAGGGTGTTCACTGGGTGACTAACATGAATGAGACGACAGGGTGTTCACTGTGTGACTAACATTACTGAGAGGACAGGGTGTTCACTGGGTGACTAACATGAATGAGAGGACAGGGTGTTCACTGGGTGACTAACATGAATGAGAGGACAGGGTGTTCACTGTGTGACTAACATGAATGAGAGGACAGTGTGTTCACTGGGTGACTAACATTACTGAGAGGACAGGGTGTTGACTGGGTGACTAACATGACGGAGAGGACAGGGTGTTGACTGGGTGACTAACATGACGGAGAGGACAGGGTGTTCACTAGATGACTAACATGACGGAGAGGACAGGGTGTTCACTGTGTGACTAACATTACTGAGAGGACAGGGTGTTCACTGGGTGACTAACATGACGGAGAGCACAGGGTGTTCACTGTGTGACTAACATTACTGAGAGGACAGGGTGTTCACTGGGTGACTAACATTACTGAGAGGACAGGGTGTTCACTGGGTGACTAACATTACTGAGAGGACAGGGTGTTCACTGGGTGACTAACATGACGGAGAGGACAGGGTGTTCACTGGGTGACTAACATTACTGAGAGGACAGGGTGTTCACTGGGTGACTAACATTACTGAGAGGACAGGGTGTTCACTGGGTGACTAACATGACGGAGAGGACAGGGTGTTCACTGGGTGACTAACATGAATGAGAGGACAGGGTGTTCACTGTGTGACTAACATTACTGAGAGGACAGGGTGTTCACTGGGTGACTAACATGAATGAGAGGACAGGGTGTTCACTGGGTGACTAACATGAATGAGAGGACAGGGTGTTCACTGTGTGACTAACATGAATGAGAGGACAGTGTGTTCACTGGGTGACTAACATGACTGAGAGGACAGGGTGTTGACTGGGTGACTAACATGACGGAGAGGACAGGGTGTTGACTGGGTGACTAACATGACGGAGAGGACAGGGTGTTCACTGGGTGACTAACATTACTGAGAGGACAGTGTGTTCACTGGGTGACTAACATTACTGAGAGGACAGGGTGTTCACTGGGTGACTAACATTACTGAGAGGACAGGGTGTTCACTGGGTGACTAACATTACTGAGAGGACAGGGTGTTCACTGGGTGACTAACATGACGGAGAGGACAGGGTGTTCACTGGGTGACTAACATGACGGAGAGGACATGCTGTTCACTGGGTGGCTATCTCAATACTCCTCACCAACAGCAGTCCAAGTGTTCTGGACCTGCAGTGGGGTCGTTTTTCTATCAGCCTCTACATTCGAGGTTTTCAAGTGCTCGTTCATCTGCCACTACCTGTTCAATCTTTTCCTCTGCATAAAACGGGGGGGGGGCTGTCCGGTGACACAACGGTTAGCGCCTGTCACCAATACAGTGAAGGTTTGCTGTCATGGGTTCAGCTCTCGTCTCGGGCACGCTGGTCTTTCTCTCCATGTTGCATCTGTAAAACATCAATCCCTCTTCTCCCTCTTTCTCTCTCCTTCTCCCTCCTCCTCCTCCTCTGCATATAACGTAAGTTACTCGATACAAAGAGGCACTGAGTGAGCCCCGATCATGTCAGACGAATGAGTAAAGGGGAAGTAAAGCGCTTGTGAGCAGAATGTGTCTGTAATGTGTGTGTAATGTGTCTGTAATGTGTGTAATGTGTCTGTAACGTGTGTGTAATGTGTATGTAATGTGTGTGTAATGTGTGTGTAACGTGTCTGTAACGTGTGTGTAACGTGTCTGTAATGTGCCTGTTACAGCAAGGGCCTGCTTGCCATTTGCCAGGCATCACTAGGGAGCCGCATCCCATTTTGCTGTGAACTGTCGGTTTTCTTCAGCGCCAGATCGATCGCCCGTTTGTGGGGTGACCAGCTACAGGGAGGAGGGAGAGGTGAACACTTTACTGGCAGCCACCAGGACTTTAATAATATGACCATCACGTGACTTTAACAGTCCAGGAAGCTGACACCAGTGCACTTGAACGTCGCTGCCATTCATGCATCGCTTGTTCTCAAGATAAGTGTGTGTGTGTGTGTGTGCGCGCGCGTGCGCGAGTGTGTGTGCGCGCGTGCGTGCGTGTGTGTGTGTGTGTGTGTGCATGTGTGTTTCCTGCAAGCACACAGTTTCCTCCCCACCCCACCCCCACTCACAGTCCATTCTGCCCTCGCTCCCCACTCAAATGTCTGTTGCACTCAATTCATGGGGTCAGTGACCTCTGAAGGAAATGGCGGAACATCCAGTTGATCGACTTGTTTCTGTTTCTAGTTTCTAGTCGTGAAAACAGGGAGAAGCTGTCGGTGTGTTTTGAGTGGACTGTGAGGCTCCTGGTTATGGGGCTGGGCGAGTTGTCCTCAATATTCTCTCCATTTCCGGCCTAAAAGAAGTCGCTCATGTGATCTGTCTTCCGTACCGACAACAGAATTAGTGCCGCCTGGCCTCACAAACTACAGACAGCATATACTGTCGCCTTGACTGCTTCACATCTTAATGAACATTCAAACAACAGGTACGAGACTTTGCAACAATCTGTAGAAAGTCAGTGGAAGGAGCGGGTGGCACAGGTAAGTTTTACAGCAGTTTGTGTGTGTGTGTGTGTGTGTGTGTGTGTGTGTGTGTGTGTGTGTGTGTGTGTGTGTGTGTGTGTGTGTGACAGTACAGGCTGCCCTCAATCAAAGATTATTTGTGAGGTTTGTGTGGCTGTTGTCGGAAATTGTATTGTTTGTAGATCAGTAGATGTCCTGACGGTCGGGATCGGTGCAGACGACACGTGCACAGGTTGTGGAGCAACATTCAGTTGGTGACAAAAGTCGAGAGGATTTTTTTTTTTTGCCTGCTTGACCACAAAGTTGTATTGTCTGACAGAGTGGTGTTGTTGTGACAGTGTTGTATTGTATTGTCTGGCAGAGTGGTGTTGTTGTGACAGTGTTGTATTGTATTGTCTGGCAGAGTGGTGTTGTTGTGACAGTGTTGTATTGTATTGTCTGACAGAGTGGTGTTGTTGTGACAGTGTTGTATTGTATTGTCTGACAGAGTGGTGTTGTTGTGACAATGTTGTATTGTATTGTCTGACAGAGTGGTGTTGTTGTGACAGTGTTGTATTGTATTGTCTGACAGAGTGGTGTTGTTGTGACAGTGTTGTATTGTATTGTCTGACAGAGTGGTGTTGTTGTGACAGTGTTGTATTGTATTGTCTGACAGAGTGGTGTTGTTGTGACAGTGTTGTATTGTATTGTCTGACAGAGTGGTGTTGTTGTGACAATGTTGTATTGTATTGTCTGACAGAGTGGTGTTGTTGTGACAGTGTTGTATTGTATTGTCTGACAGAGTGGTGTTGTTGTGACAGTGTTGTATTGTATTGTCTGACAGAGTGGTGTTGTTGTGACAGTGTTGTATTGTATTGTCTGACAGAGTGGTGGTGTTGTGACAGTGTTGTATTGTATTGTCTGACAGAGTGGTGTTGTTGTGACAGTGTTGTAGTGTATTGTCTGACAGAGTGGTGGTGTTGTGACAGTGTTGTATTGTATTGTCTGGCAGAGTGGTGGTGTTGTGACAGTGTTGTATTGTATTGTCTGACAGAGTGGTGTTGTTGTGACAGTGTTGTATTGTATTGTCTGACAGAGTGGTGTTGTTGTGACAATGTTGTATTGTATTGTCTGACAGAGTGGTGTTGTTGTGACAGTGTTGTATTGTATTGTCTGACAGAGTGGTGTTGTTGTGACAGTGTTGTATTGTATTGTCTGACAGAGTGGTGTTGTTGTGACAGTGTTGTATTGTATTGTCTGACAGAGTGGTGTTGTTGTGACAGTGTTGTATTGTATTGTCTGACAGAGTGGTGTTGTTGTGACAATGTTGTATTGTATTGTCTGACAGAGTGGTGTTGTTGTGACAGTGTTGTATTGTATTGTCTGACAGAGTGGTGTTGTTGTGACAGTGTTGTATTGTATTGTCTGACAGAGTGGTGGTGTTGTGACAGTGTTGTATTGTATTGTCTGACAGAGTGGTGTTGTTGTGACAGTGTTGTAGTGTATTGTCTGACAGAGTGGTGGTGTTGTGACAGTGTTGTATTTTATTGTCTGGCAGAGTGGTGGTGTTGTGACAGTGTTGTATTGTATTGTCTGACAGAGTGGTGTTGTTGTGACAGTGTTGTAGTGTATTGTCTGACAGAGTGGTGGTGTTGTGACTGTTGTATTGTCTGACAGAAGCTGTATTATCACATGTCTGTCCACACACACACACACACACACACACACGCACGCGCACATCTACACCCACATCAGATCTCAGGGCCAAACACATTTGTCAGCTGGATAAGTGACATCACCAGGACTCAGTGACCTAAAGGCGATTGTACTGATTGTATCCACACCTTCAACTGTTATCAGCTTATCCCTGATGACTGAGTGGATCGTGCAGCATCACCAGACAGAGACAGACTACCAATGATCCACATCCTCTTACACTGAGCACAGTGTGGGTGTGGGTGTGGGTGGATGTGGGTGTGGGTGTGAATGTGGGTGTGGGTGGGTGTGGATGTGTGAATAAAAGAGAGGAGAGAGAGAGAGAGAGGAGGGAGTATTAAGAAAGAACTAAGAGATGAGGGAGGAGAAGGACAGTTAGTGGCTGGACATACACATGGCTCAACATGAATCTTGCTAAGATGTAAATATTTTGCAGTAGAGAACAAAAGGTTTTCCCTCGTCCAAATTCTTCTGTTTAAGAAATGTTGCCAACTCTTTTGGAAACGGGACCAAGGAGGGTCTGTAAGTGAATGAAACACTTCTGGTTATTTGCCATTCAATGACTTCCCTGCATGTTTCCGCCCTTTTTTAAAAGGAAATTGGGTTTTGGTTTTTGGGGGGATTTTTGTTGTTATTTTCTTGATTTTTGCTTTTTACTGCCACTTAACTCCATGTACTGTTTGCGGGATGAATGCGGGGCCAGATCCCAAAGAGTTCCTCTTATTTTTTTCCCATTCATAAAAGAGCTGAGGGAGGGGGGGGGTTCAACTCATTGACACGATGAACCACTGATAGTCCCCTGTCCCTACCACCACGGGGCTATGTATACTTTGACCATCTGACTTTTTAAAAGTTGTAAATTTATGAATCGGTGGCTACAAGCAAACATTTGTATTGCGAGTGTTTGAGTTAATAATGAAGGTTTGCAACCCACCCTCTCGTCCTAAACTGTTGTAGTCCAGAACATTTCTCTGTTACCAGGAATGCGCTGTGATATATGGGAATGTGTTTTAGAGAGTTGAAATATAACATAATAAGGCCACACAGTGGTCCAACATGAAATCTGTGTGTTTACAGTCATTATAAGACCATTTATATGGGGACTTTTCCCACCACCATCAGTCAGACTCAAAGCGGTTTACAATCATAAGACTGCACGTGCACAGCGCGCTTCCTCGTCATAAAGATGAGCTCAGTGCACTGCAGGAAGATAGTCACAAATGACAAACATTTATTTACACAGGTAACAGAATAAACAAAGTTATGTTTGTCTACCTCTATCCCGCAATCTAAGGAAAGTGAAACACTACTGAAGTTGTCACGACACCGCGCAGTGTATCAGTCTCTCAATTCTGTCAACACATACACGGAGCCTGACAAACACGTGTTCTTTCACATAAATTACAAGAAAAGAATGATTTGTCTAACGAATCTATCTGCTCTACTAAGTATAAATAAAAAGGAAGAAAACAAGGAAAATACACAGATGAAAAAAGTCAGTTAAAACCCGATTCTTACATCTAGATAACTTTAAAATAACAGAATCCCTACCTGTGAGTCCTTCCTTGCTGAATATCTAAAACCCTACTCACCTAATCGTTCTGTATAACTCCTACACACCCTACTCAAACGCCCTACTCCACAAATTCTTCTGTTTAATTCCTACCCTACTTGTTTTCACGTCCTCAACCTCTCTCTTCTCCAACCTGACTAACTGCTCCTCGCGCTCTCCCTGACGTCATTTCCTTTATTTTTTTACATCACCCATATACGTCTTCGGAACAGCTGACGTCATTCACGCTCTTTCGTTCTTCCACAATAATCCTTATAAAATATAAGCTTACTCACGATACAGGCAATAGCTAATAACAATGATACCTGACATTAGTATAAACCTCCCAGTCTCACCTCCCAGCCCCGTCTTCCTCTTTAGTTTCTTCTCTCGGCAAGACAACGGTAAGGACAGCAAGTCGGGTGGAGAGGAGCAGGAAGACTACGATGTACAAGAAAGTCATCTTCAATGTAGCAGTTACCAACCAGGAGATGAGCCTCATCACTGCTGACAGACGGTAGTTCTAACTACAATCATTGTTTGCTCAATCATTTCAGCAACGCAGGCAAGCAACGAATCTGCAGCAGGACTGGAGCATCACGTGGTGTGACGAGTGTTGACAGTCTCGATACACAAGGATGTTTGAAGTGAATGCTACAAATCACAAATCACGGACCGTAAGGATGTGGCAGGAGAGGGAGACCCTTAGTCATCTCATCTGTCCACCCAAAAAGGAAAAAAGACAGAAAGCCACAGATAATCCAGCACGTGGAGGAATTAAAGACCAGAAGAGATCGGAGGCAAGAGAAAGCAAAACACAGAGAGCTGCCCCAGTCAGCCTGTTAGTGGAGGTAACATCACTCTGACATGTTGTCATGTATACACACCTGGGCCCTGTGTGTCCTTATTAGGACATTTCCCTCTTCCACAACATTCAGCCATGTAAACATGTGTGTTGCTGTGGTAACAAGAAAATTGTTTAGAAAATGAAACAGTTTGGTTTCGAGAGTGTTTCTCGTCATTTCAGAAATCCTTCAGGTGTATTTAGTGATCGTCTTTTCTTTCGAAAAAAGATGAAAAAAAAATAAAGGTGGAGAGACCTGAATGGGGTTTCTCTGTCTGTGGAAATTGTAACACAGATAACAAGAACTGGTGAAAGATTTCCCTAGAAGTACAAGGAGTCCCGGCCAGTCAGGCTCCGCTGCTGATGCTGTCTGTACGACACTCACATCTCTCTAGGGGCGACAGGTGACCAGACAACACGACTTGACGAGGGCTGATGGGTGACGTGGTGCGAGGACATCCAGCAAACTGCCAACATCCGGGATCAGCATCACCACGCAGTCCGCCAGGTGGTGCTGTTGGTAACCTGTCCTCACCTCTACAGCTGTCAGTGTCTTCACCTCAATAGAGAACATGTACAGTCTTCTTCCTACTGATGTTGACAATTACTGTAGAATTATGTAGAGGGGGAGGGAGGCCGGTGTCGTCAGATCCTCGTTGTAGAAGTTAACGCGGGAAGCAGTTCAGTCCGTGGTTACAACACAGTATTGTGATTAACAGAGCGATGTATAATGTATAATGTATAATGTACAGTAGTGGGCATCGCCAAGCATTGTACACCGACACACACACACACACCAGTGTGCAGCCCACCCCATTGTCCTGGTCGTGCATCAGACCAGATGACCATCCATACAAAGACACAGCTCAGCTCAGCTCAGTCTCCAGCAACTGGTTGTTTCATGAAAACTGAGCCAGGCACCCGTGAAGTGCTCGGGTGGATGTTTTGAGGTAGCAGGTGCAGGTCCCAGAGTGTGCAGGTGTCATCAGTCATGGCCATGCTGTCCTGTACATACCCCTTCTCCTACCCGCTGACTGATTTCTCTCACTCGGGTAGCTTGTTCCTTTCACTGTAGCTCTGTGTCTGTCGCTCACTTCCATCTTCTCCAGTCATGTTTGCGATTCTCAGACTGATCTTCAAGAAAAAGGTGATGGTTGCTGACAATGACTAATTGACTGACTGTGTCTAGACTATCGATACAATCGAACTGTTTGCTTCTGCCGCTGTTGACCTTTTACCTTCCGTGACCTTTTACCTTCAGGGATGGGACTGGAACCTGAGAGCTAACCACCAGCCACAGAACATCCCCAGACTTGCCTGGAGCTGGTCTCAATCAGTCACGTGACACTCACTCTCCCTTTTGCACAGGACAGCAACACAGAATCTTTCTTTGTTCATTCGCTCTCTCTCTCACACACACACACACACACACACACACACACACACACACACACACACACACACACACACACACACACACACACACACACACACACACACACACACACACACACACGCACACACACACACACACACACGCACACACATGTATATAATTTTGGTCTGTCATAACCACCTACAGTCCACACTAATGCCATCACTCAGCAGAGTCTGCTATGATTACAGCCTGCAACACATTGCACGCAGCTGCCGCATCCCCCGTAACACACGACCACAGCGACACCTGAGGTTGCACGGGCAGCGAGCGACAGGAAAGTTTACGTGAGTCGCACGTGTCCTGCGTCCAGCAACGTGGTAACGACGTAGACCTCAGATCCTCCTCCTGCATCCGCCACAAACCGCGTGCACGTGTGGCCAGGTAAGCGAGCATCGAGACTGAGACACTGTGTGTGAGAGAGAGACTGAGACACTGTGTGTGAGAGAGACTGACAGTGTGTGAGAGAGACTGAGACACTGTGTGTGAGAGAGAGACTGAGACACTGTGTGTGAGAGAGAGAGACTCTGTGTATGAGAGAGACTGAGACACTGTGTGTGAGAGAGAGACTGAGACACTGTGTGTGAGAGAGACACGTGTCAGTGAGCAGACGAATGTGGGATGTTCCTCCGACCTTCTCTGAGCACCGGGCCACGTGCACGCGCAGGTTGAGGCACCGCATGCACGTGTCTTACCGTTTCACCACCTCCCCACCCACCCACCCACTCACTCACTCACTCACTCACCTACACTTTACTCTCTCGCCATCTACCTGCCATTTTATCGGGGTGGTTTGTATATCACCCGTGTCTGAAGCCAGCCAGCGGCACGAAGTGCTTCTGCGATCAGCAACAGGCAACACCTTCACTCCAGCAACAAAAAAAAAAACCTTCAAGCCTCGGGGTGGCTGTGACTCACTCCACCAACCGCTCGCTCTGTCCCTGGCGGAGTCACCTCAGTTGAAGGGGGGGGGGCGGGCCGAGTACAGACTGGAGGTGGTTGCAGTTTAAAAGTTGACAAAGTGTTTGAATGACGAGCCTCTATCGTCCCGCCCCTCCTCCTGAGGCAAGGTGCACCAACTGACATCAACTGACTCACTGACTCACGTGCATTTGCTCGCCAAGCGTGCACTCAGCTTGAAGCACGTGTCAAGTCTCCATTCACTGGAGTCAATGTAATACAAGCAAGGGGGGAACTGGCACCTCCCTCTTCCCCCCCCCCCAGTCTCCCATGGTACAAGAGATTAAATCGGTTGCCACGAGGCCGAGTGGGGATACCCGAGGACAGACTGTGCAGCCAGTACACGAGGAAACGGGTGGTGACCTCTGTTGACCTGCTGTACATTCCAGCTCCGGGTGGGTCACAACTTATTGAAACTCGTCTCGTCGCCAAAATCTCATCAAGTCGGCGGATAAATAGACGGAGATGCTTGGTGGCGGTTGTAGGTCCCACACCCTGTGGACTCTGTGACTGGACTCAACAGCGCTGGGTGGATAAGTAAGAAATGAGATAAATGAACGGGTGGGCTGAGCACCCAATGTATCTGCTGTTCTTGGTGTGGAATGTCAATGGCGCCGTCGACGTATTCAGTTGAGGAGACTACATGTACATCCTGACATTGCCTCACACACCGACAGGCAGATGATGGGATGGAATGAGTGAGTCATAGAGGCGCGATAAGAGAAGATAACTTGTTTAAACTGTTATAGCACATAAAAGTCAAAGGGTGAATTGAGTTATCGAACAAATTCTTGTCGATGTCCACTTTGGTAAATGAGAGAGAGTCGGGACTAGTGTTCACTCGCTTTCTCGCGTGGACTGCAACCTGTGGTCCCCCGTCGGTCTGTCGGGTAGATAGAGGGGTGGGCAGCTGTGAAGCACTGGTATGTCGGATAGACTGGGGACTGCCAAGTACTTGTGAGTATACTAGAATAGTGCTTGTAACTCGGGTATATACTGTGTATACAAGTGTACGATATCAGTATGTACTGTATATACACGTGTACGATATCAGTGTATACTGTATATACAAGTGTACGATATCAGTGTGTACTGTATATACACGTGTACGATATCAGTATGTACTTATATACAAGTGTACGATATCAGTATGTACTGTATATACACGTGTACGATATCAGTATGTACTTATATACAAGTGTACGATATCAGTGCGTACTGTATATACACGTGTACGATATCAGTATGTACTGTATATACAAGTGTATGGTATCAGTGTGTACTGTATATACACGTGTACGATATCAGTATGTACTGTATATACAAGTGTACGATATCAGTATGTACTGTATATACAAGTGTACGATATCAGTATGTACTGTATATACAAGTGTACGATATCAGTGTATACTGTATATACAAGTGTACGATATCAGTATGTACTGTATATACAAGTGTACGATATCAGTGTGTACTGTATATACAAGTGTATGATATCAGTATGTACTGTATATACAAGTGTACGACATCAGTGTGTACTGTATATACAAGTGTACGATATCAGTATGTACTGTATATACACGTGTACGACATCAGTATGTACTGTATATACAAGTGTACGACATCAGTATGTACTTCATATACAAGTGTACGACATCAGTGTGTACTGTATATACAAGTATACGATATCAGTATGTACTGTATATACAAGTGTACGATATCAGTATGTACTGTATATACCAGTGTACGATATCAGTATGTACTGTATATACAAGTGTACGATATCAGTATGTACTGTATATACAAGTGTACGATATCAGTATGTACTGTATATACAAGTGTACGATATCAGTATGTACTGTATATACAAGTGTACGATATCAGTATGTACTGTATATACAAGTGTACGATATCAGTATGTACTGTATATACAAGTGTACGATATCAGTATGTACTGTATATACAAGTGTACGATATCAGTATGTACTGTATATACACGTGTACGATATCAGTATGTACTGTATATACAAGTGTATGGTATCAGTGTGTACTGTATATACAAGTGTACGATATCATATATCAGTATGTACTGTATATACAAGTGTACGATATCAGTATGTACTGTATATACAAGTGTATGATATCAGTATGTACTGTATATACACGTGTACGATATCAGTATGTACTTTATATACAAGTGTACGATATCATATATCAGTATGTACTGTATATACAAGTGTACGATATCAGTATGTACTGTATATACAAGTGTACGATATCATATATCAGTATGTACTGTATATACAAGTGTACGATATCAGTATGTACTGTATATACAAGTGTATGATATCAGTGTGTACTGTATATACAAGTGTACGATATCAGTGTGTACTGTATATACAAGTGTACGATATCAGTGTGTACTGTATATACACGTGTACGGTATCAGTATGTACTGTATATACAAGTGTACGATATCAGTGTGTACTGTATATACACGTGTACGATATCAGTATGTACTGTATATACACGTGTACGGTATCAGTATGTACTGTATATACACGTATACGATATCAGTCTGTACTGTATATACAAGTGTACGATATCAGTGTATACTGTATATACAAGTGTACGATATCAGTATGTACTGTATCTACAAGTGTACGATATCAGTGTGTACTGTATATACAAGTGTACGATATCAATATGTACTGTATCTACAAGTGTATGATATCAGTATGTACTGTATATACAAGTGTATGGTATCAGTGTGTACTGTATATACACGTGTACGATATCAGTATGTACTGTATATACACATGTACGATATCAGTATGTACTGTATATACACGTGTACGATATCAGTATGTACTGTATATACAAGTGTACGATATCAGTATGTACTGTATATACAAGTGTATGATATCAGTGTGTACTGTATATACAAGTGTACGATATCAGTATGTACTGTGTATACACATGTACGATATCAGTATGTACTGTATATACAAGTGTATGGTATCAGTGTGTACTGTATATACAAGTGTACGATATCAGTATGTACTGTATATACACATGTACGATATCAGTATGTACTGTATATACACATGTACGATATCAGTATGTACTGTATATACAAGTGTATGGTATCAGTGTGTACTGTATATACAAGTGTACGATATCAGTATGTACTGTATATACAAGTGTATGGTATCAGTGTGTACTGTATATACAAGTGTACGATATCAGTATGTACTGTATATACAAGTGTACGATATCAGTATGTACTGTATATACAAGTGTTCGATATCAGTGTGTACTGTATATACAAGTGTATGATATCAATATGTACTGTATATACACGTGTACGATATCAGTATGTACTGTATATGCACATGTACGATATCAGTATGTACTGTATATACAAGTGTACGATATCAGTGTGTACTGTATTTACAAGTGTATGGTATCAGTGTGTACTGTATATACAAGTGTACGATATCAGTATGTACTGTATATACAAGTGTACGATATCAGTGTGTACTGTATATACAAGTGTACGATATCAGTATGTACTGTATATACAAGTGTACGGTATCAGTGTGTACTGTATATACAAGTGTACGATATCAGTGTGTACTGTATATACAAGTGTACGATATCAGTGTGTACTGTATATACAAGTGTATGGTATCAGTGTGTACTGTATATACAAGTGTACGATATCAGTGTGTACTGTATATACAAGTGTATGGTATCAGTGTGTACTGTATATACAAGTGTACGATATCAGTATGTACTGTATATACAAATGTACTATATCAGTATACACTGTATATACAAGTGTACGATATCAGTATACACTGTATATACAAGTGTACGATATCAGTATGTACTGTATATACAAGTGTATGGTATCAGTGTGTACTGTATATACAAGTGTACGATATCAGTATGTACTGTATATACAAGTGTACCGTGATCCCAATATGTACTGTATATACACGTGAACGATATCAGTATGTACTGTATATACAAGTGTACGATACCAGTGTGTACTGTATATACAAGTCTATGGTATCAGTGTGTACTGTATATACAAGTGTACCGTGATCCCAATATGTACTGTATATACACGTCTACGATATCAGTATGTACTTTATATACACATGTACGATATCAGTATGTACTGTATATACACATGTACGATATCAGTATGTACTGTATATACAAGTGTACGATATCAGTGTGTACTGTGTATACAAGTGTACGATATCAGTATGTACTGTATATACAAGTGTACGATATCAGTATGTACTGTATATACAAGTGTACGATATCAGTATGTACTGTATATACAAGTGTATGGTATCAGTGTATACTATATATACAAGTGTACGATATCAGTATGTACTGTATATACAAGTGTACGATATCAGTATATACTGTATATACAAGTGTACGATATCAGTATGTACTGTATATACAAGTGTACGATATCAGTGTGTTCTGTATATACAAGTGTATGGTATCAGTGTGTACTGTATATACAAGTGTACGATATCAGTATGTACTGTATATACAAGTGTACGATATCAGTATGTACTGTATATACAAGTGTACGATATCAGTATGTACTGTATATACAAGTGTACGATATCAGTATGTACTGTATATACAAGTGTACGATATCAGTATGTACTGTATATACAAGTGTACGATATCAGTATGTACTGTATATACAAGTGTACGATATCAGTGTGTACTATATATACAAGTGTATGATATCAGTATGTACTGTATATACAAGTGTACGATATCATAATGTACTGTATATACAAGTGTACGATATCAGTGTGTACTGTATATACAAGTGTATGATATCAGTATGTACTGTATATACACATGTACGATATCATAATGTACTGTATATACAAGTGTACGATATCAGTATGTACTGTATATACAAGTGTACGATATCAGTGTGTACTGTGTATACAAGTGTACGATATCAGTATGTACTGTATATACAAGTGTACGATATCAGTATGTACTGTATATACAAGTGTACGATATCAGTATGTACTGTACTATATATATACAAGTGTACGATATCAGTATATACTGTATATACAAGTGTACGATATCAGTATGTACTGTATATACAAGTGTACGATATCAGTGTGTTCTGTATATACAAGTCTATGGTATCAGTGTGTACTGTATATACAAGTGTACGATATCAGTATGTACTGTATATACAAGTGTACGATATCAGTATGTACTGTATATACAAGTGTACGATATCAGTATGTACTGTATATACAAGTGTACGATATCAGTGTATACTGTATATACAAGTGTACGATATCAGTATGTACTGTATATACAAGTGTACGATATCAGTGTGTACTGTATATACAAGTGTATGATATCAGTATGTACTGTATATACAAGTGTACGATATCATAATGTACTGTATATACAAGTGTACGATATCAGTGTGTACTGTATATACAAGTGTATGATATCAGTATGTACTGTATATACACATGTACGATATCATAATGTACTGTATATACAAGTGTACGATATCAGTATGTACTGTATATACAAGTGTACGATATCAGTGTGTACTATATATACAAGTGTATGATATCAGTATGTACTGTATATACAAGTGTACGATATCATAATGTACTGTATATACAAGTGTACGATATCAGTGTGTACTGTATATACAAGTGTATGGTCTCAGTGTGTACTGTATATACAAGTGTACGATATCAGTATTACTGTATATACAAGTGTACGATATCAGTATGTACTCTATATACAAGTGTACGATATCAGTATGTACTGTATATACAAGTGTACGATATCAGTATGTACTGTATATACAAGTGTACCGTGATCCCAATATGTACTGTATATACACGTGAACGATATCAGTATGTACTGTATATACAAGTGTATGATATCAGTATGTACTGTATATACAAGTGTACGATATCAGTGTGTACTGTATATACAAGTCTATGGTATCAGTGTGTACTGTATATACAAGTGTACGATATCAGTATGTACTGTATATACACATGTACGATATCAGTATGTACTGTATATACACATGTACGAAATCAGTATGTACTGTATATACAAGTGTACGATATCAGTATGTACTGTATATACACGTGAACGATATCAGTATGTACTGTATATACAAGTGTACCGTGATCCCAATATGTACTGTATATACACGTCTACGATATCAGTATGTACTGTATATACACATGTACGATATCAGTATGTACTGTATATACACATGTACGATATCAGTATGTACTGTATATACAAGTGTACGATATCAGTGTGTACTGTATATACAAGTGTACGATATCAGTATGTACTGTATATACAAGTGTACGATATCAGTATGTACTGTATATACAAGTGTACAATATCAGTATGTACTGTATATACAAGTGTATGGTATCAGTGTATACTGTATATACAAGTGTACGATATCAGTATGTACTGTATATACAAGTGTATGATATCAGTATTACTGTATATACACGTGTACGATATCAGTATGTACTGTATATACAAGTGTACGATATCAGTATGTACTGTATATACAAGTGTACGATATCAGTATGTACTGTATATACACGTGTACGATATCAGTATGTACTGTATATACAAGTGTACGACATCAGTATGTACTTCATATACAAGTGTACGATATCAGTATGTACTGTATATACAAGTGTACGATATCAGTGTGTACTGTATATACAAGTATACGATATCAGTGTGTACTGTATATACAAGTGTATGGTATCAGTGTGTACTGTATATACAAGTGTACGATATCAGTGTGTACTGTATATACAAGGGTACGATATCAGTATGTACTGTATATACAAGTGTATGATATCAGTATGTACTGTATGTACAAGTGTACGATATCAGTATGTACTGTATATACACGTGTACGATATCAGTATGTACTGTATATACAAGTGTATGATATCAGTATGTACTGTATATACAAGTGTGTGATATCAGTATGTACTGTGCATACAAGTGTACCGTGATTCCAATATGGACTGTATATACAAGTGTACGATATCAGTATGTACTGTATATACAAGTGTACCGTGATCCCAATATGTACTGTATATACACGTGTACGATATCAGTATGTACTGTATATACAGGTGTACGATATCAGTATGTACTGTATATACAAGTGTACGATATCAGTATGTACTGTATATACACGTGTATGGTATCAGTGTGTACTGTATATACAAGTGTACGATATCAGTATGTACTGTGTATAGACATGTACGATATCAGTATGTACTGTATATACACATGTACGATATCAGTATGTACTGTATATACAAGTGTACGATATCAGTATGTACTGTATATACAAGTGTACCGTGATCCCAATATGTACTGTATATACAAGTGTATGTTATCAGTATGTACTGTCTATACACGTGTACGATATCAGTATGTACTGTATATACAAGTGTACGCTATCAGTATGTACTGTATATACAAGTGTATGGTATCAGTATGTACTGTATATACAAGTGTTCGATATCAGTATGTACTGTATATACAAGTGTATGGTATCAGTATGTACTGTATATACAAGTGTTCGATATCAGTATGTACTGTCTATACACGTGTACGATATCAGTATGTACTGTATATACAAGTGTACGATATCAGTATGTACTGTATATACACGTGTACGACATCAGTATGTACTGTATATACAAGTGTACTATATCAGTGTGTACTGTATATACACGTGTACGATATCAGTATGTACTGTATATACAAGTGTTCGATATCAGTGTGTACTGTATATACAAGTGTATGGTATCAGTATGTACTGTCTATACACGTGTACGATATCAGTATGTACTGTATATACAAGTGTACGATATCAGTATGTACTGTATATACAAGTGTATGGTATCAGTATGTACTGTATATACAAGTGTACCGTGATCCCAATATATACTGTATATACACGTGTGCTTTGGTGTACTGTATACACAAGTGTCTCGTAATGTTTTGTATATACACGTGCACCGTACTGTACTTTGTACACAAATGTAATGTGTTGTATACCTAAGTGTACTGCAGTGTGTAGACAAGTGTACCGTCATGCCAGGAATCAGAAGGTGAACTCCTCGCTCAGTCACACAGGTAAGTGGCGAAACACAGGGAAAGTGTTCAGCCATTCCAAAAAGGCACGTAAAGCACGTGCAGAACCTGGCAAGACACGAGCGCACGTGCATTGCGGTGTTTGACGACCGACATAAATAATTAAGCCTCAAACCACACACGCACCCCCCCTTCCCACCCGCAAGGGAAACAACATCCGGGTCACGAGGACAAGGTGTGAAGCACCTGCACGCTGCAGGGAGTAGCGGCGCTTGTCATCAGGCTGATCAAACAGTTTTTTTAAATTTTAATTTGACGCATGCAGATGGAATAAGGTCGCGCACATCATCATCGCAGAACTGCGACACCAACAGTTGCCGACCGACGCCAGGTGAGAACAAGACTCGCCTACGTCACAGCAACGATCGGCGCTCACGTCACAGCGGTACACGTCGATGCGCAGGCCTCCAGGTGCACAAGGAGTCGTTAACAAGATGTGACGGTGAGTTGGGGGGTGGGGAGGGATGGGATAGGAGGAGTGGAGGAGGAGGAGGATGCCGTCTCTCTAATTGTCGGCTGTCATTTCCCTCCTCTGTCAATGCAGGAGACAGTTTTAGTAGCTGCAGGCAGGGCCACACCAGTTGTTGTCAACGCTCGAGATACGATGTGCAACCGAAACATCTGCACTCTGCGTGAACGAAAACACACACACACACACACTTGCGCGCGCACGCACGCACGCACGCACGCACGCACGCACGCACTCGGATGATAATCATGTGGTCAAGTATTACAAACTTTTCAAACCGCGTTTGGGTCAGCGACTGACCACACACAAGACTATGGTCCCCATAAGATTCTAACGGAACTCAACGGTTCCTGCCGTCTAGTGACGTCACAGCCAACTGATCCACGTGGTGTAACATGTCAATATTAAAAGCAACCTGACAACACTGACACTGATCCTCATCCAAGTGCTTACCTGCGTTGCTATTTATAGATATGCACCGCCTGACCCAGAGAGCACGGTCGTCACGGCTGACTTGCGAGTCGCGGTTGACTTTGTATTGCAGGTGCCCGGGGGTGGGGGGGGGCTTGGGTCAACACCCGAGACGCTGTCGATACCCGAGGGCTGGTCATGCTCACTGGAGCTGCCTGTCTGCCTGTCTGCCTGTCTGGCCAATAAAACAAACATCAAACAAACTGCGATGCGTTCTGTGCGCGTGAAAGACGTTGAGGTTCAATGCTGTCTTGTCTCCCCATCACTTTCAGCCAGGACGCCATCTTCTTCTTGTGATCATGTCAACAAGACATTACTGTTTCCTTGTCATCTCAAATGGTATTATTTTTTGTTGTGCAAATAAATTGTCAAGGATATCATGGGGAGTAACAACGTGCGAGACATTTCCCAGACAGGATGATGTTCATCAACATAACAAGTGTCGATGATATACTTAAACAGAACTTTGACTCATGACCTCTCCCTTCTCTTCTGCTTTTGTCATCGACTTCCACGTCTCTTACTGGCCCCACAACTTCAATCGTGATTTACGGACGGTTTCCATGGCAACAAGGGATGTTTTACGAGTGTTTAAGGTCGACCTCAGACGAGTGTCGCTCTAGTGATTTTCGGCGAGAGTTTGAAGCTGACGACCCGAGGGAGGACTGAAGAAAGTGGTTAGCTGGTAAAGTCGCAGACTCACAGGCCAAGTCTCGGCCCTCAACCTTCCACAGACATGAAAAGAAAAAAGTGCAGGAAATGGAGACCCAGTCCTCCACTGAAGCTTTTGAAGGCGAGCAGTGGACTAAAGATGATCCATTTATTCGTCTGCTCGAACATTTGAACTGCAGTTAACCACCATCGCCGTTTGACGCCCCGAAGACCCTCAGACAACAGCCAGCCCTCGTCTGTGGCAGACAGTTAGAGGGACAGCATGTCGGGCGGAATAGGTTTCATTCATTTCCCTTGGGTGGGCAACGGGTTAATCGGGGCTGAGCATTATTCAGTACAAATCGTGAAGTACAAACAGATTGAGTTTATTTGTTCCATCAGTGTTTCCTTATAAGTTCTGAGGGAAAGGCTCAATAAATAATGCGATTGCATAAGTGTTCTGGGGCCAGTTGCACAACACATTTCTAATTATAAACACTTTTAGGCCTTAACTCTATTTAGATAATCAGTTTAAAGTGCACGCCACAGTTGTAGAATTTTTAAAACTAAAACTGCTGTAAGTAAGATAAAGTTGTTTAAGTCTGACTGTCCGTCCTGTCAGTACAATTTTTTTTTTTTTTTGGGGGGGGGGTATGTCCTTGTGAAATGGCTAAGAAGAGATTTCGCTTCTTTAGAACAGTTTTAAGGTTTAGAAACGTGTTGTGCAGCTGGCCCCTGGTTTCGATGTACCCGGGGTAGCAGGACCCCACTTACACTGCTGCTAACGATGGATGCCCTCAAGGAGCATGAAGGCGAGACATGCGCTGTCTGGAACAGGGACTTGGGACTTGGGACCATCCATGAAGGACTGATGGATGTTGTGGTGAGGGAAGAAATTTTTGGAGATGAAAAAGACCGGAAGTCAGAAGCTAAGGTTGCGGTGATCTTGGCCGTCGTCTTGCTGGCGTTTGATGAAGATAACAGCTTGAAAAACACACACACACACACACACACACACACACACACACAGTTCCTTTAGTTTTACAAACAACAGACACAGTAGTTGACTGCTGTGAGTGTGAAAGCCGTTGTGATGCCAGTTGTTGTCAGATGTCGCATGGCAGCGCGCGCCAGGTCAGCAGTTCTGAAGAAAACTGCAGAAGTGAGGAAACTGCAGTAAACAACATGCTGCGCCTTTCTGTCCTTCACCTTCATGCACCAAGAAGTCAAGGCCGTGCGCAGCTCAAAGTTCACTTGAGGAGAGTTCATGGCGACCCGGCGATGATGCAACCAAGTCACAGAACTGAGGATGTTTTGACGAGGATGTGAGGGGGGGCAGGAGGATGAGTGGGATGGGTGCTGACGTTGGTCTTGACGTGGAGATGGTGTTGGGGGAGAAGACTACGGGGTGGGGGGATGAGATCGACAGCAAATCCATTCCACCACCCCGACCACCACGACCCACTCTTCACAAACACACGCAGCACATAACAAGAGAGGTTTTTCTTCTTTTTTATCATAGAAAAGAAAACTTGCCTTTTGACAGTGTTTGGAATATTAGTTGACTGTTTCGCTGCATGTGTGTGTGTGTTGGGGGGAGGGTGAGTGCGTGTGTGTGCGCACTGGAATGGGGGTGGGTGGGTGGGTATGTGAGTATTTGTGTTATTTAAGTGTGAGTGCGTTTGTATGCATGTGTGCGTATGCGAGTTCAGACATCTATGTGACCGTGCGTGAGCACTTTTCCTTGTCACACATGTGTGTGTGTGTGTGTGTGTGTGTGTGTGTGTGTGTGCGCGCGCGCGTATCGAGAAAAAGTCGATGCAGTGCACGTGTCGTCAGAGTTACTCGCCGACCCAGGAGGGTGGGGAGAGGAGAAGACAGCGAAGGGGACAAATGGTCGGGAAGGACCTGCTGCTGCAGATGTGAATAGTCTCACTGTGCTCCGTAAACAGGTTTTTTTTAATTATTATTTTTTCCTCCCACGTGCACGCTTGTTGTTTCGTCACTCCCGCACGCACTTCAATGTTATGGAGCGCGTGGCTGTGCGCACGGCGCGAGGGGAGGGTGGGTGGGGGAGACTGGGGCACACAAGGGGTTGGCGGTCAGGTCGGCGCTGACAGACGATGCAGATGCACTTTCTCCATCAAAGCGCGTGTCCTGTCTCTTTCGCTTCCAACCCCCCCCCCTTCCTCCCATGGACTTCCATCTCCCTTCTGGTCACACACTTGACTTCCACGCAGGGCAGCGAGCGAGAGACGAGGCTTGTGTGTGATGCCAGTGATGGCCCCCATTCTTCGCCGAGCTTACAGTTCGACAATTCGCCTGCTTCACACCTTGTAGTGTACATCAGTAGAGTCTACACAGAAATACACAAACACCATCACCATCTTCGGCATCATTATCATCATCGTCATAAGCAGCAGCAGCAACAACAACAACAGCAACAGCCGCAGTAGCATCGTTACACAAATTCTTCCCATCCCTGGTGACATGGTCGAAGATGTTTTGTCGCATTCTTGATGGTAAACTTGTTTACAAAGTCGTGATCTTGAGATGCCGACATGTTTTCCTAATCTGTCTGCACTCTGTGTGATGTCTCAGCCTCCTGCACTGTAGTGTGCTCCACCTTTGCTCTGATTACAATTATCGCACCCCTAGCGCCCTCTATAGGAGTGAGAGAAAAAAGGGAACATAAAACTGGAGAAGGATAGAGAAGATAGAAGAGAATAAAAAAGGAAACGAAATGAGACAGAAAGAGGGATGCACGCTCTCCAACAGCAAGACAGAGATGTGGATGGTTCGCCGTCAGGTCAGGGACTTCACGGAGAGACTCTGAGAGTTCAAGTCGGGAAATTATTTAAGGGGAAAGAACAGAAACTGATTGTAGCCTCCTTTGACTCAATCTCGAAGACGGTGAGACGGTTATCACCGGCTTGAAACTTTAGATGGAGTCTTTCTACAAGAGCAAGGTAGGCGATGATGAAGAGAGAAAACTTTGTTGGAGTTGTCAATCAGAAGGTCGTTAATTAACACCTTCATTGAATGAATGAATGAATGAATGAATGAATATTTTACCAGAAACGATAGAATATAAGCCTTAACCTTAAAGGGTTACTTGTTTGCCATGACCTACACTAACACAATAACTCCAACACAATTCCCAAAAGATAACAAGCGTACGTGTGGTACACCGTGATGAAGCAATGCTGATATTGATTACACTCGGCAACATCCATTCTGCTTCATAAACAGTAAGACAGTCGGGCCATGTGCGCCACGCAACACAAAACATGACACCCGTCATAACCAGGGTTGTAAAGAATACAGAACAGGCGGGGTGGCGGGGTGGCGGGTGGCGGGGTGCGGCGACGTGCAGCTGGCAGCAGGTGACTTGTGTTTTTGCACTCACACATTTGCATCTGCGTGTTTGGAAAGGGCTGGGGGGAGGAAGCATGAATATAATTTGTATTAAAATGAAAGTCCAGCCCGACACAGGGTGGAGATCGGTTAGTTTTGTCATCTTGTTATCCAGAACAGACGTCTGAGGCAGGAGGCGGCGTCACGAGGGGGAGGGAGACAGGAGATGGTCGCAGCATCTGTTTTTGCGCTCGTCTGTCAAAGTTGTCAACTTTTGGGGCGAAAGCCGAGTGTGTTTCCTTCAAGTGACATATCGCTCACATAATTACCATAATGTCACAGATGTAAGCCACAAACTACGTCAACATTTACAATTACAAATTATATCAAACATCCCAATATTATTATCAGCATCATCATTTGGAAAACTGATCATATATATCATATATATATATATCATAATAGATGGCATATATATATCATAATAGATGGCATATATATATCATAATAGATGGCATATATATATCATAATAGATGGCATATATATATATATATCATAATAGATGGCATATATATATCATAAAGGACGACATATATATAGACAGCATAAGAGATGGTTGAACTCAGTCTGTCGTGAAAATGATCTTGCAAATTTCTTTGAATGTATTTGAGATCATTTTAGCCGGGAAAGAAACAGTTTGTGAACTTATTTCTGGACTTCGTTGTCTGTAAGCAGCTTGGGGTTCACTTATTTTGTGGAGGAGCGTATTACCAGATTCAGTTCTCGCTGTGTTACATTTTTATTTTGTGGCTGGGTCAGCACGACTGTTTTAAAATTTCCTTTTTAGTATTTTGTGTTTGTAAGGTCTTTTACATTTACATATAACCTTTCTGGTTAAAATCATAATCCAGAAAAGAAGATGGAGATGGTTACAGCATGTGTGCAGAATGAAACCAGAGGCAACCACCTAAAATAGTCGTTCACTTGACACTGATGACTAAAGGATACGTAGTCGGTCAAAAGAAAGATGATGAAGAAACCGACCTGCAACAACAGAAACAAGTTTGCTGCTGACAGACAACAACGGATGGCTTGTGTATCAAAGAAGACAAGGTACACAGTAACGTTTCTGGTTAAATGTGTGATTCTGACGAGAAGTATTAATATTTTTCTTTTTGATAAATGTATTTATTATCCTGCTCATCTGTTAACTTCATTGTAGATTCTCTAGTCTCTTTTCACTGGACTTAGACTTTATTTTAGTCATTATTGGGACTGACCACAGCACCCATTAAATGTTCAAGTCAGTTGAGTGTTTGTTAGCCTTCAGCTAGTGTTGCTTTCTGCGCAACCATTGGACTGCAGTTAGTATTTGGCGTCATAAACGGCGTTTCTAGGCAAATGGTTTGTAGGCTATGGTTTACCACTTCCTGCTTCGCTTTTTGTGCAGTGGTGCAGTGGCGTAGTAAGAGCCCGGCTTTTGGGGGGTAAACCCCATGGTGACAGTGAACGACGGCCGCATTCTGGTCCCCTCCGTATCTTTTTTTTTTTAAGTGGCTGGTTGTCCCCCTTACCCACCTGGTTCCTACGCCACTGAGATGAGAAGACATATATAAGTACTGAGGTTGACGAAAGCAGATATTTGTTGTTTTATGTTTAACTTTATTGTGCTTGTATTTCTAAAACGCAATTTTCCTCAATACGTTTTACAAGAAAATCTACCAATCGTCCCCCAAGTTAACAGATTTTGGCAGACGATAGCGTAATGCATGTAGTAGTGGAGACAACTAAGTCATGCTCATAATTTCAAGATGGTAAGAGTTCTTTCCCTTTCACTGTTTCCGATGCCAGTGTTTACACTAAGCACACATTCTCGCGGAATGTGGTTTCAATGGTTCTGTGGGATCTCCATGATGTTTTATAAAACGTTTGAATAATATTGTTAACTTTTAAACGTGTATTTCAGATAACCTAGCATTTTGACTACCATAAGTAAACACTGCATTTTGGGATCATTTGTTAGTCTAATATACCCTTTCCTGCCCGACAGTCATTATCAATTAGTGGCGCGATTAACCTAAAATATGATCACAGTAGTGAGTAGTATTATAGTAGTAAAAACCCTCGCCTGTTATCATTGAAGAGAGAGGGTCTGGGTTCAGATCTCGTCTCGGCTTACTTTCTGTATGTAACACCTGTTCAAAAGGCTTGCCATCAGGGGTTTCCTCCGTTCTCCTCACGTCTGGGAAGCGGGTGGCCGAGAGGTTAGAGCGGTGGTGTCCGAACTGAGAGCGTGCTGGTTCTATCCTGATAAGTGCAGCAAACTTCCCCCAGTCGACCCAGCTGGCGGGAATGGGTAGCTGACTACTTAGAGGGTTGGGGAAGGTGAGGCAGCGAGGGAGAGATGGGCACCGCCCTCACATACAGCTGGCCCCGGGAAAAAGTGAGGCCTCTAACATCTCACCCCCCAACGGGGGATGACCTAAATCTTTTTTGCTTCTCCTCTCATAGTGCAGAATCACCTCTAGGTGGAAGCACTTTCCCAATAAACCAACTAACCCACCCACCTACGAACCAACCCATCCACCTATAATATTGGACAAAGCCCTAGGTCGCGAAATTTTTGCAGCTTTTGTTCATATTTCACTCTCTCTAAGCTCTTGTCAGGTTCCGTAGATTGTTAGGCTCGCTCTGAATCTGTTATGAAACGTGCTCCTCCCCGTCGTCCACGCGACAGTAGTTGCGTCTTTCACTCTAGTAAACATGAGTCCAGTCCATGCAGTTGCATTTTGTGGTTTTCTCCGCTTGCTAAAGTGTAGACCTGTAAATGTTGACTTTTGCACCTCCTTCAATGCGAGAGTTCACGCGACGACCGGTGTATTTACTTATTTTTATTTTTTTGCCCGTCGACTTAACAGCGTCGATGATCTGATTCTCGACCGACATAAATTGACGGACGTATTTGAATAAATGTTATAAATTCTCGCTGTCGCACATAACACAACAGGACACGAGACAGGATCAGTGATAGTGAATAGACTGAATACTACTCCGCATCTTCCACAGGACACGTGGTGTGACGTCACATCTAGTTTCTCAAGCCATGACGATTACGACTCAGTCCAATAAAAGGATTCAGCCTCATATTAGGACCGATTAGCGTGGTGGTGGTTTTTTTTTTTTCAAATGTAAATCCCGTTTTCCAGAACGTTCGAGCAAATGTCTGGACAGTGGGGTGGGGGGGGATTACCAGTATTGATTTCGACTCCACTCACCCATGCTCTGTGTCACCTACATGGTGTGAAGCTCGCCATGCTGCCAGATCAAGTGTCAATTATTCAGCAGCTATAGGACAGCGGCTCGTCTCTATTTATTTCGATAAAATTGTGTTTAAGAGGAGCGTTGGACGAAAACGTTGGTCCACAGCCGAAAGGTCGCAGCTTTTCCAGGTATGACAGCATGAGTACCACAGCCCCCCCCCCTCTCGTACCTGTTCGCAGTACGGCAACGGTCACATGCATGACTGCTGTGGTGCAGCTCAATGCACTGAAGTGACCCCCGTGTCACGGCTTTGTGTTGGTCCGCTGACCTCTTAGACTTGTTGAGGTGAGGCGGTTACCAACAGAGGACATGGACTTGGGGGGGGGGTGTCTACCTAGTTACCTGCAGTTACTTCACCTGCCAGTCTCGTGCAGGCCAGTCACTAGGGTTAAGAGGACTACACAGGGGAACAGGACGGCCCCTGATTTCCTCCTGTTGCCCCCGGGGCAAGGACGTGCCCTTACTTCATAATTACAGCTCCTGGGTGGGGGGGGGGGTTCAGTGAGAAGTCTGCTCAGGCTTACGTCACAACCTGGCTGAAACTGTAGCGACCTGTCGGTTAATTCAAATCGTAGCTTCAGCAACCAGCATCAGCGATCAACTTTTGTTACCTGTGTGAACATTGAAGACAGGGGGGGGGGGTGTGGGCGGAAATAGTTCCGCTGTCAAAGATATTGAAAACTAATCAATAAACATCCTTTCAATCTTTTTCCCTCGCACTTGCTTTGTTGATGAAATTTGCTCTTTTACAGGAAAAAACACGGCATTTATCCAACTTAATGTTGAGCGACGCCAGTGGATTGTAAAATATTGTTGGCGAACAGACAAGAAAGTGACAAGACATGAACAGGAACTTTCATCTCCACAAACTCGCAATGTTCAAGTGAACATTCTCTCGCATGTGACTTTAAACATTGCAGTTGCTCTGTGTGATATTGAAGTGAGATAGAGCCGCCGCTAGGGGGATGCGGGGCCTATGGAAGCCGACACAACAAACGTAGCAGGGCAATAACAAGTGGTGGATGTCTTGCGAATAATGAATAACTATAATATATTATCAGCTTGATAACAACAACGGGCACAACTGGCTCACACACTAACGTGCAAACGAATTTACTCCGCTGAAAAGGAAAAGACATGAATGTTTAGAATGTCAGGCTAATTACAGTCTGGCTCAGTCCCACGGTGCACTGGTTAGCGCCGAGCCCCCATCAGGCGGGGGGCCTTAGGCGGTCACCCTGCTCCTCCCGCCCCCTTAGCGCCGGCTCTGAGTGATAAGTACTTAAAGTGTCTACTTTTTGAGCTGAGGGAACGATCTTGTAACTTTCCCAAAGGGAACCAAACAAAAAAAAAAAGACGCATCAATCGGTTCGACCCTCCCAAACTGTCCTGTGCTTGAATGCCAGTAATTCCCACTAACAGAACTCTCTCTCTCTCTCTCTCTGCCAGTAATTCCCACTAACAGAACTCTCTCTCTCTCTGCCAGTAATTCCCACTAACAGAACTCTCTCTCTCTCTCTGCCAGTAATTCCCACTAACAGAACTCTCTCTCTCTGCCAGTAATTCCCACTAACAGAACTCTCTCTCTCTCTGCCAGTAATTCCCACTAACAGAACTCTCTCTCTCTGCCAGTAATTCCCACTAACAGAACTCTCTCTCTCTCTGCCAGTAATTCCCACTAACAGAACTCTCTCTCTCTCTCTGCCAGTAATTCCCACTAACAGAACTTACTCTCTCTCTCTGCCAGTAATTCCCACTAACAGAACTCTCTCTCTCTCTGCCAGTAATTCCCACTAACAGAACTCTCTCTCTCTCTCTCTGCCAGTAATTCCCACTAACAGAACTCTCTCTCTCTCCAAGTAATTCCCACTAACAGAACTCTCTCTCTCTCTGCCAGTAATTCCCACTAACAGAACTCTCTCTCTCTCTGCCAGTAATTCCACTAACAGAACTCTCTCTCTCTCTCTGCCAGTAATTCCCACTAACAGAACTCTCTCTCTCTGCCAGTAATTCCCACTAACAGAACTCTCTCTCTCTGCCAGTAATTCCCACTAACAGAACTCTCTCTCTCTCTCTGCCAGTAATTCCCACTAACAGAACTCTCTCTCTCTCTGCCAGTAATTCCCACTAACAGAACTCTCTCTCTCTCTGCCAGTAATTCCCACTAACAGAACTCTCTCTCTCTGCCAGTAATTCCCACTAACAGAACTCTCTCTCTCTGCCAGTAATTCCCACTAACAGAACTCTCTCTCTCTGCCAGTAATTCCCACTAACAGAACTCTCTCTCTCTGCCAGTAATTCCCACTATTAGAACTCTCTTTCTCTGCCAGTAATTCCCACTAACAGAACTCTCTCTCTGCCAGTAATTCCCACTAACAGAACTCTCTCTCTCTGCCAGTAATTACCACTAACAGAACTCTCTCTCTCTCTGCCAGTAATTCCCACTAACAGAACTCTCTCTGCAAGTAATTCTCACTAACAGAACTCTCTCTCTCTCTCTGCAAGTAATTCTCACTAACAGAACTCTCTCTCTCTCTGCCAGTAATTCCCACTAACAGAACTCTCTCTCTCTCTCTCTGCCAGTAATTCCCACTAACAGAACTCTCTCTCTCTCTCTCTCTCTCTCTCTCTCTGCCAGTAATTCCCACTAACAGAACTCTCTCTCTCTCTCTCTGCCAGTAATTCCCACTAACAGAACTTACTCTCTCTCTCTGCCAGTAATTCCCACTAACAGAACTCTCTCTCTCTCTGCCAGTAATTCCCACTAACAGAACTCTCTCTCTCTCTCTCTGCCAGTAATTCCCACTAACAGAACTCTCTCTCTCTCTGCCAGTAATTCCCACTAACAGAACTCTCTCTCTCTCTCTGCCAGTAATTCCCACTAACAGAACTCTCTCTCTCTGCCAGTAATTCCCACTAACAGAACTCTCTCTCTCTCTGCCAGTAATTCCCACTAACAGAACTCTCTCTCTCTCTCTCTGCCAGTAATTCCCACTAACAGAACTCTCTCTATCTCTCTCTCTGCCAGTAATTCCCACTAACAGAACTCTCTCTCTCTCTCTCTCTGCCAGTAACTCCCACTAACAGAACTCTCTCTCTCTCTCTGCCAGTAATTCCCACTAACAGAACTCTCTCTCTCTCTCTGCAAGTAATTCTCACTAACAGAACTCTCTCTCTCTCTCTGCAAGTAATTCTCACTAACAGAACTCTCTCTCTCTCTCTCTCTCTCTGCAAGTAATTCTCACTAACAGAACTCTCTCTCTCTCTCTCTCTCTGCAAGTAATTATCACTAACATAACTCTCTCTCTCTCTGCTAGTAGTTCCCACTAACAGAACTCTCTCTCTCTCTCTCTGCTAGTAGTTCCCACTAACAGAAATCTTCTATCTCTCTCTCTCTGCTAGTAGTTCCCACTAACAGAACTCTCTCTCTCTCTCTGCCAGTAGTTCCCACTAACAGAACTCTCTCTCTCTCTCTGCCAGTAGTTCCCACTAACAGAACTCTCTCTCTCTCTCTGCCAGTAGTTCCCACTAACAGAACTCTCTCTCTCTCTGCCAGTAATTCCCACTAACAGAACTCTCTCTCTCTCTGCCAGTAATTCCCACTAACAGAACTCTCTCTCTCTCTCTGCCAGTAATTCCCACTAACAGAACTCTCTCTCTCTCTGCCAGTAGTTCCCACTAACAGAACTCTCTCTCTCTCTCTGCCAGTAGTTCCCACTAACAGAACTCTCTCTCTCTATCTCTGTCTCTCTCTCTCTGCCAGTAGTTCCAAATAAGCAATTAACCGTCAGCAAGCCATTGCAGGTCTTTAACCTTTTTCCCCAGCATTATGTACGACCGTGAATGCTCCAAATTTGATCTTCCGGTTGTTGGTGGCTTATGAGAAATGAAAATCGCTTTATTTTCACGGACAGCCCAGACCCGCCGGCGCTGCTAAAAAAAAAAAGTGTCCATTTGTGTGGCTGAGGTGGCGTACCAGCCGCACACGAGTGTTGATGTGTCCATGTCCTCAACACTGCACAGGAAAGAGCTCAGAGCGCTACAGTTCCTTCCTTTCACGGCATCATAATAATCCACAACATCTTCAACATCGAAGAATTTGCGAAAACAAAACATCAGGAACTAGAAACTGACGTCCGCCTGGTGTTTTGTGCAACACTCCTCCACCTGCAGAGCCTGCGTCTACCGTTCACACACAAGAACACGCCAATACATTATACAAGGACCCGATGTTTAATATCGCCAGGTTTATTAAGCATCATATCATCGCCGAGAATACGGACCCCAGGAATACAAAGCCGCCCCACGTGTCTATTTACAGGAGACATTTGGGTGTATCCTGTCATAAATGCTGCAATTTTGTTCAGAACATGCTTAGGAATACATTGGATGGATGGATGGATGGATGGATGGATGGATGGATGAACAATGGGATATGAGAATTTCTTTGAATCAGGCCTGACGTGCAGGGCCGTGTATCCGTCATCCCCAGAAGTGTTGGGGGTTAAATGGATGTACATGTACAGATCACGTGGTAATGAGCGATGCCCTGTAACTGATTCCCACAGAGGGAACAGGTGACGTCACTGGGGCCGTTAAGTCAGAACTGGTATCACGACGAGAGACCCGTTATCATCACCTAGGAACCTACTCGTCGTCAATTAAGAATGGGAAGGAAATGTAAGCTGGAATGAACGTACCATTTGTAGTCACAATGTTAAGTTATACAGACGCCCCTGTGTGAAGCATCTCTTAGTGTCGGCAAGTCTGTACAGGGTATATATATATATACCCCCACACCCTACAGGAGGTATGGTGTCGGTAAGTCTGTACAGGGTATATATATATATATACCCCCACCCCTACAGGAGGTATGGTGTCGGTAAGTCTGTACAGGATATATATATATATATACCCCCACCCCTACAGGAGGTATGGTGTCGGTAAGTCTGTACAGGGTATATATATATATATACCCCCACCCCTACAGGAGGTATCTTGGTGTCGGTAAGTCTGTACAGGGTATATATATATATACCCCCACCCCTACAGGAGGTATCTTGTCGGCAAGTCTGTACAGGGTATATATATACCCCCACCCCTACAGGAGGTATGGTGTCGGTAAGTCTGTACAGGGTATATATATATACCCCCACCCCTACAGGAGGTATCTTGTCGGCAAGTCTGTACAGGGTATATATATATATACCCCCACCCCTACAGGAGGTATCGTGTCGGCAAGTCTCTACAGGGTATATATATATACCCCCACCACTACAGGAGGTATCGTGTCGGTAAGTCTAGCCATTGTACATGTATATACAGAACTACATGACGTATCTATAGTCAAGTATGTACAATGTACAGCTACACACGCCTAGCAAGTACCTCATAGTTAAGTCTGTACACTGTACACCCACATGGACCACCTGGCACTGATGGCTGTTGGTGTAGACATCCCTACACAAGATACATTGTCGTTGTCTGTACAGTGTACGTGTACACTCGCCTGTTTCTCTAGTCTGTACATACACAGTTGCAGTGCGGGAAGCCCAGAGTTTCATCCCGCAGTCTTGTGGCTAGAGCGTGGTGACCTTACGACCCGCGTTGTCTGTGGCGGTGCAGGTGTCAGGTATGCTAGCGCAGCGTTCACACCACTGACTGCCCTCCCCTGGCGGCTCCGCCTGCAGACTGTGCAGCACGTCCAGCAACTCAGCCCGCTCCTGCTGTAGCCGCTCCATGTCCTGACTCCGCTTGTCGTCCACCTCCAACAGCAGCTTGACCTGGCGCGTGACCAGACGACAAACATTACTGCGCGCTACCAACACTCTGGTCAAGCGGACCATCTTGGAAATAAAAAAGGCCAACCACAAGCAAGGTGCAGCAATGACAGAGTTTTTAGATCTACACCTTGGCAAAGATGTCTTCGACAGAACTATCATATGGGGGGGGGGGTGTCTAGCTGCGTCATAGGGCGGGCTATGCTATTTTGTGAGAGGGGAGAGCGGGTAGGATCGATGTTTGAGAGGGGTGTGAGGTTGGGCGTTGGTTGGTGTTGTGTGTGATTTATGAAGTGGGGTTAGGTTTAGGGTTTGGGTTTGGGTTAGGAGTAGGGTTTGGGTTAGGGTATCTTGTAGTGAATTGAGCAGACGACAAATGTTGAGGACTGGTCGAGTGACGTTATGGTGATTGACATGGAGGTGTGTTAAATGACTGGCTGGTTTTGGGATGGTTTTAATCATGTGATATTTGGTGCGGGAAAGTTTGTTGATTTCATGTTAGCAGACGAGAGAAAGTCGAGAGGAGACAAGATGGCGAGTGTGGATGGAAATTTGGGGAAAATTTGTGGTGCAGTTGTGGCTTTCAAAGAAAAGTTGAGAGGTGCGCGGAGCCTGGAAACTACAGGAGTAAAAAGTTAAGAATGGGTGGAAAAGTGACTAGGTTGTTTGTTTGGAGTTTAGTGGAAGACTTTGAGTTGGGGTTTTTTTTTTGAGTTTTTACGTGAATATCGATTGATTAAGAAGAGTAATACGTGTAGCAGCTCTGGTGAGGAGATGCGTCTGGAGAAGGTTTCGATAGGAGATAAGTATCGATGGCGCTGTAGGAAAGTTTATAACAAGAAGAAAAGGAGGGTGTAGCAAGGAGACAGAAGAAGTTGAGTGATGTGATAGATTTACGCAATTTTCGGGGAAGGACAAATTTTGTTTATTTTTGGATATTATTTCTCGGAAAAATTGGAGTAAAGATTCGAAGAAGATGGGGAAGACGACATCAGGACAAATTTTGTTCATTTCTGGATATCATTTCTCGGAAAAATTGGAGTAAAGATTCGAAGAAGATGGGGAAGACGACATCAGGACAAATTTTGTTCATTTCTGGATATCATTTCTCGGAAAAATTGGAGGAAGGATTCGAAGAAGATGGAGCAGACGATATCAGGGGAGTTTAACGAGGAGAGAGCAGAAGATGAGTGACGTGATAGTGACGTCACTATTTTGCATAGCTCCGCCTACAGGTAAGCCATTTTTGTTATGGCCGTCGTGTTCCCCCCGCCCCCAATAAGAAAGCTGTTCCATGTCTTCCCCCAAGAAACAGCGTCCGTTTAAATTATATTTAAATATGACGCGTGTGCATTATAGAAACAGATTTCTAGGGCAGGGGGGGGGGGATTTCTGAGCAAATGACACCGGCCTAGCAAAGATTACAGGGAATCACTAAAGCATTCTTAGAGAGATTAGAACAACAAACAATAAGATGCATAATCTTATATCTATATCTGTGTCCTTTCGTATCTTCACGAAATAATTTTCTGAGACGTGCACACACACACACACACACACACACACACACACACACACACACACACAGCGTCATGGCTGTGCTGTGGGTAGCTGACCTGTTGCGACACTAGGGCCAGGTCCTCTTTGAGCTGCTGTATGCTGGCCTGCAGCATGGCCTCGCGCTGTATCATGTGACCGCGTTCATTGTCCAGCAGCAGTTGAGTCTCCTGCCGTTGGTGCTCCAGCTTCCCCAACAGCTCCATCCGCAGAACCTGGCATATGAGAGCATAGAGCTCACATACATGACGGCAGAGAGGTCATAGACATGACGGCAGAGAGGTTATAGACATGACGGCAGAGATGTCATAGACATGACACAGCAAGTGACAGACACGACGGGACACAGGCCACAGGCCACATAAACCGCTAATGAGACATGACACATCTAGTGAAAGAATTCACAGACTGACAAAGCTAATGGCAGACGTGACAATACAGAGGTTAGACTTGACACCAGAGAGGTAACAGGTATGACTGCACAAAGGTCACTGACACGAGAGTCAAAGGTCACAGCTGACAGCACACAAGTCACAAATGCAGTTCGTTAGACATGACAGCATAAAGGTCACCGACAAAGCTAGCCAAGTGTACAAGCGCACGGAGGTCTGACTTGGCACAAAGAGGTCAGAGATATAACATAAGTACAGACGTCACCGATCACGTGATAGCCAGAGGTCAAACTGGACTAACAGTAACAGTCGTGCGGACTGACAAGGGTACTAACAGTGAGCGCAACTCACCTCAATGCACGTCCTCAGCTCGGCCAGACAGTTGTGTTCACGGTCATCCGCCGTCAGCAGCAGGAGGCCGCACCCCTTGGTGCACTCCACTCTACCATCATCACCTCCCCCCGCTGACCCGTCCCATTGCTCCATATGTAGTCACGTGTCAGCTGGTCCGTGAGCGCTGACGGAGTCCAACGAGTGCAACGTGGAGCAACTGCTACCCCCAGCAGTGTAGCCCTGTAACTCTCAGTGTGGTCACTGAGCCGCCCAAGTGACGAGGCCTCTTCAGCCCAAGCTACGAAGCTTCACGTACTGACCGGAGAAACAAAGTTGCTGAACTGAAAGAAGAAAATACAAATTGATCAAAGGATTAAAAAGATCCTGATCCCCACGACATCTAGCGTGACTGCGTGACAGTGAAGCACGTGAGGACGTTACATCTGGAGCTTGTTCCGGCTCTCCAGTCCCCACGCAGTCACATCAGCACGCGCTGTCGCCCCTGACTGTGATACAGAAGAGACTCGTATAACAAATAATGAACACAAGCGCCAACACACACACAAACACTCACACAGAGTGAGACTCATGGACACATACAAAGAAGAAAGTCGCTTACGTACAGGCTACACACAGCAGACAGCGAACTGCCATCCGGTCGGCAGGTACGTAAACGGTTGAACTCCACTGCCAGGTACAAGGCGGTGTTCGACAGGGCGTGAACTAAAGTGTATAGACTGCTGACTATTGACTGTCGTGGGTCAGGTAAGTCTACAAAGTGTTGAAGTGGTGGTAGGACGAAAGTTGCCGCTCACCTGTGGCCGTAGCAGAATGGGGAGGGAGGGAGGGAGTCACGCGACGGGAGGAACTATACCTGTCGTTGCTGAACACTGACCTTGTGCGTGGGGTGCGGAGACCCGTCGATATTACCCCGTGTGCTGCGCCTCACAGGGCAAGCAGACAATCGATCACACTGCGTCTACTAGCTGCACGTGAACCATGGCCCCATGCTGACCCCACTGACAAATAGATAAGCGGATAAACATGTTCTGAAAAGCCTTTCAAATGTTTATAATGTATGCGCGACAGTCTTCCCGTTCAGTAGAAAGTAAGACCATGATCACTAATAGCAAAGAAAGGATGGGATATTTTAAACCATACTTATCTCTCTCGCACACACACACACACACATTCAGACGGAAGGGGAGAATTGGTATTTTACGCCGAACCAGCAACTACGGCTATATCTCGGCAAGGCAGCTAGCCCTGTAAACAGTGCCCGAGACCAGGACAGCCAATACTGACAGAGAGCACACGAGTACGCTGGTAATCATCATCAGTATCCATTCTCTCTCGCGAGCAAGACCAGCAGGACAAAGGGACGTCACAGGCCAAGATGGTCAATAAATCATATCACTGACTTACTAGATATAGCTCAGTGCCTATATCACAGGGCGGGACGACAAACAAATCCACATCATAGGCTGGCTAAGACGCTAATTAAAGTCCACAAGAAATGTATGCAGGAAGCAACTACGGCAAACCAACCTTCGCCGATGAACTTACACAAGCATCATAACTGCTGTTCCCTAACAGAGATGAGGTCAACAGAATGACTGGCTTAAAAAGTTTTCAACCAAGGATGGGGTCCACCAAGTAGACCTGGGGCCATCCTGCACCCACAGAGCAAGAACATTAACTGCTATCGGGTCCTACCTGTCAGGCTTGTTTCTACTTCACGTCAGACACTGCACTCGATGGAGAGATCCAACCAAAATGTACATCCAGACAGGAACACCTGGCGGTCACGACTGAAGCCGACACCTGTTGCACGGATGCTGAGCAGTGACGCCGATACACGAACAAGCCACCTCACCAGGAAGTCTACCTGCGCCGTGTGCAGTAGTGACGCAAGAGGTGTGCGCGTGTACAGACCCGGACCGCGCTCTCGACAGGCATGGTGCACGATGGACCTTGGTCGATCAACAAGTCATCTTGTCGAGTGTTCCTTGCCGTTCACAATCAGGCGAGAAAAGCCGAGATTTCTATTACTCGCTTCGCGCCTCTTTCATGATCTGTGGGTGTTTGCACGCATTGTTGATGGTACGAGATTTCTCTCTCTCTCCCACGCACACACGCACGAGCTTCAAGCACGGAAATGAGCTCTAAGCAATCTGTACTGTCCCGGAAGTAAAAAAGCCAAGTACAGATGAACCAACGGCGTGCGTTTCCCCGTGTATCAAACAAATTTGAAATGAACTAAAGCACTTGACAAACAGTTCGCACGACTCTTGTCCAAGTGCAAAGCACGCAATGAGCAGGAAACATCCAGTTCAACTGCTAGCTTGGTAGCAACACTGATTCCGCCGCTAGGCCAGCAGGTTCCTGGTCTGCACGCTAGTTGTCATACCAGCTATAAAGAGATGAGTCTGAAGGTTCCTGGTGTACACATTGTCACATCAGCATACAATGAACACCAGCGTGTCCAGGACACGGATTTATTTTTCCTGAAACGTCCTCGCGAAGGGAACAACTTTGGGAGTGTGAGATCAGCAACCTTGACACTACGCTAATTATTATTATAATTATAGTCAACAAATAGTTTTTGCATTATATACAACGTCTTACGTGTAATATCCGTCCACTTGGCCCGAAAACTGAGTCTAGCTCTATGGTATATATACAAGTACTTGTTAGCATTTACAGCAAACAAGTGTCCATCAGAAAGATTTGACACATATTACATAAACCCTTGTGCTTGGCCATCAATGGATCTTCACGAAAAGCGTGACAGAGATTTGTTCATGATAAGAAAAGAATAACAACCAAACACAACAACAGCAATCAGTGTTTGAGCGCAATATTTCTCAAATAACTACTGCTTCATGTACCACTATTCTAAGAGGTCGCTGTCAGGATCTGGTCTGTGACAACCTATCTAACGTGTTTTGCGCCAATCTCCTATTTCCCAGATGCTCAGATACGAAAAACAAAACCTGACTCAGGATAGGGGCCTTTGTTTCTTTGACTCAAGGAGTTACACAGGTTCTCGCAGTGACCATTGATAATGTCACACTGACAGGAAAAGGTCTCCATCACAATGCTTCACGATCTCCTTGGATGAGAGACTGAGTGCTGCTAACAGTCTTTGCAGAAACCAAATGATGACACTGGGCAGTATAGTGGAAGCGATGTCGATGAAATGTTCGAACTCCGGACAGCAGAGTGTCATCGAGGGAGGCGGAAGTAACTCTCGCTCATAGTTCAAAGTACTGAAATCAGAAGAAAGCCATAAATTAGCCAACCTTTTCTCAAAACAAATTAAACAAAGAAGCGGTTTCTGCTTTTCAAATGATCAACCAAGATATCTCCGGAATAGGCCAGGTGAGATGTGATAGGTAGTACACCTGCGATGGTCGCACAAAAGACAAGAAGCTTTTAGTCTCTGACTGAGCAGCCATGCAGTCGATGACAAATGCACCGCGTCTAGTCCTACTTTTCACAAGTCACATCGTCTTCACTTGGGGGTGTGGGCATTTTACCTGTCCTCCTCTCTTTATCTGTTGTTATAAACTCGGTGACATCCACTGTGTACAAAGTATTTCACGACAGCGTTCACTGGACTAGTTATTCGAAGTTGTAGTCGTCGCTTCTCTTTGCTGGTGCAGGCAAAAACAATAAATCGTGGAAATACTATTGCAGCCTTTACTAGATGGCCCTGATCTGGTCCACCTTTTGTTTTCCAGCTGTGCGCACTAATCTTCAGCGGGCACGAGTTCTGCGCCTTGTCGGTGTATTGATCCCTGACACACGCGCACTGATCTGTAATGCGGCTGTCGTCTGTAGTTCGTGTCAAGCGCACCTCGCATGCCACAGGCGCTGATCCCCCTTTCGCCCACAGCTAATTCACTTCAACGCTTATCAACCGCTGCCAGAGGAGGCAACAAGGTCCTTGCAAAGACCTTTTTTTTAAAAAAAAAATCCTCTTGGGGTAGGATGGTGTTGAAACTGCTCCCTCCCCTTTGCCCAGCCAGGGCAACAGGCTATCGACGAAATGATTCCTCAGAAAACGGATCACCGTGTACGTATAGAGGCGAGATTTGCCAACCACCACTGCGAGATTTCGCGTTACTACAATCTTTTCCACGCGTGGCTATGCCTTGTCTTATTTGACCAGATCTCCAGTCTGCTGCACAAGCCATTGTCCATCAAGGCGCTTTCTTCTGGCGGCAGACAGCCTGAGCTTTTAGCTCAACTTCAGTTCCGCTTTATTCCTTTGGAACTAAAGACAAAAGATGTTGTGTGTTTTTGTATAATGTGTGATCACACATTAAGCTGTGTACACTCTCACCCAACTCCCCAAACTATCTAATGGCGTCCGATAGCGCACTAGTCCGGGGGTGGGAAATGTCCGACCCGCAAAATCATGTTGTCTGGCCCTCCCAAGATATTCGAGGGCGAGAGGGGAAAGCCAACCAATCGATGGCACTTTTTAATAGCAGCATATAATTAAGTGAATCAAAATAACCAATTGAGTTTTTGAGGGACAAGCAAGGACCGTTCATTACAGGATAGACAGGACACAGACGAGTGGATGATGGGACAGACATGCTTCCCGTTGGCTACCCGCGGCCTGTCTGTGTTGCTGTGATTCAGAGGACAGTCTGTGCCAGGCAGGTTGGGAGTGTACATGCTGCAAAACTGTAAACGGACTGTGACAAAACTACGGTTGACCAAATTTAGCAGTCTAATTTTAAGTTGATAATTTTGCTGTGTCCCGTGCATGATGATGATAATAATCACATTTATATAGCATCTTATTCCAGCATCAGCCGGACTCAAAGCCCTTTACATACAAGAGCGCGATCTCACCTTTTAGGGCAGGCATGAAATGCACCTTCATGAACACGTATACACAGAAGCATGCATACACAATGTAGAGCAAAATATAAATAAAGATGATCGAGAAAGCGCTTTAGAAGTTCTATAAAATTCCATATGGGATGAAAGATATGTAGCCAGACGTTGCTCCCAGCGGGAAAAATTCATTTGAAAAAAAAAGTGTTCTAATCCACACCTCAGTTCCAGTTATAGAACGGATCTAATAGGTATAAATCTTTTGTTTGCTTGTTTTGCTGCTCATATGGTTGTCTGTATATTGTCTCTCTAAAAAACCACAATGAGTTTACAAGGTGTCGGAAGGTAAGCAGTGCAAATCAACCGATCTAATACTTTCAAGACATTCGTCATCCTTCATAAGCCGCAAATCCAGAGGTTTTCTATATCTTTTTAGTCTGGTTCTCTACGAATTTCCAAACACTGCTATAATCTTCTGCAGACGATGATATCACGGATATCTACTGTAGTGATGTAAGAGCACCAAATCAATTCAACAATCCTCAAAAAGGTCAACTCCAGGAGTGTAGCATCTTTCTACACATTCAGATGTACAGGAGTTACAGTCAAACAGTTCGTAGTTCAGACCTACAAAGTCATCATTAATCTGTGATAAAACAGATCAACATATACCTGAAAATAGTTCTTGTCCATAGATCGTAGACTGCGAGGGCCAACGTGATCAAGAAGCAGATATGATTAAGCACACTGCATCGACTGTGTGACCTTCTCACCGGCGAACTGCACGAACAAACCACGAAAGTGAGATAAAGGAGGCAGGCAGTCGATGGTGGGAAGTCGACGGGAAGTGATGTGTGGGTGGAAACGGTCTGATGCAGGCAAGGAAGGAGCAATCCAGATGAGCGGTAAATGCACACACAAAAAAAGCACAGGTCAAGAGGAGACGTAGACCCAGGAACAAGATCAAAGAGAGAGACAGCAGTCCCCTCAACCCAATTAGGCGAAGTGAAATACCGTGCCCTAGACAGGGTGAGCCACTCTCCAAAGAGAAAAATGTTATACATATCCAAATGGCCCTCGGCAGAAAAAGGATTCCCAGCCTCTGCAGTAGCAAAAGGCTCACTTATCAATACTGCCGTAGGAATCAGAATGCTTTTGTCTGGGTAATAGGTAAACACGTTGTTTTCTTTCTCCGTCTCGATCACCCTTTACCCCAAGTGAGAAATCACTTCTAGTGGAAGCACCTTGCAATCAAATTAATTAGCCAACAAGCCAAACTGCCTGCAGACTCGCCAGACAGCTGTCTACGAGCAAGAACGGCAACTGGTGTCAAGCCCCAGTCTCACCGCCTCACCCGGGTGTCAGGAGAGTCGTTAGTCTTCTTGCTGAGCCTGAGAACAGGACACGGGCGCCATTAATTTGGTCTCAGATGCCGAGGGCACCACATACCGCGCCCTACACACGGGGAGCTCACGTTAAAGGCCCCTTCCGCTTCCTTACGGCCACTAGATTATCAGCCTTTATCCCATGAGCTTTATCTTTGAAGTGTGGACTGCGCTTCTCCCACTTCATTTTTCCTGGACTGCATGTTCCACTTCATTTTTGGTAATCGGGAACCCTGGTGATCAATTAGGGCCCGTTTTCATCACGTTGGCAATAGAAGCCTGGCCATCTTCGCCCAATAAGAAAATCATCTACCTTCATTATGAACACGTAGCGGAGTTACATTCCACGGTTTCGTAAGCTTCACACACACACACCACACACACCACACGGCCTGCTAATCCCGATAAATCAGATTAATGGCTACTTTCAAAAACACTGAGTGTAATCAGGCTGAACTTCCCTGTTCGAAAGACGAGCACTTTCATCAGCAGCAAGCCTCATAACTGGGTTAATAACCTGTGGTCCAGCCATCTGCGCTGTCTGGTAGCTGAGACGGGTTCTAATGAAAAACACCGCGAAACACGTGACAGCTTCAGGCCATGTTCTTTGGCCGGTCAGGAGATGTTACAAAGTTTGCGTACAGTAGACGGCCGGCTGTTGATGTAGCAGACACGTGACAAGACAAGCAGCAGCAAGGACGTGTGACAGCGAGTCGATATAGACACACTCTCTCCAAATTTGGTAAGATAGTGTCCCTTTCATCTCAAAGGTCATCTGGTCACGTGAGTTTTGTGAACCGACGCCATGCGCTCGTCTTTACTCAGCCCGAGACTGTCACGAAATAACACAAGGGTAGAGAGTCACGCCTCTCTGAGATGCACTTTCAGGTCCACGTATCAGAAAAGGTAAGCCAAAGGAAGAAAAGGAAGAAAGTTCTAGATAAAAGGGCAAGAGCCTGGAATAGGGGATGCTTTGATCAAGGCTAGTCAAAGGGGCGCGTTGGGGGTATGCGGGCATCATATCTATCAGTGTAGGTCATTTGGCAGGTGACACTTCCGGGGCTCAGGTGCACTTAAGTAATTAAATGGACGACGCCGATCAAAGGACCAGTAAAGGTGCAGATGTAACTAAGAGATGCAAAAGACTGGGAGGCTTTGGCCGACTTGTACGAGCTACCATGTGTGACTGGATGTCTCTAAGTTACGTATATAACTGAGTGTGGATGCACGTGTGAAAGACCAATCGGATGATACTAGACTAAGGTTCTAAAATCGCCGAGCAAACGTGCTGGACCTCGAACCAGCGCTTCGACACCAGATTGGAGGAAAATACAAGTCACAGAGGATATATGCAAGGATTTATAGCGCAGAGAGAAAGAAATTGTGACAAGGCTGATTGTGTCAAGTCTCTGGTGGGAGTGTGAAGTCCGCTATCACCAGACAAGAGAGGTGGTATAGTCAGAGTACAGATATAATCTATGCTTTCTGATATAGTGACTACTACAGACCACTCTTAAGATTGAGAAGTGTTGACTCACGTATTATTTGGATTAGTGGTAGGAAGGAATAAACGGAATGCCTGTAGTTCTTGATGTATGTGATTTGCGCGGAAATTTATCAGTTTCGACTTTATTCATAATACAGTAAAATCTCTTTATTATGACCTTCCCGATTACAGCCCGCTCTTAGTTAGGAGCCACAAATCTTGTTCACGGACGCAATTCGCTATATAAAGGTCATCTCTATTACGACTACCTCCCCAACCCCACTTACGACCGACAGCTTGAGCTCTATTGCGACTTTTGGCAGGTTGAGTTTTTTAAAAAATTGTTGTTGCAGAGATCTGTACATCTACAGGTCTGTGATTGCCTTTACACCTAGAGTTAGTCCCCATACAAATCTTTATCAAAGCGCAGCAATGACAGAATCGATAAACATTACTAATCGAAAGTATAAAGGACAAAGAAAACCACTAGCTCTTCAAGAAAGGGTAAAGGTGATGAAAAGGAGTGATCAAGGTGTTGCGCAATCGCTATTGCAAATTCTCGTGGTGTGGGGAAAATCTCAAATTCAAAATGAAATCAAGGAGAAAGGGAGATATGAAATTATCTAAAATTTGCACAAAAAAGTGTGTATACAATGATAGACAAACAAGTTTGGGAGTGATTTTGTAAGATGATGCAGAGGAAAATTCTACTGACTGGAAAACTCATTCAGAAAAAGGCTTTGTGTCTGGCTGGATTATCTGACGATTTCCAGGCGTCGAACGGCTAGCTCGAAAAATGGATGAAACTTCACAGCATTCACAAGTCATGCCTAAGTGGCAAGAGTTTTCACCATTGACTGTTGACTTCGTCGTTTAACGCATTTGTGCGAAGTTTATTCCCTGACAAAACTGGACTTTTGTTTACAGCAATTCTGTTCAAATCAGTGGCTTAAAAAATACACCGGGGATAATTCTAATCACAGAACACGAGCGCCATATCAACTGACAGAAGAAAGAAGGAAAGAAAATGGAAACTGCAAACAAGCTTCTTCCTTACATGGAAACTGCACACACAACCATCTCCGGTTCCCACCACCACTGCAAACATCACAACCCCAACCCCCTCACACGAAACTGGCATTACCATGACACCGCGCTTCCTCACACGTGACCGAGGAAGGCATCTAGGCTGTGATGACTGTAAACGATACTCGCGACACTTCATTCCCAGAGATCTTGGCAACCCTGGGAAACATGCCCTCTCCGTGTACAGACTATGTGTATAAAGGTCTCACCAGAGAATCCAAAGTGTTCTGTGTAACGGTTTCACGCTAGACCTGCCTTAGCAACAAGAAAACTGATGTCCAACAGACTACTTTCACTCGCATGAACAGAATGTTCACTAGTGTTACAGCATGTCTGGTACTTCAATCGCATGAACATAATGGTACGGCAAGGTTCCCGCAGCAGTTCTTCAAAAGGTAAGATTAGACGTGTGGACTCATGTTCTGGAGAACTGTGTGGTGACAGAGAAAAGACCAGCAATGTTTGAAGTGTCGTTAGGCTTCTTCTTAGCTGTCTAGAAGTCGAGAAGGTGGCCACCTACTGTTGTTATGATGTAAGCTACAGGAACAACCAAAATGCGCGGTCTCCCCCTCTCTAGAAACTCTCGGTCTGAACCCTTGTGCGCATGCGTAGCTAACGCGCGCTACAGTTCGTTTGTCGCCCCTAGTAAGTGAACAATAAGTCGATGTTAAATCACAGACAGAATTGCGCTCCACTCCAGCAGAACTGCTGCTCAGTAAAGCCGATTTTACAAAGAAGAGAGAGAGAGAGAGAGGTCAGTACTGGAGAAAAGATGACTGGGCATAAGGACCCCTCCATTTAAAACGGGATGGCGTCAACGGAAAACTCTCTGGAACAACATATCCTTTCTCAAAAGACCCAAGGCATGCTATTTACACCTTCACAATTTCTCCGTCGCTGAAGAGTGGATGAATATGAAAAGCAGTGCTGAAGCAGGGTCTTCTGTGCGAGGACAGGATGACAGACTTCATGCATGCTCTTTCTTGCCCGCCATTACACTGCGCTTGTTAACGCATTTGTCACCCAGTCCGCCTCATCGCCCTTAGTTATACTGCTTGCAGAAGCCGAGAATCCCACTGTCGACGAGGAAGTCATCATCCAGTCTTCTAGAACTTTTTTTCTGTCAGCAGCATCCCATTCTCCCCACCAGGTTGTATTATTTCTGCGACCACGTGAATAATAAAAGGTCTATGGTGGCGCTGGGGAGTTGGGTCTAATGGCTAGGATCAGGAACATGCATTCATTCGCTCCTTCCTGTCCTCCATCCCCTGCCTCTGATCACGGAAGTGATATGGTATGCTCCCCTACTCCGCTACTAAAATGACATCGCTCGATGAGGCCGTCTCTTGCAGTAACCACAACCGCCTTCTATCAGTACTCCTCACGTGACTCAACACGTGACATGACACAATATAATCCCGGCCCTTGCATAAAGAACCACAAACGCATTCCATCAGCTCTACTTTGGCTTGATTACTGAAGTGACATGAGACAATCCTGTTAATAAATCTGGATCTTGCGGTAAATAAAACTGTCTTCCATAGCAGCTGCGCCGTCAGAAAGATTGCAGGAGACTGAGTGTACCGTCTGGACACCGCCTTGTAACGACGGAGTGATCACGCTTGCCTTGATTCCTCCACTTTGTTGAACGAAAGAGGTCTCCGGATGGCTGATGGATGAATGGTTACATCGCAGATATACCCAACGTTATCCCACACGATGTAAAAGCTCCCTTTGCCACACAGCATTATACCACACTTTACCACACTCAGGATTTTATTCAAATTTATCACACCGGGTATTACGCCCCGTTTTACAAAAGTCAGTGATTACATGTGTCTGATCGCACCACGGACTTGTATTACTGGACTGCTTGCAGACGATTTTTTTCAGTGAAGTCGTAGAACGAGGCTGGTTACGATATAGCTTCCGGTTCAGTCACTTTTCAGTTTAACTACTAGAACGAGGCTTTCGACGATATAGCTTCCGGTTTGTTCACATTCATTGTTAAGAGACTAACAGCGGAGAACTTCGCAAGAGGCTCAGCGTTGGTCTCGGCAGACAGACAGCAATCCACCTATACACGTCCGTGATCACACTGTTCACAGTTTCTCTGGGAACACGACATGTCCGTACCGCACAGTAAGTTAAAGACCACACCTGCCTAACGTACCGCACAGTGAGTTTAAGACCGCATGTCCAACGTACCGCACAGTAAGTTAAAGACCACACCTGCCTAACGCACCGCACAGTGTAAGACTGCATGTCTAACGTACCGCACAGCGAGTGGAAGACCGCATGTCTAACGTACCGCTTAGCGAGTGAAAGATCGGATGTCTAACGTACCGCACAGCGAGTGGAAGATCGCATGTCTAACGTACCGCACAGCGAGTGGAAGATCGGATGTCTAACGTACCGCACAGCGAGTGGAAGATCGCATGTCTAACGTACCGCACAGCGAGTGGAAGATCGCATGTCTAACGTACCGCACAGTGAGTGGAAGACCGCATGTCTAACGTACGTACCGCACAACGAGTGGAAGATCGCATGTCTAACGTACCGCACAGTGAGTGGAAGACCGCATGTCTAACGTACCGCACAATAAGTGGACGGCTACATCTTGTCTAAGATACAGCGCACTTCACTGTCTCTCTCACAGTATCGGGTCGAGACGCCGACATGGTTCGGCCATCACACCTGCTGGCCACTGTCACGCGCCCGGAACCGAGTAAATGTTTGCATTGATGTCAGTGGAAATTTACTTCATACAAAGACTACGCAATCCACCAACTGCCCGTTCGGGTTTCAATTTCAGACCAGAGGCAAAGCAACCTCGCAGGCAGCAGATACCGCGGAGGTCTACACGTTGGTGGTTTTCTCCAGCTAATCCAGTTTCCTCCGATGTGCATGCTCTGCGTTGTTCGCGTGCGTGTGCGTATTTGTGTATGTAAAGCGCTTTGAGAATGGTTTCGCTATTTCCCATTACTTTGACTGGTGTCATCCAGTAACGTTCCCCGAAGCTCTAGCTGAAGGTCAGAGGTAAGACTATAAGAAATTCGCTGAGTGGTAGAAGTGACGGGGGTGGAACTGGTGGTAAAGGAGATGAGTCTGATCAGTAAACACCTTCATAAATGAGTTGCAAGAACTCGTTGTAGGTCCTCCGAACTGCATGAAATAAAGTGGCGATAGGGAGAGACTAGGTCTGGACAGGCCACAGGAATGACCCGAATGGAACGACCAGCATGTCCATGTCTCTGACGTCATCTGGAATATTCCAGTTTCGCTAATTCCTAATGAACACACGAATACATCGCACAGACAAATAAATCGTACAGTACTCCCCCCCCCAAAAAAAAAAAAATTCATTTTTGGGCATTATGGTTTGGACGGATTGAAAGATAGTCGTCATCCAACTTTACAACAAACAACTACAATCCTCACCGCCCGCCACAGATGTCACGTCGATCGTTTAGCGATTTGTTGCCCCCGTCTCAAGCTCTCTATACCCTGCTCTTCACCTCACACCCAGCTGCAAACACCCACTCCCCCAAAACACCAACACAGGCACGATGACTCAGTCCCTACTCTCAGAAAGCTCCCAACACACGGTTCAATGAACAATCTCCCAGTGAGTGGTGAGTGCGGATAAAATGGGGACTAAAAACTAGTGGAGGTCAGAGAGAGTGCACAGGTTTGAAATCATGAGCCGCATTCTAGCGTCACAAGGAAAAGTTGCCATTTCCTACTGGTTGGCAGTTGTTTGTTTGGTTTTTTTTTCGTTATGTTGACAAAAGGCAAAAAAATCTCACATTAACTTCGATGTTTCATTTGATATAGCTTTGTAAACTAAATGTGTTGAAACCTTTCAGGAAGTATTAAAAGACACGCAACAGGTAAGATGTTACTGATGCTGCATTAAAATCTGACTTTACAATAAATATAGCCTGCACACCGACACACACACACACACACACACACACACACTGCTTTCGTGGAATATAAACGGCATGTTACATCTTTAAGCAATCTTGGTTTCTTAACGCGAATTTTGTCTCAATAGTCAAATGCCAAGGATCGCAAAAAAAAAAGAAGTTTAAAAAGCGGGAAAAACCTTGACTCAAACATGAAACGATTTAACAGATCTTACAACTGAGAAATGTTTCCTCGAAATAGAAAGACTATAATTCATTCGTTGTTGCAATATGCCTTGTCGCCATGCATTTGCCGACACAGTATACAAAACATTGCTAAACTCTTCAGATTAAGGCCGAAAGTGAGCTGGGACTGTGGTTCAAACAAGTGTGAGCGAAACTGAAAGATAGCAAGCGAAATCTAACACTAGATGAGCACTTCTGTCTAAAGCTTGTTAATACCACGCCCTCACCCCTTTGAAAAAAAAACCCTGCTAGGTAAAGTTATGCGGAAACAGAAGCACATTACCTTAATTGCTTGATTCCACTGTGATGTCTGATATCCGTGAACTTAATAAAGAACTCGGATCACCACACGCAGATCAACGTCGCCGCGCGCAGGACGTCTGCTTGTCCACTAACAGTCAAGAGTGACTCACCTTGGTTGTCACGTGTTGCAGGCAGCCAATCAATGCACAGAGGACGCACGTGAATGAGGACGGTTGACTCCCACACGCGCGCACCACGCTGGCGTGTTATCATCGCCAGGGAAACCTGACGGCTATTTAAAGTCGCGACAATCAGTGCGAGAACGCGATCGTTGCCCGTAGGACGCGACCGACGTGTAACCCCCAGTGGCAGCGGTCTTATAAACTTCTGTAAAACACTATCCGCTGTCGATAGTGAGACCCACACGTACCATACCAGTGCTCACGCCCATACCAGACCTTCTCTCATCACACTGACTATAATGTTTTCAGGGGTGACTGTGTGTGTGTGTGCGCGCGCGCGTGCCGTTTAACAATGATTATGCACTAATTACGTTGTAGCTACGTTTTAGATGTTAGAAAGATCTACAGGTAATCACAGTCTAATATCCCCGTCAAATATCACAGCCTTTACAAATGTCAGTGCAATCTTTGTGAGCTTCTGAAAGATGTCCTCAAAATCGAGTCACCGCATGTCTCAAGCAGTACTTCCACAACATCCGACCATGTCACAACACTCTGTCACATCGCTAGCGGGAAGTTCCAGGTTCCAATGTTTAGTGATATAAAAATTCCACGTTCTAATGAAGACGATAAATAACTAGTTTACACAAATGTGCGTGCAGAAAAATGTGAAGCAAAATGACTAACAGGTGGTTCGACAACAACGGACGTTTAACACGGTGTTGAACATGCACAAAGCAAACCCTTCTATCCCGGGTATGTGACAAGTGTCCGGTTTTAGAAAAGTAGAATCAGCGCCATGGATCACTTACCAGTCATGTGTTACGGGATCACCGTTTTCAAGGAGTCGAAAGACAATGCTGCGATGGAGTATGATCTTCTCGAACTGTTTGTCGCGGCAGTGGCAGCTGAACTTTGTGCCGGAGAGTTGTGACCAGAGAAAGTTGGGGAGTCGTGGGGTGGGTCTACCTAGTACGCTGCACCTACTGCCGGGATTTACTACCGGATTTATTGCGGCCAGATGCTCCTGATGTAAGAGCCAAATCCTCAAACGCTTCTGGGTTTTATGGTCTTTGTCCTCACCACCGAGAGAAGACTGAGGAAGGGACCGAGGTGAGGAAACACTGCAGCGTGTGTGCGTGCTGCTGCCTGTCGTCAGTAAACGAGTGGCAGATGGCTCCATTAGCCCAAAAAAGCTGCGCGACCAATGAACGGCAGGCACCATGGCCTAGAATTGGAAGCTCGTATTGACACGTTGTTGCTGCGCTCATTCTCTCTCTCTCGCCCTTCCCTCTTTTTTCTGTATGTCTGTATGCCATGGTTTTCTTTCTATTTCTCACTCTGTATCTTTCACTCTTTCTCTAGTTGTATGTGCATATATAGTCTGTGCGCATGAGTCAGAGCTCATGACATCCCGACTTACCGCCATGGCAGACGTCAGTAGCCTGGAGATAACCCCTATGGGGTAGACCCGAACGTGTCAGGGGTGGGGTGGGGTGGGAGGAGTATGGCCTGAAGACACAAGCGACACACAAACTCTAAGTTTGTCTCAAACCCGTGACATCACGCACGACACTCACCCGTGCGTCTGGGTGGACGTGTGTGTATCTCATTTTATCGAACCGCGCTTTCTGCGATTGCTTGTGACATTAGAATCTTGTTTGGGACGAAAGAAGAGGAAGAAAGACGAATTTGGTTGCTACACTTGTAATGCCTGTCTGTCTGTGTGCAGGGCAGGTGCTACGCTATATGTCGCGCCCTAGGCAACAGACAAGGGCCGTGGCCCGCTCTATTCCCCCCCCCTCCGACGAACAATCCGCCAAAATGTCAAACATTCAACAGTTAATTTATATGCTCTGGTCATCACTCTGAGTTTTAAATCCCACTTTCTTGTTTGTTTTGTTTTGTTTTAGTGTAAAGAGAGTTGTTCTTTCCGATCTAGCGAAGTTGTCAAGTCCTGCTCAACGGACCTTTTCTTCTGCCTTTTCTCTGTTTTTGTGATTTCCAAGTGTTGAGAAGAATGTGCTCGCAAATAAAAGTGTCGCCAACCGTCCTATGAGTGACAAGGACATTTTTGTACAAATGATTGTCTAGAATAAAATCTCTGAAAACAATTATTCGTTAAAATAAAAACTTATCATTTGTGTGAAAACACCCTTATTCTTTGTGTTTCTTTCCTCTTGTTTTCTTCCAATAAATCTGCTTGAAACATGAAGTACATATTAAAAACATTCTTTTCGCAATATGTAGACTCGGGTCTACCATTAGGTCAACTAAAACAATCGGAAAAGTGAGAGAGAAAACAGAAGGTGAGGGATGAAGAAAGAAGTTGATGACTTTGACGATTCCAGCTGTCTTTTAGCAGTAGATCACCGTGACAAATGGGACGACTGGAGTGAAATAAACAACATACGTTATGCTGCTGTAATAAACATGAATCATAAGTTATCGTGTACACAATGTTCTAACACCTTTCGTCGCTTCACACACACACACACACACACACACACACACACACACACACACACACAAACACACACAATAAGAGCATAACTACAGCTAGAGAACATCAGTGGCGTAGGAAGATGCTCGGCTTTGGGGGGAGTGGGGCGCAAGCTCCATGCTGACAATGAATGACGTTCACATTCTTGCCTTCCCAGCATTTTTTTTTTGGGGGGGGCGGCTGCCCCCTTGCCCCTCCCCCCCCCGGTTCCTACGCCACTGAACATGACACGGTAACACTGGCTAAATGCTAGTTTTATGTTAGCTTTGTGATTCTTGGTCTACATGCGCCATAGGATGTGAACTCTTGTAACGTGTACCAAAGGAACTTAATTGAGTCTTGTTAGCTGGTTTCCTTATGTGTCATTTCGCTCCAAGTCACCGTTTCGACAAACCTATCGACAACGTTGACTTTATGATACATTGATACCCACCCGTGTATCGTGATACCACTGTATCATTAACTTTTTGATACTCGACGTGTGTCGTGATACCGTCAAGTGACTGTATAATACTCGTGCATTGTGATAACACTATCGTTGACTTTTTGATACTCGTGCATCGTGATACCGCTGTAACGTGCCTCAGTCATGAGTCTATTCACTGCATGCAACCTTCACTTTATAAGAAATGATCGCTGTTGACAAATGAGGAGTAGGATTGTATAATGTTAATGTAGGGAAGAAGACCGACATCTTCGTTTTCATTAGAAAAGGAGCAGAAGTTCCTCTCTGCTCAGAATTCTTGCCGGCATTCTAGTTGAAGCGAACCAGAGAAAGAGAAGAGCAAGCCTACCCACACTACCAATTTTTTCCAGACAGGAAGCGATGTTTTGTTGGGTTTTGCAATTAGTGTGCCATGAAGTTGTATTATGACTGAATGGAATGACAAACTATGACTACAATTGTCCTCGCAGGATGCTTTAGTGATGAGTGTATTACTGAGGAAGTTTTTGTTTAATTTTCTGATAGCAACATCATTCGTCATCAGAATCAGTAAAACCAGTACACCATAAACAGGACCATTCAGGCACCTGCCACTTACTGTGTAGAGATCTATAGGGCGAGTAGTCCAAGGGAAGTAATTAAAGGCTCTCAAAATTTGTTTGGCTTGCTTCCCTTTATTTTGTTGCTCCTTGACATTTATCGGCTCAGCATTGACAGATTGTCAACCGTGGTACAAGCACCGAGGTATCTAACTCCTTGTCAAGGTAAGCAGAGGAAAAATTGGATGGCGAACGTGAAGAAGTGGACAGGTCTCGCAACATGGCAAAGACCGGCCCGGCGCCTGCACGGGTGAGTTGTTTTGCACGGTGTACAGCTAGTTGCAGATGATGATGATGATGATGATTACGGGGCCATCTCTCTTGTTCACTCGCTTACCTCCCTCAACCCTCTAATGATCAGGAACCCATTCCAAGCCCGTTCGCCCCCAAACCTCTAGCTTCTTGTGATCTTCACTTACATCTTTGCCAAACGTAGCCCAATGTTCGATGATAAGTTAAGAGCAGCCATACGGTGGCATCCCAGAATGCGGAATGGGTGCGCACGCCCCCACGTTAAAGCAGGTCCGGTTCTGCCATCAGGTGAACTAGACAGATGCCTAGGATGCTAGCACTGAGGACGGCAATGAGATGGTCTACTCTTGTTTTAAAACCCGCGAATGATGCTATGACATGGTATACGTGGCTGCTTGTCATTCATGTCAATTACAACTGCACACAATCTGTTGTTAATTTCACACTTCTAAACGTAGTCATTAAATCTTGCAGACAGCCTTCCTACTGACGCCGTTCCATGAACAGTACATAGTGTTTAAACACACATTCCTATAAATCCGCGATAAAACAAAACATTGACGATCCTTTTTTTAATATTTTAGTGCTAAATGTTCCATCAGATACTATCATAACAGATAATAGAACTATAAGTAAAGAGATCAACAAATGTGGAAGCCATACTTGTAACGACTATAACGACAACTGGTACTATTAAAAATGGGAACTCCAGTCTTCATTTCTTTCTCCTTCTTTGAATTACGGTTGCCATCAAAGATTTGGTGCCAGCAAAGATGGGAACTTCTGTCTTCCAGGTATTTCCTTCCCTTCCTCTTTTTTGTGTTCTTCAAAGAGAACGGCGCAAACACTGAGGGGGCTGCAGACATGATTTTTTTTTCTTTTAAACGACGAATGATGTTAAAGGAAAATATTATTCTGGTCAATCATATGTGCATATATCTGCTACCCATTACTCTATAAATGTTGAAATAATGATACTTAAAGCTTAAATATCTTCTCTATAACGATAATTTAAATAATGTATGTAGGCTTGTATAAGACAAATGAGGATTGTCATGGTTTGATTTGCGAACATGCACGCTGCGGTGGAAGTCTTCCCAAGCCTAAAGTGAATCTCAAAAGAAGATGTAATCTTCAATAATAACCTTGTCGGTTAAAATTATTGGATATTGTATCCAGGCTAAGAGTGAAACTAAGAACAGACTTTAAGCACTGTAATGAACCTGAATTATGAGCAATCACGTAAAAAGTAAAGGTCGCCCCCATTAGAAAAAAAATATTTTTAAACCAGTACGGGTGAAGTGCTACACCTCACTTTTCTCGAAACCAGCTGTGAGGGGGAGGGTGCCTGTCTCCTCCCTCCCTCGCTGGTTTATATTCCCCCAACCCTTTATGAAGTCAGGTGCCCATTCCCGACAGCTGAGTCGACTGGAGAAAGTTCGCTGCACCACACGGGTAACGAACCGGCACTTCTGTCATTTTGCACGCCACTGTTCTCAGCACTTTTATATCCACTTCATTTCAGTCATGTATATAATATCCTATCGCTTAAATGTCGTCGCTTAAAACAAACAAACAAACAAACAACCAAACAAAAACGCAGAACATCACCGCGCCCCGCTCAGCTGCCTAGTTCACCTGCCTGATGGTAGAGCCAGGCCTGACTCTCTCGCACCTACAATTTCCCTAACAATATTACTGACCCTGTGACCCTGCCGGCTTTTCTATCAGAGCAAAGTTTCTAAAAGTGGAAATTAATTAAAATTTATATGAAGTAAACAATGCTGCAAGAAAGATTGGTTGGGCTGGCGACCATATTCATTGAGCATGACTTGGCAGCTTCACTAGATAGGACAGGTTGAGTTGCTTTGTTCTCCAGCGATTTTCATCAACTTCTCTGTTTATTTGTATTATACGTTTCTTTTAATTGTATGTTGCATTCTTCTTTCTCTTAAGCTTTATTTTGATTTTGATTTACTACTATTAATTGCCCTATTTTCTGTTTGTTGTCGATTTTACTTTATCGCCTGCCATTCTTCGCCGTTACATAGATGTTAGATCTAATTCTCGTTACTCGTTTTGAGTCATCTTTTCTGAAACTTAGCCTAACTTTAAATCCTCATCAACCTGTTGTAGAAGTTAGCAGTGTCTACTATATGAGAATATGACAGTATGGTTGGTGGTAATTTAGTTTACTTCTGTATGTCATTTAATTCGATCTGTACAGCGCTTTGAGCAAAATCGTTGGAAACGCGCTCTATAAATGTTCATCATCATCATCATCATTATTATTATTATTAGAATGATTCTCTTCACACAGCAAAAAGCAAAGAAAATGTCTTAAGCCTCTATAAATCAATTGTTGAATGTGTTACAACTGCTTGACATTTTGGTGGAGTGGGAAACGGGAGCAGACTCGGGCACAGCACTTATCTTTCACGCACAACAGTCTAGTTACTGGCCCTGCATGAAGCAAGCGTCATCGGCTGGATCTGTCCCGACTGTCACCCTGTAGTAAGTCCTATGGGCCTAGGCACACTTATCTCCGCATACGTACGAATTACAAACAACACTGACGGGCGCCCGCAGATGAAGGCGAAAGATAGGGAGACTGTTGATCTTCAATTGTAGCTAAGATAACAATAGAGGCCTTTGACCTCCACCTGAAGACACAGAGATGGAGAGCGAAGACAGTTGATGTTGGACGGTGGTCAGAAAGCAGGAAGTCCGGAGAAAGTACAGTTTTAAGCACGGACCTACGTGACATTTTCTAATAACTCCACAGTTACGTTATCTGGTTCCGTTGAGGTAATTACCAGGTAATTTTTGTCAAGCAAGCATTCAAAGCAGCCTAGTGCTAACCATGATGACATCATTGCAGATCCTGTAACTTTGTTCATTTCTTACATATTTTCAAGGTGTGCCGGAGGAAAGTTTCCCCATGACTTTTCTCTGTTAGCATGAGGCAGCTTGTTCCTGTGCACCAAGCACGTGTTCCAAAGTCCGAACTTGTCAAGCAATTGTAATCCTGTAAAACATTAAACACTCACTTTTAAGCAAACTAAGCCAATCTGTGTTCATAAAAGAAAAAATGTAAGTAAAGATGTTAAAGGTCTGCACTCATTGTGTGTGTGTGTTCTTTAATATGTAATGACCCACTAGGTAACTGATTAAGGATTGAAAATATATAAAAATTACAGATTCCAGTTGACACATCTAACTTACTTGGAAAGCTCGTGATATGGACATCACCTGGCTGAAGTAAATTTCTATGCAATGGAATACATGTTATAGTTTATACGCTATATGTTTATTAAAAGGAAAAAATTCAAACTGTTACTGTCATCCATTCACAAAATGTATGTGGTTTCTCCAACTACCCAGTCAAAATTCTTCGGGGTTTTGAGATCGTCAGTTGTTGAAGATTTTAAAGGACAAGTGCGAGACTTTTTCTTTATGATCGAGTTAAGTTCATTTTAAAATAATAATTCCCAAAATATGAGTATATAATTATGCTTAATTTTCAAGGTATAATCCTTCAAACATTGGCATTCTCACCTGCCACTATGAAAGCAAAAGAAAATTACTCTCCTATACTGGAGAGTTCTGTTGCAAGTAGTTCAGCGAACTAACTCCATCTGAGTGTCGAAGAGAACATTCAGCACATTGTGTCTTGGTCTGTTCTCTTTTACCGAGGATGGCATCTTTTCTCTTCGAATTCAGATCATGCAGACGATGCCCCCCTCCCTTTTCTTAAGAAATGATAGTCACTTCTTGTTTTATCGATAAATCCAGATGTGGTTAAAAGAAAAGCACTAATATTTCTCGTCCCTCTTCGTCATAAAATACCACGGAATATGTTTTCTTGATACTTTATGCTCTATTTCCAGCGATTTTCGTTGAGCAGTATTGTCCAGACAGTTGCAGAAAAAAAGTAAAAGTCAATGTAATGTATGAAGATTGTTGTTGCATTCCTGATCCCTGATATCTAGGAACTGTTTTGAATACTCACTTTATGCTTGCTTAAAAAATATCTTTCACTGTGTAACATGCAGTTTTGTGACAGGTGCACACACTTTCAATGATATCCAAGTTAACCTGCAACCATATTTGAGTTGATTAATACTTCTCATGATTAGAAATCCCAACAGTCATTTTGATTTTATCAAAATCTATTGTTTTGCTTGTATTGGTAATATGTTAATAGTTTGTAATTCTTTATAACATTATCAATTAAATACATAAAAAGTTTTCACTAAATTGAGAAAAACATTTATTTAAAATAAACAAGCTAAAATAAGCACACTTCAATTTCCTTCAAATTTTATAATTACAAGAATCTTACATAGCAATAAGCATTCATATCAAGTGTAGACATAAAACTCTTTCTGTCGAATCTCTACAAGATTGAAAAGTTAACAAGTACACTAGCTCACCTCCTTTAACTGTATGTCATGAGATGATGCCATTTCATTTTTGTCAAAAGCACCGCAGAGATCATTTTCATTCTGCACAAAAATAAATAATAAAGCGCACGCTTACAAAAGAAATCGGATTATACTGTGGTACAAATTATGTCTAAATGATTATTCTTTTCTTTACAAAAATTCTTATTGTTTCAAAACATCAATATCTGTGGTAAAACAATCCAATTAAATCTATCACTACAATGAGTTTCATATGACAAAACTGTCCATAAAACCAAGGGCGTCTCTATAAGCAAAGAATACATTTTAAATATAGCGCCCCTGTTCATTTTACAGTCAATCTTCTTTATAAAGTTTTATGACAACAGAATCTAACGACAGGAGTTCCGCCATTTTGAAATCGGAAACGGAAATGAGTAGCATTCTTCGTTCGGCGCTGGACTTCATTACAGGGCAAAGAGCCAGCAAATGAGAGAGGTACTCAACCAGTAAATGAAGATCCGTGGTTTTAGGAGCTGCACGAAGACGTCAGCAACACAGCTTGTCCATCTGACGGTAAACCAGAATGTTATTCTTTATTATTCACAGACATTTTTCCACCGGTCGTCTCTTTACGGCTTCACGCAGACATGCTTAACTGCCTGTCTATGACGTCTGATTTTCTTGAAAATGACGTCGTCCGCATGACGTGCGCGTCAGTACGTAGTACGCAGGACGTCACTGGTACACGAGACGGAGGTCGGCACAGCGCGTGGCTGGCGCGCTCAGTAGCCTTCGTACCGCAATGCGGGCGCTCGCCAGGGGCACAAACGGGCGCCACTCTCGCCAGTCAGACTCTGCGGTACCCGTCGCACACCGTTAGCGCATTGTAATATGGCGGCTGCTAGCGAAGTAGATAATGTAATTTTGCTGATAGACATGTTTGACGACGACGAAATAATGGAAGCAACCCATTGCAGCGAAAAACAGACTTTACTACTAGTGGCATCCATTTTCATCATCATCATCATCATCATAATCATTTGTGAACGAAAGAGGAAAAGGCCCACAAGAACTAAAGATTATGTGAAAAGAACACTGCGGTAGTCTGCTATTTCCTGCATATCCTACCATGGAAAAATTAGAGGAAAAGAAAAACAAACAAAAGAAAATTCAAACATCGCCCTATCGCCTAGGAAAATCTATCTAACCAATGAAGATGAATGCTTTTAGAAGAGGTGAGTGTGGAGTACGATATGTTATTAAATGTGAAAACACAAGGTGCTGAGCACACGTGAAATATATATATTTTTTTAATTTATGACGAACTATGTAACCAGAATTTTTTTTAAAACTTCTATGTAGCTAAGAATGGCATAGAGACTTCCAGCAGCTCGTGGTGTAAAAGCTCGAGCGGCAAAAGTGTCAGATAAACCATAAACGTCTGCAGACCTAAATCCAACAACCATAGCAGCCATCTTGGCGCTCATGACGCGCACTATCTCTAAGCTCGCGGACGCCCCTTGGCGCTCATGACGCGCAGGCCGTACCGGAGCAAAACCAGCGCGAGCGCCCGCCGTGCGGTACGTAGGGCTATAGTCACCACGGCACAGGATCCGTCCCGACTGCCCCCAACCACCACCCCAGTGTGCCTGGATGTCTAGCATTCTATCTGTCTGTTTGTATGTCTGTCTGATGTTGTCTCTCATTCGCGTACAGGGTGGCGCAAGCTGAGTTGTTACCTGGACGTAATAACGGCGATACATTGTCCAGGTGTAGTGATTGCTGACCATTCAGCATTGATACGACTGTTTGGAGCGTGCACGACGTGCCTTTTCCTCATCAGTCTACATCACTAAGCGCTTTACTTACTTAAAATAAAAATAATAATAATTCGATTGCCTCGACATTTTCCACAACACCAATATAACCTCGTAAGACTATCGCAAACTTGAGCATAGCAGTCACGTAGGAAGATGCTCGGCTTTAGGGGGGTAGGGGTGGGTGGCAAACTCCATGCTGACAGTGAACGACATTCCCACTCGCATCTTACGAACAGAATGGAGGGGGTGGGGGCGTGAGTGCAGCCATGCACACACACACACACACACGCGCGCGCGCGTACACAGTGATAACATCACAACGTATAAGCTGCGTCCAGCGTTAAATGACAAAGCAACACTCAACAAGAACAAATTAACTCGTTAAAAATTGACACCTAATTATCGGTATCGCAATTACAAGAAATTATATAATATTCAGAGTAAGATAAACTTTATAATCATAGTAATCACATTCAAGGTTTCCCAGTGTACCAAAAAAAAAAACAACACTCTGCGTCTTTTTTTTATTAATGCTTTTATTTTGTAGTAATGTTTATTTTTCCTTTTCATTAGATCAAGGCCTAGAATGCTAGATGTTAAACAAGCATAACTTTTGTTTATTGTTACCCTCGTTATTGAAGATTTGTCAGGTTTTTTTCTCTCTCTCTCTCTCTCTCGACTCCTCTACCTCTTTTTTGTACTTTATGAAGAATCACATCTCAAGCATTGGGCCGGGGAAAGGGACAAAAAAAGATATTCTTGCCCCTAGAGTATCTTTTTTGAGGGGGTGGCTGCACTTCTTACCCCCACCCCACCCCACCCCTGGTTCCTATACGTTACTGCACAATCTATTGCAGAGTAGGTGCGGTAGTTACCAGTCTATTGCAGACTCCGACACTTACAGTCAGTAAGTGCATGCTGACAGTTACACAATCTGTTGGCATTTACCCTGAACATACAGCACCATTCCCCACCCCAGTCTTCTCCAGCTAGCAGCCACTAGCCTTATCATCACTACTGCAAAAAGCCGCAGCAACACAAGGAAACACAAAAGCGGGTGTTCGGGTGTGACACTAGGTAACCGACTGCTGTTGCAGTGGTCGATATGGCGGAGCGTGTAGCCAGCCTTCATTTATTTGTCGATCTGATCGGATTCTGCCAGACAACTTCCACCCAGCAAGCAAGACGGTCATCGCTAATGACCCGTAATGACCCGTCACTCTTCTCCGTGTTTCCACCTCTCGCCAAGCTTGGCAAGTTGCCCTCTCAGCCGACCCCTCACGTCCATCATCGCACGTACAGCAGGACCTGCCTTCACAGGAGCAGCTCCATCAGCCTCCTTCGGGCTCTGGAATAGGGCACGGCCACATTTTTTTTTTTTTTGTATTATTGTTTTTAACGTTTCCCGTTTAGTAAAACTAAACTCAACATTGCGGCATCGACAGTGCGGAAGGCCCGAGCCTAGGCGCTCCATCCAGATTCGCTTGAACCCCCCCCCCCCAACCACCACCACCACCATTGATTGCTACCCGCCTGTCGATCTCCGGCAACGCTGCGACTGCCGCCCACGTGACGTGTTATGGAGGAAAGCGCGCGGTGAGTCCGAGAAACTACAAAAGCGCCGAGTGTGTAAACAAGCAGGCAAACCAGCAAACTGCGCGCGGGCTAATCGACGCATTTCAGTCGGCGTGACGCACGCTTGGGCCAGGTTGCTGACTTAGCTGTGTCCGGTTCTTGACAGCTTGTGGCCGGGAGCCCACCTGTTTGAATGCAGCCGCGAGACGAGACGTGGAGGCGAGAAGAGCAAAAGCGTGTAACCAGATGCCGCTAGTCACGCATGCGTGCTGTAACCTTTGACCTCGCCGAACAGCGTGTGGGGAGGGAAGATGATCAGAGAGAAAAGAGAGCTTAAGGGTGTCGGCGAGTTTTCCGTGCGGATATTTTGCTTCCCTGGAAATACAAGTGACTACATTCTTGGACGGTTTTCAAGTTCGATTACTCATAAAGCCAGGAAGCAACGTTCGAAGAGCGTCAAGATGCCAACCAATCTTCAGTTCCGTGCGGAAGATGTGCGATCGAGACTTTTAGTGGCATTTCCCGACTTGGCAGCCTTACATCACTCCCACTAGCACATGATTCGCGAGCAAGGTGAGAGCTTCACGCGTGATTGTTTGCTGCTTACTAACACCTTGGGGCCAGAAATGAGCTTCCTTCGGGGTCCTCGTCGGTCATAAGTGAGAATGGGTTAACTAATCCGTTTTAGTCTCTTTGTCCGAGTCAGTGTTAACGGAAGCCTATCGTAAGTACCGCAGTTTTGGGGGGGGGGCTATAACCCATGACGGCAACCGACTTGGTAGATATATCGACAGCAAGTTAAGTGAATGCAGATGAAACTGGCTTCGAGTTCGAGGTCATGGATGTGTTTCGTCTGCGATCCATCTTTGGTTGCAATCCATTCAACGGCTAATTACTGTGTTTATTTTTGACGACTTAGCTGATGCTGTCACTGATCGGATCATCAGGACACGCCCCTAGGTCCTTAATTCTCTGTTCACTGCATGACACAGTGGCGCTGACAAAAAAGAAAAAAGAAAGAAAGAAAGAAAATTGGTTGCCTTGCTTTTTGGAAGTTTTTCTTTCCAGCGAAATCAGAAATGTCAGTGTGCTAAAAAAAAGCTTTATATGCATGCTTAAAAAATCTCCTAGATTACACAAGTGCTATACATTTAAAACCATTCATGTAATAGTGTTTGAAAGCATGTAATTCTGTGTTTACCTTGCACCAATAACCAAGCTGTTGCACAGTTCTTGAACTGTAAATTAATTAACAATGAGTTCTTTATAAGTATACATAGGAAGAGCACTATAAATAATACACTGTGGTCGTTCACAAGTGGTGTACTTTGACCTTTTGTCACTGACCCTTTGATTGCCAGCCTGTCAGCATGTGGGAGATGCATTGCACACTAAATGTACTGTCTGACTAGAATTGGAAGAACAAAGAGGAAAAGCTCAGTTTCATGTGGGATAGTAGAGGGGAAGGAATGCATAATCATATTTACACATTGTCCCATTGGTTACATCTGTCTCAAAGCATCTACTGTGACACCATTTGCTTTCAAAATGCTGTCACACATAAATACAGGCACAAACCTGGGGCCATAGTTATAAAGCGCTGGCAAAGTTGCCCTATGGTTAAGAAACATGTAGCAGTGTTCACAGGGTCTGGACACTGCTTTATAAGTTTGTAAACAAGATGCTTCCCCATTTTGCCCTAGGGAAACAACTTAACTTATAGCCTCATAACTACAGCCTCTGAGAAGATAATTTCAGCATGTTTATAAAATTGTACAGCGTTGCAAAAATATATAACTTTTTTACTGTGCAGTTTGAATAGCAGCAATATAATACAATTTTGCTAAGAGGAGCAATGTACCCTAAGGGTTTACTGAGAAGTGGGGTTTCACTGCTTGGATCTGTAAGTGGAAAACTAACCCTGCCTATTTAGCAGCTGCCCTGAAGGAATGGGCTACTTCCACATTCTCTAGATATGTTGAACCACCTACTTTTTCTGTGGCCTCTAGGCAATGAAAGGTTTTAGAGGTTCACAGACAGGAACTTTAAGGTTAACATTCAGTGAATTAGACCCTATTTAGAGAGTGCTAGTGGCTGTACTCTTGCAGTGTGGAGGGGGGGGGGAGTCCATAGATATTCAAATAAGAATGGCATCAGGCTATACTGTACTTATCCCAGATGTTGGTGGCTGCTATGTATATATAAATATATAAACACAATGACTAGACATCTGTTGGTCTGAAGAAGGAGAAGTACAGTTTAACTTAAAGTACATTCAGACTTGTACATAATGAATAATTATGCAAATATATTCAACATTGAAATGCATGTGTGAGAACCTCCTAAAGTACATAATGAAAACAACAAGATCATAGATAACATTATAAATATGTATTTATACGTAATTGTAACGTATGTATGTGCATACACACAGACAAGTAGTTGCACTGCTGGCTAGAAGTTGGATGGCTGAGAGTTGAATAGTGCTCTTTTATAGTGCTGGGTGTTGAAAGAGCATGTACCTAACATTTTGAGGGGGCAAAGGGTAGAGGCAGAGGAAGAATGACATGCAACAAGGTGTAATTTTGCAACTGTTCTTGCCAGGTAACCAGTCATCATGAGTATACACATCACAGATCACAAAGTTATCTTTCAAAATCAGCAGCAGTGTACTAGTAAATGAACAGAACAGGGCATTATATGCACATAAAGCATATTCATTGGTGGGGTTGGCATTATGGTTAGGGAGTGATCACCATTCCAGCTTGTGTGTGTGTGTGTGCTTGTTCATTTCTTGACAGGGAACCAGTGTGTTTAGGAACCAGGGCGCCTGATTGAAACTGGGACCTCTCTGTCATGTATAGCTACTAGTACATTCCTGTATAGCTGTTTCATTCCTTGTAATGATAGGACTCTAAAAGAGAGAAAGAAAGAGAGAGAGAGAGACAATGAGATAGCAAAAGAAAATTGAAAGAACACAGGTTGCTAAAAATTTCTGTACTTTGAGCCTGACATTGTCATCACAGCAGCTGTAAAGTGTCCTACTTTCCAATCAGTTGTAGCATCTGATACAATCTTAATCAGTCTCACAGTCTTATTCAGTCACTAGGGTACTGCTGGCACATGAATAGCTTCAGGTAACGTCATCATTAAAATGTTTATCTGTGTGGGTTTTTTTTTCTCCTGTTATCTCTTTTGAGGTCACTCACTCCCACTGTGGACTGTAGTGTTTCACCAGAGTATGGTGTCCACAGAATAAAAATCATGTTTCACTGCTTTTTGTTTTCTGGTAGAGCATGACCTGCTTTAAAAAAAAAAATTAAGATAAGTGCTTTATAAAGAATCTACAAGAGGAAGTGTCATAAAGAACTGAGGAGCTCATTCTTTCAGAGTATGTTAGCAGGAACACTCTCTTTCCAGAATATTATATATATGTTACTTATGTTAGATATTCCAGATAAATGCATTAAATGCCCTCCAATTTTTCTCAGTCAATATTATACCAAGGTAGGTGTACTGTTACCCACGTGATGAGTGTGATGAGGCTGATGTCAAACAAGTTCTAGAACTAGTTGAGTTGCCCTATGCCATGCTATGACATGAATAAAAGGTAAAAGGTTAAAGTTCCAATAGCCTAGAGGCCATAGGTGCAGTGAGCGGGGTTCACCATGCCTAGAGCACACCCTTGAAAACCCAGTCCTCTCCTTCTGCTGTCTTTATCTCCCCTGATAAATCAGGTAGCCTTCTGCTCTGTAGTAAGGCACACTGACTGACCACAATGGTATCCTCACTCCCCAGACCTATACGGCCTAAAGTGAGTTCGGTGCGGAGGTACCGGTGTGATGGACATAATTTTTGGAATGCTAGCATTACCTGATTTTGATTGGCACGTCTTCTGCTGACAGTATGTGATATTCTATAGTGACTTCATATTTTTTAAAAAAGGGAAGTGGAATATAAACAGAAATTGTTTATTTTCCTAGCAACTACTATAAACAGTAATTATGGCAATATGATTGACGCTGGTTTCATTGGAAGGGCAGACAAAGTTACATAAGTTAGCTATAAATAGAAATTATTCATGTATATATATATATGTATCTATAACCTGTAAGTGATAAGTGTACTCAAACATTAAGAAGGAAGTGTATTATGGTGATTAAAGCAGGGTCTGTAGCATTTCAGCATGTGGTATTTCCTTTCCTTGCACTTGTCTTCCAGACGTAGAACATACACTGTCACACAGTATACCATTTAATAAAGGGCAGCTCAGTTACAGCATATAGTGAGAAATGATTTTGCATTTCTGAGTAGTTCTGTGGAAAGGCTGAGCAAAGAAAGTAGACATTTCTCTGGGGTCTAAGATTTGTGTGTTGTGCAGGCATATTGAGAGCTGAGTGTCATATACAACACTTTTCCATAACAAGGAATATGGCAACCCACATTTGCAATAATCTTTAAACAGCACTTTAAAAATGTGTGTTTGTGCGTGTGTGTGAGACAGAGAGAATGAAATGAGGAAGACTCAACAGTAGGTCTGTATGACAAATTGATCACTGTTCTATCATAAATAGATATGAGAAGCATATTATAGGTGATAGAAGCTCGTGCATTAAAGTATATTTTAAAAAATACTTATCAACAATTTACTGATCTCTTTATGTCCAGCAATTTATAAATATCCTGATTGTGGGTCATATCATACAAAGCATTTGAAGATCTGTTTGTTTTGTTTTTGGTCTTCCTTGTAGGCTGAGTTCAGCATCAGCAGGTGGACTTTATCAACATCGTCCTTAAGGAAACAAGTGTGTGGCCCTGCTGACAGTGTTGTACTGGTGTCATAGAGATGCAGCGGTCTTTGTTATAGTGCATGCTTCCTAAGTGCACAATGCTGTTGGCAGAATATAGACTGTATGCTGCTTCTTGAGGGGCAGCCTCATTTTGTCATTGCTGTGAGAAAAGAGATCTCAGGCTCAGACAGATCATCTTGAGTCTCTGCATAGAAATCGTGTGTAAGCTTCTATTCTCAGGCAGTATGCCACCTTCACCTGGGTCAGTGGTTTACACTCAAGAACATATTTTCAGAAGGGAGAGCAGCTGTATTCAGTAGCAGCCACAGACCCTCCCCCCCTTCCTTTTTTTTTTTTAATTCCATCTCAGCCATATGGAGGAATTTAAAGAGTGTTGAAGATGGGAGCAGTAAACGGCTGTTTTATTCCTCAAAATCAAGGTGATTCTGGAGAGTACAAAGGTTCTCATAAAGGACCCAGACTGAAGACACATCGTCGAAATCTCAGTGCAACTTTTAATCTGTCTGCAGTTGATGATGACGCGGATGTACACAATTATGTGAACATTAATGCAGCTACTGAAGAAGAGTTGATGACGTTACCTGGTGTGAATCGAGTTATTGCTAAAAACATCATAGAGTACAGACGACAGATTGGTGGCTTTCGGCGAGTTGAGGACTTAGCTTTGGTTTCAGGAGTGGGGGCAGAGAAATTAAATCAGATACGTTCCGACGTGAACATCATATCACGGCCATTGCCAGGGTCACGAGACAGCTCAGAGCGAGAGCGAGAAAGTCGACAGGACAGTGAAAGCATTCGTGAGACCAAGAACTCGCGTGGAGGAAGTGCTCAACCTTTGATAGTTAATATTAATTCTGCCAACATTTTTCAACTCATAAAAATAAAAGGTTTGGGAATGACCATGGCAGAGAACATCATCACCTACAGAGAAAAAAATGGACCCTTTTCATCTGTTGATGAGGTGGCAAAAGTTAAAGGCCTAGGGCCTGGCATCCTTAGTGCTCTTCGCCCGCATCTGACTGTTAGTGATTCAACAGTTACTGAATCCTCTCGGTCATCTCCCACACCACCAAGCTCAAAGCAATATCCTCACCTGAATGGAGGCACAAATATGACGCATGTAAATGTTCCATCACCACACTTGCCCTCCCAGCAAGGTGCTGATCAAAAGATTGACAGTCAGTCTGTTCTGACCGCATCCTTAGTAAATTTGCTGCAGGTGCTCGGCCCATTGGCTGAAGTACCCAAGCGCCCAGAGATTTTACGTCCATTTAATTTCAAGCACAACAACCGTAGGGCTTTGAGACTTGCTTCCTGGAACCTCCAGCAGTGTTCACTCGACAAAGTTAGTAATCCAGGGGTGAAGGATGTCATCTGTATGACCATTCTCGAAAATGGGTTAGTTCCCTTTCTACTCTTTTCAAAATTGAGGCTTTAGATTATATCTGTGGTATAATAAAGCAAGTATTATTTAAAGGTTATATATTATACAAATCTTGCTATCACTCCTACCTGCTAGTACACAGATGTTGCTACACAGTAGTTAGCAGTCCTTAATCTCAAGCAGGAAATTTTAATGTATATGTACTGCTGTACAAGTATTATGAAATTCTTTCCATTTGGTACTTTTAAGACAAACTATCTTCTTTTGAATAAGTTGTGGCTAACACAATATTAACCATGTGAAATAAATCTTATTGCAATATGGTGATCTATAGATCTAGGCTTAGGTTAACTTAGTGCCAGTTCCATACTTAAGGGGATATTTGTCTTAGATTTTTCTAAAAGATAGGGCATTGTATGATTTAAAAGTTATCATTAAACAAATAAACCACATGTTCATGTCTGCAGGTTTGGAATAATAGCAGTACAGGAACTGTCACATGACAAGGCACTGGAAGAAGTAAGTTCTGTGTGCTGCATCCATCTACATATGAGAGAGAAAGAAATAGTTAAAACTTTTTGAAGACTTCAATGAAATGTTGTACATGCACACTTTGAGAGAGACTGTGTGTGCGTATGTAGATGCATGCATGCAGTTGTGTGTGCACATATACCCTAGCTTCAGCTTCCCTTGTTGTGTCACACCTGTTGGCTTGCTGTGCATCACCTGGGAACAACCTGGGCCCATCAACGCTTTTTACCTTTTTCCATGCATGAGGCTCACCTTTAAATCCTGTCTCAGAATGATGCAAGCCACATTATGCATGTGTGTGTGTGTGTACACATGCTTGCATACATATCCCCCCACCACACTTTCCCCGCTGTAACTCCCAAACCCCTGTAACATTCAGCAGCAAGTTCAGCCATCTACCATTCTTGCTGCCATGTACAATATTCTTGGTAAATGCCAAAAAAGTGAGTGCAAGCATAGATAGATACTATTCTCATAGAGTCGTAAAAAGAGTATGTTTCTATTACATAGCTTAAATATTTAGTTATGAAGTTCATTGTTTACATGTACTTGTGACATCAACGTATTTCACAGATTTGCCAAGAACTGAATCACCCTTCTTTGCCAAATGTTAAAAAGTGGCAGGGACATCGAGGAAATTGGAGGTGTGCTGTGTCTCAGGTGGCAGGTAGAATGTTTCGAGTGAGTTGTTATTCATTTGTCAGATGTTTGCTGCATCTCTGGTGGAGGGGAGAATATTTCAAGAGGCTTGTTGTTAATTCGTAACCCACATCTTTTACTCTTATCAACTGCTTATGCCATCTCATTTTAAAATATGATGGCATGAAAAGTATTGAGCACAAACTAAATTTTGCCAAGTATATTAAGTTAAAAGCTTGTTTGGACATAAAAACTACAAATAAAGCTATGTCAGTCATATCATGGACTTGACTCATATTTTCTAGAAATGTTTAATCAGTCTGTTAATTTGATGGTTGCTGTATCACAGTTGTCTTTTGCCATGTCCCTATCCCATGCCTAAATTATGTTGGGTTTTGTTCAGGAAAGTAGATATAGTGAAGTTTATTCAGAGCCGCTTGCTAGTCAACAGGAAATTTCTAGCATTTGTACAGAGAAGATAAAAAATTTGTTCTCATCTGTAGTATTTGTCTGCTTTTCTTTCAGACTGTGGAGTACAATGGATTTTTGTATGATATCTCCCAGAAAATTGAGTTAGTAAGTGCCAGGCTTCTTGAGAAAACTGAAAAGAAAGCTCCCTTTGCTCGTATGCCATATCTTGGGTTTTTTAAGGTAAGGTCCCCTTCAGAATTCTTTTTCTTAATCTATTATGCATTTCCCCCAAACAAAAAGTAATTGCTGAATGCCTGTATTTCCAGCCTTGTATGATAGAAAAAACATTCTAGCAGGCGACAAGCTACTACTTTTTAAGTGAAAGTAAGAATCATCCAATGCCATTTGATGGTGCTTATATTTCTTTATTTTATATTTAACCCTGGGTTGGTCTGTAGTCTTTCACCCACAGCATATAGAGTTCACCTCCACCAATTGAAGTCTACACATTCTTTTTTGTTATTATTATTTGACTGTTTATATGTCAAGGCATAAAATAATGTAGCTATGTATGACACAAGGCGAGGAATAGGGAAGACTGTTTCGAGTAAGAAAAGAATGAACATAATATTTGGAGATACCTCACTTTGTCATGGCCCACAAGAGTGTTTACATAGACACCTGCAGCAGACCAAAGATTTATAGACACATGAATTGGAAAATGGTGCCATGAATAGTTTATAATTTATGATATGAAACTGTATGATACGATACAGTAACAGTTGCTTTGTGTGCAGACACATTTTTCATGTGTCATAGAAGATAATGAGTGGAGATCACCCAGATACGTTCTACGCTTGTGACTTTTCTGTGTGGTGACTCAGCAAGCTGAAGTGGGCTTAGTATAGACAGTTTTGACTATCGAGGAAGTTATTCTCTTTGTATTATGGGAAACAGTGTTACTTTGCAATGCCATTACTGTTTGCAGCTTACTGAGCTGCATTAAGCTACACATCACATGATTCAGGGGAAAAGTCTGGAAGGGGATTGTGACTGGATGAGGCTGTTATTTTCATAAAGATATTGCATTGTGCCATGTTGCCTATCATCTAAGCTTTCTTTAATCTGTTATTCTTTGCCAGGTGAACAAGCAGCTTGACTGTGTGGTTGTCAGCATACATCTAAAGGCAGCAGGTCTGCAAGGAGAAAATGCTGGCCGCACAAAGGAGGAAGTGGCCCAAATGGCTGATGTTCTAAATTGCCTGTCTGACAGTATTCCTGGTAGGTAATGCCCCCTTGATCAGAGGGTGCACAGACTAAAAACATTTAATTTCAGCATTGCATTGATCTTGGTAAATAGAAACAAGTCTGCATATTTTGTTTGTCCTTTCAGACATATTATTCATGATGGAAACTTGGTGAAGAAAGATGCCTTTGATTAATTACTGACAAAATGGTATTTAGGTGCTCAAAAATTAGTAATGTTTTAACACTACTGTACTTAGAAAAACCATCCAGTGTATCCCTACACAATATTTAATTAAACACTGCACTAAAGGCTACTTATGTAAATAAGCCGATTTCTAATTTTCAGGTGAAAAGGATATTATCATAGCTGGCGACTTCAACCTGGAGCCCGACGCTGAAGGTAAAGTTACCAGGAGACGTATTGTTGACAGTCATTATGCATTATTGTTGGCAATTGTTATGTATTATTGTTGACAATCATTACATATTATCATTGCCATCATTATCTTCAGTCCTTTAATCATTCAAAGATTCATGCATTCAAGAGTCTCATGAGGCACTAGCATGATTGCCTGTTTAAAAAAGTGTTTGATGTGGTTCCGTCAAACACTTACAGTAAAAAAAAAAACACTTCCAGTTGGTGGCTGAGCAGAATAACTCGAACTGTGAACAGTTAAAGGAGCATACAAAAGCCTAGGGGCCAGTTGCACAACATGTTTCTAAACCTTAAAACTGTTCTAAAGAAGCAAAATCTCTTCTGAGCCATTTTGATGCACTGCACAAGAAAATACAAAAAATTGTACTGACAGGACGGACAGTCAGACTTAAAACAACTTTATCTTACTTACAGCAGTTTTAGTTTTAAAAATTCTACAATTGTGGTGTGCACTAATTATCTAAAAAGATTTAAGGCCTAAAAGTGTTTAAAATTAGAAATGTGTTGTGCAACTGGCCCTAGGTTGCCAGGCAGACTTGCATTTCAGAATATTGATGTGTGCTTTGTGTAAAATTGATGAATATTATCTCAACAGAATTCACCTTTCTGAGGGCAAAGGGTTACAGAAACTGCATCGGTACAAATGTTCCAACCAACATCAGCAGAAGTAACATGGATGGCAGCCAGTCTTATGACAACATCTGGATCAGTAAACAGACTCAGGCTGTGTGGACTGGTCAGTTGTCTTTTATGTGTCTTTAACGTCAAAATGTGAACTTAAGTTAGAGAATGTGTTGGTTACACTTTTCTGCCTATTTGTTAGCCGGAGCCCAAATGATGTTAAACTTTGTTATGCACATGCATATTGGTGGTGAAATAGCCTACATGGTGTCAGATTCCATGTTTCCAAGCTGCAATAAGCAAATAGTTTTATTTCTAAGTACATCAACTATCCTTGTTTCAGGTAATTCGGGTGTGGTGCGTGATGGACTGTCTAGTCACTGGATTCCAGATGGATGGAAATGGGGTGGTTTTGTTAGTGATCATTGCCCTGTGTTTGTCGAACTTTATACCAACAAAGATTTAGACAAAGGTGATTTGTCTCTTGAAGTCAAAGACAAGGATGTACACTTTTTTGTGGGAGGTGACTCCTGAAAAACTCAGTGTATGAGGCCTCCCTGCTGCGCTTGGCAGTAGGGTGTAGCAGAGGTTCTGTGGATATTACTCTCCACTCTGTAATAAGCTTGGGCCATAACTGTGATTTCCTAGTAACGAGAAAACAGCCTTAGCACTGTTTTGGTGGATTCGCTCTTTGTTTTGTGCAGTGGTGCTAGCACTTTCTATCAATCAAGAAGGACATTTCAGTATATTTGTAGCATTTTTTTTACCAACGTCAGGACATCATCGTTGTGATTCTAGCATTTTCTGCTAGTGTCAGGACTAGTGCAGTGGACAGCCACATCATGCAGCAAGCAGGTGTGCATCAAGACACAAATCTTGTGATACGTTCTTAAGTATGGCTGTGAAACTATGGCAAGTGACCTGGATGCATTCACCGAAAGAAATTCAAGCAAATGTGGCACTTAAAATGCGTTCGCTCGACGGTGGTCTGTGTCTGTGCACTTCTCAACGTCTTTCCAGAGAAACGTTGAGTTTTGTCTTGGCCTCGAACTCATGTGCCTTTCCTTCTTATTGGAGGCTAGGAATGGTAGTGCATGCATGTGTGGTTGTTGTGCACACGCATGTTTGGTGTGCATGTGATTGATTTAGTCACATTAGTCTCAGCTTGCTATTACAAGAAAAGTTTATTAACAGACTGAAGACGCCTGTTAACTGTATGGAGATTATTTCTTCTCTGTACAGTCCTATTACCACTTGTGACAACAGTACAGTTCAAATACATTAAGAAGTGAAAGTAACAATATGGATTTCACCAATGAATTTATTTTGTAAAGTGTGTATTTTTATTTTTTTAAATCCATTACAAATAACCATTTGACGTACACTAAATCTTCTCATCACTGCATATTTCCTTAGTGGTTCAGAACACAGATAGTGTCAGAAGACGAGAAAGGTTTTTAGTGTGTAGTATTTGTACGTCACATTACATTATTCATTTCCTGTAAATGTACAATTTTTTTGGCGGTAAGGAGAAGAAGCAAAGAGAGGGAAGAGGAACAGAGGTCTTCTGAAATGAAAAAGAAAATAAACGTTTACTTTTCTGTGGGAGCTGACTAAATAGAATGACAGCCTTTGTTAATAAGTAACACAATTTATTGGAAGGGATGAGGAATATTATGACGTGGGGTGAGTGAGGAATTTAATGAAGTGGGGTGGATGAGTTTAAGGTATTAAGATTTGCTGGATTAAAACACCTGAGCCTGTGAGCATCCTTTTGCACATGCACAGCACGAAGGCTACAAGGGTGCACTCACAATGCATAGTCCTTGCAACACTGATAGCACTGACACCTTTCTTTTCAGTGTAACAATTACACTAGCATTGTTACAGTAAAGGAGCAGATGATGTTTTATAGCACTGACACCTTTCTTTTCAGTGTAACAATTACAGTAGCATTGTTACAGTAAAGGAGCAGATGATGTTTTCAGTTACCATGCACCATGATAGAAAGACATCTGAGATTCGCATTTGGTAGAGTGTGAAAGTTCTTAATATGTTGTGTGTTTTGCTTTAAACATGACGTCAGTAAATATAAAACTGTGACATACAGATGTGAAGAACGAGGACTGTACTTCTGTTTTTAGCTGTATGTTGACCTGAAGCATCATCTGGAAAACTTGAACGATATTTTTCCATTGTATCTAAAAGGAATCCCCTATGTACAGATGCTTCAGATGCTCAAGTGTTATCACCAAGTTTCCAGAACCACCATTGTTCTCTTATTTGCCATTTGGTTGGGCAGACATCCCAGAATATTAAACATTTATCAGAAAGGTTACCACCAAACATATGTGAATATATTTATATCTGCTGATTTGCAAATATCTCAAGGGCATACTTAAAGCAGTGGTATATGTTAGTAGTTACCACGGTGTTTAAGATTTCACATACACTGCACTGACAATCATTACAGGTGTAGAAGAGAGAATTTGTTATGAACACTGTAACAAAATCAGTCTGTGTTCGTCAGTATGCTTTCTGTGTAAGCTACTTGTGTAGTTTTGTATAGCTGTACTTTCGACAAATCAGTTCATTAAGGAGTAATATGTCATGGTTGTGTGTAAATATGGTCAAGGTACCAGCCCTGTGCCAACCACAAAGTCTTGCACTCAGCTTTGTGATAGACTCACCATGAGCAATTGTTTTAATGGTTTTTAACAACTCCCGTAACATTTAAATGATATGGTGCCAGTAGTAGATTTTGGAGGATGTCAGCAGGCAATGTGTGTCAAACAGACCTATTTATTTATATGTTCAGTTTGTATACCTGCCAAGGCAGCAAACAGTAGGAGGCAGCTTCCCAGCTAGAACACATCTTGTCAAATATGCCTGCTAAATTAATGATGGATAGTTTTCCTAACTTAGATGTTTTTATCTTCTATTTTGTGCTGTGAGGTGAAGCTTCTGTGGAAAGGCCAGTTGTGTAAGGACGGTGTGTTAAGCTGTTAAGAGCATCACCTGCATGTATTGCCAGATGTCAGGCACTTGCCACAATGAGATTATAAACTGCCACAAATGCACAGTCAAGAACCTGCATCTTGTTGTCTTCATTTTTGGTGTGCAAGCATCAATACAGACCAATAATAAGTGCTAGATCCTAGACAAAAGCTGTCATCCTTACTATGTCATAACTTGTACATACATACATTCACAATGGAATCTGCAAAGAGAAAAAACGACCAAAGTCTGAAAGAACCCAGAAATATTTACTCACTTCCTCATTATCCTCAACTTCTTCCCTTCTACTCAACTGGGATAAATTTCCCATTTTGGCAGCCATTAAACTGTGGCATTATTCTGTTGCAACATTAATTCAGAGTTGAAATGTTAAAATGCCAGAATAGGAACTGAAATAAAAAGTGTGCCTAATAAGAATCACCATCAAAAATCTGTCAAAACATTGATTTTGCTGTTTATAGAAATTCTACACTTTTGGTAGCAATGATCGTGAAACAATGTGAAAGAACATCTTTGTCAAGCAAGCACAAGCAAGCATTAAGCAGCAGCAAGTCTCCAGAAGGCACTAGCTGCAAGCAGGAGGTAAAGCAAGACTGAACACACAGCTTGTTGGGGGGAAACAAAGTAGGTCAGCAACTGTCATTTGAATACATGATGACAGACTCTACCAGTGACCTCATCACATGATCACACATCCACAGACTCTACCAATGACCATGCTGGTTATTACCTCATCACATGATCACACACCAATATGGAGACAGGCCCAAGGGCACCTCACCTTACAAGATATGTATAGGAGCTCATACAATGTTTTTTCAATTTCCAAACCTGCAAAAGGCAGTGTCGTCCAACTGGACAAAAAATAAAAATAAACTCTGGAAATGAAGGATAAGATCCAGTAAGATTTTGTTACAAATTCCCTAGAAAGCTCAACGTGAGCCATGAATGGGTGATATAAAGATTAAGAAAACATCTTCAAGTTAAATTTTGTACTGCCTCTGTTTCATACAGTCATAACAATGAGCATAGTTACCACCATGTGTTGCAGAATATTGCACTCTTTTTGTATCTCACAGAAGATTTTATATTTTTCAATGAGGACCATACATTTTGAAACAGATGGGACTTCAGTATGTGGTTATTTTTTTTAAATCAAAAAACTTGTACAAGAAATATGAAAGGCATAATGATAGCATATCTGGTCCCCAAAAAAGTCGTCACAGGACTTGATGTTAAACTCAAGAAAGATCAGAAGTTTATCACAATTTTACCACCTAAAATATCTGTAACTTTATATGATTAAGATGCCAACTGAATGTTTTTAATCACTGGGGGGGTCTCTTGGGATGGGGGAGAGGCTGTTCAAACCCTCCTGAGAAAGGCCAACAGAAATCAAAATAAACAGTGTCTATGCAGTGATTTGTTGCAAAATGATTAGTTGCCAAAGATAGCATCAACTACCAGTTTGGTATCATGCAGTCTTGGTGATGTATACTTCTTTGGTCACAATAAGAACTATACGAACTGAAACCCCTCTGTGTACCAAAGGTAGCCTCTGCAACAGATGCAGTGTATCCCTCAAACACTCCCCTTTCTAAACTCTGTATCACAGACTCCAATGACTGACTTGGACCAAATAAATCTGGAGATATGTAAACTCTTAATAAAGACTGGCATGATAATGTTAAAAAAGAGGAATTTTTAAACCAAACATTTTTGAATAATAGAAATTAAATCAATAAAATGTTCAATCTGAAATAGCTGTGCAATGTGGGATATGAAGGAACAGTATGAAAACAGAATAAATGGCATGTTTACTCATGTACATGGCCCTGTAGCACAGCCCCAGCAAATCTATATCTATATATATATATATAACAATAATAATAAAGAGCACTTGATTTAGCACATTGCCCCACTGAGCAGACCCCATCATAACTGTTAAATCCACAGAAACTTTCTGCTGCTCATAATAGCAAAGTTTTCTAGCACCATCTTTCTTGCTAGAACAGCTAGTAACCATCAACCTCAAACAGTTGGCATCCATATTAAAAATTATATCTATGGGGGATTTTTGCAAGTTTTTGTGAATTACATAATACAATGGCAGGTAATAATGTCATGCAAATAACTTTCAACTAAAAGCTAACATCACATCAAAGTGATGTTCAGCAACAACCTGCCAATCACAGAGAATATTTGATTGAAAATCACAACATGCCTCAAAAACCAGATCAACTAGGACTTCATTATACTGCTTATGAACCACTATGAGGCTTGAAATACATCTTGAAATCATGCCAAGATAGTCGGGTCCAAAATGAGTTGACAAAAAATACAGTCTATGTTACAAAACTGGTCAGTTTCTTTGTAGCAGGATGAATGCTATAGATGAGCGTTGCTACTGTTTTGTGAGTTAAAACTTGTCTCCTCCATTTGAAGAGGAAGTCTTCCCTCTGCTACCTGCTCCTCCTCTGAATCAGAAGGTGCTGAACGCACCTCCTTGTACCATTTCTTAGTAAGACTGTCCACCTGACTGCGTCCTTCTCGTACTTCCTACAAGACAATGTATTTGCATATTTTAGCGTGACAAAAAAATTTCAATGTCATATTAACAAAAATGTCACCATTAATTTATATTACAACCATTTAAGATTTAAGACACTAGAACTTGTCTAACAAACCTAACTGCATTTACTTTTAAAGCACAGAATTGAACAGAAGTTAGTAAAATCCCATTACTGGTTATTTTTTGTTTTTCTTTGGCATTTCCCATATAACATGAAAAAGCACAGTATGGCATGTCTTGAAAAATATACCATTTTGAGAAGTAACATTTCTTTTTTGAGTACTTACCAGATGACATGGCTGTAAAATTCACCTTGTTAGCTAGCTACCCATTTCAGCTGTCCGCTATCAAGTTGACAATGAACAGGGAGCACACAAATTCAACTCCCCATTCCCCCAACCCAATCTCACCCCATCTAATCAATGAGTTCACCTCTCCAGTTTTTCCCTGAAATGTGAAGAGACCCACAGCAGTGAGATGGGAGGGAATGAGCGGTCATGTCATCTGGTAAGTATCTGAAGAAAGAAATGTTACTACCAAAAATGGTATTTTTGTACTGTAACAGATGACATGACTATCTGGAGAATAAATATCAGGTGGGAGGGTGGCAGTCAGCAAAGAAAAAAGGCTACTGCCTCAGAAGCCAAAAAATCTTGACATTCATCAAATTCAGGTGACATTGCATGATTAGAGAAGGCTAGTTACTTCTGCTCAAACCTTGTGTGCTCTGGCCTGTACAAGAGATTCTGTATGTAGGGAAAGATACTCCCCTGACTGCTTTTATCCATTGCTACCATCTGTGGCATTATGTCAGTTTTCTCCTCCCGTAAGGGTAGAAAAAGATGGGATCTGCCCCTCCTGCAATGGATCTTTTCAGATAGATTTGCAAGGCACTCGCCAGTCCTAAGGCCTATCCAGATCACAGGCTTCTGGGTTATGTTCTTGGAAGAGAAGGCTATGAGACCTCCTGAAAACCCAGCAAGGGTAGCATATTCTTGGCCAACAAATCTGGGTGTGTAAAGAGGAAGACCAAGCCATCAGTCTAAAAATGCAGGCGGGACGGGTCTGTGGAAAGAGCATACAAGTCTCTGCAACTTAGGCAGCTGAGGGAGATGTTATCAGAACCAGGTCAAAAGGAGCACAAGACAAGGGCTAAAAGGCAGGGAAATTTAGGTAGGTGAGGACCCACCCAAAATTCCAACCAAGGAACTGTGAATGACACATTATCCATGAAGGAGACAAACTGGCCAGTAAGTCGGACAAATCTTTGACTTCACTTACCAAAACCCCAATGGCAAAAGATACTGGATGAACTTTTGCCTGGCGACTGCACTCCTGATAACAGCCAGACATGAATGTTGTGATGTGCTGGCTGCATGGTTGTCGCAGTTAACATAGGAGATAGAGGTAGCTTCTGAGAAATTGTCATGGACAGGGCTACTTGACTGGAGTTCCAAGAACACTTCCAGATGAGTGGGGTGACCAGGAGGAGAATGACGTCCAACTGTCAAAAATTTTTATTTTTAAATGGCCAAAGCCGTGGAATTTTTGGATATGACCATCACATATTCTCACAGCATGAAGCTCTGCCAATCTTGAAGAAGCTCGAGGAAGTTGAGCTGCACACCAGGTCATCTAACTGGCTAGAAGTAGAGCGCCAATGGGATAAGAATGCCATCTGGAGGAGGTGCATGCTAAGCCTTCCCAAGACAGCAAATCTGACTGTGGCATTCAAAAGACAAAGATGAACCCAATCTTGTGCCATACATTAATTCGAAGTGTAAAAAAAAAAACACTAGACGCTGCTGTCAGGATGGGGCTGACCATATCTCTGGAAGGGAGACAGTTTAGAAAAGTTTGGAACCTGGGTGAGTTTCAATTTGCACTTGGTTGGATGAATCTGCCACTCCAGTGAAAAACAGAAGTAAAAGTGGGCCATGTTGGTCCATCCTCCTTTGTCCAGCATCTTAGGTATGCAGCAGCAGATCATGGAGATATGCCAACACATAAATGTGCGCTTTCATCTGGATATGCCAGAGGTAAGTGTTATTTTAACAGGATGAGGGTGTCATCTCTCAACATGGTTCATCCCTTACTGCCTGTACCTATCTGTGCTTGGACCAGGAGTGGCAAACATTGCATGGCGAGTGCAAACAGCATAGCCAGCAGCAAAGACAGCAAACTTTGATCCAGTTGGCAAGAAGGCAGCAGTCATGTGAGGCTATTTCATCGCAAAACAAATGTACTGCAAATGACGTAGCAAAACTCGGCCCATGCAGTCAAAATACTGAGAGGTGAACTTGTTGCCTAGTTGGGGAAGGATGAAGAGGTGAGTTGGGTGAGTTTGTGTGTTCCCTGTTCACTGGTCAGTTCTGGCCAATTAGGAGGAACAGCTGGAACTGAGTAGCTAAAATGGTAAACTTCACATAGTCATGTTATTTGATCTAGCACAAAGAAGAAAAAACAAACAAACTTGTTGAGTAAAGCGACGTGTAAAGAAGGGTATGAGATATTTAACATCCAGCTTGAGGAAGCCCTTCAGATGAGGTTTGACAAAGTTCACTTCATACTCCTCTTCTGTCAACTCCGACAAGTGCTCAGAGTCAACAGTCTCCCCCTGTCACATAAAAACACTGCCATGATTGTGTTCACATTCTTCCCATGTCAAAAAAACATTTCTTCAACTCAACAGTTTCTTTTGATGTATACAGTAAAACAGATAATGAGGAGAATCTATAAAAGTCAACAAGATGAAATTATTCTGTTTTCTTTATTCTAGCTGACCTTATTGTAGCCTCACTAATATCAATACCAACCAATACCAAAATGACATTACTGTACAGATGATATTACTTTATCAACACTACATTATATCTGTAATTACTGTAATAAGGCATTAGTGTAGAGATGTTACTATCATGACTGTAATGTATTACTGTTCACAAGCTGCTATCTGTAATTATGATACAGGCAGTAGTGATGTATAGAGACGACCATCTGCAATTCTTGTACAAATGGTAGTAGTGTACAGAGACAAGTGGCTTTCCACAGACATGCTGAAGTCTGGCAAGAAAACAATTTTGCCTCTTGTGAGGTCTTGGCAAACCTTAGTGAAAGACACATTCTGAATATGTATCAAGTTGAGGATGAACCATGCTGAGGTTCTTGATGTCAACAGTAAGTTTGTTGCTTTAGTTACTTTATGTTTTTTCTTTTCTTTTTTGCTAAAGTTGTAAACATCTAATCACTCTCATTGGTTTAGAGTCAATAAAACCAAAAACACCATGTAGAGACCATAAGGTGTGAGATTTTGCATCTCTGTTGTCATCTGCTATGCAAGTTGATGGCGAAACTAAAAGCACATTCGCAACACCCTCGTTTACAAATTAATGTGGAAAAAAATCTGACTTCCAATTATCCATTCTATCTACACCAGTGCTCTATCTGCTGTACCGACACTATAATTACTGTACAGATGGTGGTACTGTACACACACTATAATATCTGACTTTATTGTATAGATATTACTGTATAAAGAGTACTGTTTATTGTACAGCTAACACCTATAAGAATGGTACTGTATAGACCCGCGGTTCTCAACCTGGGGTGCACGCCCCCTTAGGGGGACACGACTTGCTGACAAGGGGGCTGCGAAGGCGGTCATTTTCTCATATCTCATATAGATATTAGTGGCTAAGGGGGGCGCGCGGACGTACCTTTTTTCGTCTGGGGGGGCGTCACAAGTAAAAGGTTGCTACCTGTAACTACTGTACAGATGGTGGTGCTGTATAGACATTGCTACCTATAATTACTATACAGATGGTGGTATGGCATAGACACTATTCCATCTATTTACTGTACAGATACTGGTACCAGACACTATTACCTTTAATTACTGTACACATTGTGAAACTATACAGACACTGCTACTGTAACTACTGTACAGATGGTGATGCTGTATAGACACCACTACCTGTAATTACTGTACAGGTAGTATATACACCACTATCTTTGATTACTGTACAGATGGTGGTACTATCTGTAGTTGCTGTACAGATGAAGGTACTGTATATACCGTAATCCTAATCCTTACCATTTCTTTTGTCTTGCTCAAGGTGACTTCTTTCTCATGCTTCCTTCTCTTTCTCTTGTCTGTCTTCATTAGCTAGTGATTGGACAGACAACAACAGATTTATTTATATCTGTATCTGCAAGGACACTGAGAGAAAGGCATGAAAAAATAATGAAAAGAACAAGATCATAGCACTGAAAGAAAGAATAGTAAACAACATCTGCAACTTCATCATTTAAAAAACAGCATTAAAATGTATGCTGCATCTATGCCACAATTACTGCATGCAAAACTCAGTTCACACACTTCTGAAATACTCTGATAAAAATATGCACACTTTAATAAATCATATAATTATACCATATTCCCAGCCCATGAGGAACCTAGGACAAGCTACTGCCATTGTGTAAGTATGTTTATTACCAAATCCCCCAGTGGAACAAAATTGATGGACTGAAGTACTTACAGCAATCACACAAAGAAACAAAAACTGCACAGACCTTTAAGAGAGGCATGGTACTGCCACCTAGAATCATCAGAGTAAATAGCACAATGATGAGGGTAGTTGTGACCAGGACATAGCGTTTTTCTGCTGCCAGTTCCAAGTGTAAGCTCAATGCAAAGGCAATGGCACCCCGCAGACCTGACCAACACCATTAACATTTCCAGCTGACAGATAAAGACAGTCAATACCCCATAGATATGCTAAATGCCAAATAATCACAGCAACTACTGTATAAGTCTGCTTTATAAGTTTATAGCAAATGCTGTTTGACCAATTGCTCATTAATATAAAATACCCTGCAGGCAGATCTCATTATTTGATATCTGCACAAACATACCAGATGTGATAGTAACATTTACTCACATTACTTATGGATCCCTTATCCTAATGTCTTTTTGTGTCAGTGTGTGCATGCGCATGTGCACTTTTTATGCCATCCTCTCAAGCATTGCATATTAACATTTACTGACAAAAAATTAGCTATACACTTCTTTGGAGCTAAACATTACTTATCAAAGCCTAGCTTGCCATTTAATTCATCAAGACCATGCTGGACAAATATGTCCAGCCCTTTCAGCAGCTATTAAGTCGGGGCCGTCCACCCATGTCTGTCATATTTAATCATTTTTACTATAAAACTATGTATATTAAAAAAAGGAGCAAAATCCAGTCATTTGGCTAGGTAAATTCAAAATAAGAGTTACATCCCTTTCCCTTAACAAAGGAACAGGAAAAAGTTTGAAGATTTGAATTTTTCCAGATGTACCTTTCTTTTCAAAACAATGGCACGTCACACCCAAAGTCTGCTAGCAATTTTTCATCATTTTCAAGCCTATTTCTGACACTGAATTTGTTCTTCATCATCATAAGTTAAGCTTACTCATTACTCATGGTAGTTAACTATTAAAATCCATGAATGTTGGACTAAACATCCCAGTGATTGTCGAAGCCTGCATCAAAATTTTCTTAGGATTTACAATAAGTCAATTTCACAAAGGAATAAGGTAGGAACACTTTCTTTCTTTGACCTTTGAACTTAAAATGTATTTAAAATATATTATCTTCCTCTCATGTTAAATTCATTTTTTATTATTTTTTAAAATTTTAAATACTTCAGTTTCATGCGTACTTGGGGATCGGAATCAAAGATCAAGGCCAGGACTCAATGTGTTAAGAACAAAGAAATACAAAAGCGTCTTTACTACCCTGGACTAGCATTTCAACAAAAATTATATTTCCTTACCACTGAACCACATGATAAATTGGTTCTTGCGGGTGATCTTGTGCTCACGGAAAAAGTTTAGGAGGAAAGACAATGGGAATATGTTGACTGCACGGGCAATCAGCGTCAGTACCTGCAAATATCACCAACGTATTCACAGCTGCTAGCAAAAGGAAAAATTATCTGAGACTGAGTAAGACAGAGCAAAATGCTATCAAAATTCAGTAATTTGAAGTCTAGCAAGACAAAGCAAGATGTTAGTTATAAACTAGCAAGGGATACTCACCACGCTCCAGATGACAAATGCTGGTTTGACGTTTACTCTAAAGCTGAAGATGGCTAGCCCCAGGTAGGCAAACACGCAGGTCTCTGAATAACAATCATGACACCCCCACCCTCAGAAATGAGAGATATTTGGATAATTTCTGTAATATATTGATAATGTATCAGCTGGAACACATTTATGTACAGCATTCATTACATAGCATTCAAACAAACTCAGGTGAATACGCATCACATAACTTTGGATAAATGTGGAGTTTGTGATAATCATCAAAGCATGTGCAGGCAGTGAATGTATCTTTTCAGTACTAAACTGCACAATGTCTGCCATACAGAAAACAGGAGATTTTTATCATGTGCAATTCCACCATCTACAACCAGTGATCAAGCAGTCCAACTGCTTCATCCAGAAGTAAATACTTATGATAATATTTTCTCAGTTTTTTTTTTTCAGTAACTGTCATTTGCACCCAGCCTTTAAAAATATTAAGCTTCACGTCAATGACAAGCATTTTACATATGACCATTTCCTGAATACATATTTGGAGTTTTGTTTAGAGACATTGGGACAGGAAATGACCAGCTAAGTCGTCTAAGTTAGTAAATACAATAGTAAATACCAAAGATAAAAACAAAATAAATACCAAAGATAAAAACAATGGTAAATACCACAGATAAAAGCGATGGTACGGAATGTCTGCTGAACAGTAATCTGTGTAACCGGTGACAGGTTCAGGTGGGTGTAATGTGACATGACTATGCCACAGAAGAGAATGGCCATGATGCCTGCCCAGAGAAGTATTTTCAAGAATCACCAGCATATGAAGAGATTATTATCCAAAACACAATGATCTGTAAGACTGGCTCTTTCTTTTTTGGATAAATCTATTATCAAAATAAGCAAACAGATGATCTTTTATGAAAGCAAAGAACACATAAAAAAACTGAAAGCTAATCATAACATTACAACATTTAAAAATCCTATCACAAAGAGAGAGAGAGAGAGACATTACCTGAAAGGTGAATACCCTCAGCCAAAGCATAAGGCAGATATGAAAACATGAGCACCAGACCAAACTCCAATGATGGGGTTTTGTGCAAATTCACAAACTTCAGAATCTGTTTTCCAGTTAAAGTATGCAAATTCTTTTGTCATATAATTATGTTTTAAATGGTGCTGATTGTCCTTTGTCATATAACTATGTTTTAAGTGGTGTTGATTGCCTTCTCCCTTCACTGTACACCACTTGAGTTAAATTAATATTGCATAAGGATACAACAGCACTGAGCAGTCCAAACAAGACTCCAATGGCAGCAGAAGCAAAAAACATGATACAGAATCTTGCCACTGCCATGAAGAAGGCTGTTGCACCACTAACAGCCGATGGTTTGCTGAATTCCAGAATTGTGCTGAAACCAGTAAAAGCTTAAAATGAGTACAAACTATGCCTGCCAACTAGCACAAACTCCCCTGTCATAAGCAAACTTCATCTGTTAAAAAAAATGTTTGAAAATATAACTTAATAAGAAAATAAAAAAAGGAAAACAAATCTTCAACTACCTCTTAGTTTAAACGAGTAACTAAAGTGAAGTGCTCAGGGCCAAATGAGGTCCAGTCGAAAATGTTTTGACAACTTTAACTTGAGTGATTCTATTCAAAACTAATGAACACACACACAAATTTCTTGCAAAAAACAGGTTCAAACTAAGTCCACAACCCACAGAGAAACCTGTTTCATGCTAAACCAAAATTTCTAGAACTACTCTTGGATATATATGGATAAATTCTTTGGAAATTTTGTGGCCAAAAAAACAGAGACAAAAATTATTTAAGACCACATAAATAAAGCTTTCACTGACGTTGTCAGCACAATAGATACTGCATCGTTCAGGACACTCTCTCCAAACACCAACATGTACAGGATAGGGTCAACATCTAGTGCTTGGAATATAGCCAGTGTTGCCACTGGATCCACTGCAGAGATGAGGGACCCAAAAGCAAAGCTTTCAATCAGTGTCAGCCTGTAGGCCACCTGTGCCTGAAAACAAGAAATGCCCACGAGTGTGACTCAGCAGGATCTTTACAAGCTCATGACATCTTATGTTAATCTATCCCTAACATGTCACCCAAGGTGGAGAAGGAAGAAAAAGAGAAACCCAGTAAGATACATCAGCTTTCTTGACACCAGCTCAGGAATTCAACTGGTGTAGAATTTGTACTTTAAGAACACTTAATACTTTTGTATCAACACTGACATCTGAAAGTCTTGCCTAAAAATACAAGCAAGACATCACATTTATCAAAACCAAAATTTTTTTATCTCATCAGACTGTTATAGTATGCACCACCTACAAATACTGCGTTTCCCCCAAAATAAGACCAGGTCTTATATTAATTTTTGCTCCAAAAGAGGCATCGGGGCTTATTTTCAGCTAATTTTTTTTCAAGTACAAAATCTACATTTATTCTAATACAGTCATGTCATCTTCTTCTGGAACATCATCATAACTCTCAAAACCTTGAATTCTGGCCTGAATTTCATGTGCCTCCATTTCCTGTTGCATCATCCTTCATTAAAATTTATATTATCATTTAAGCATTAATTAATATTATTTATTTTATATATTGATACAGTTATTGGGTTGTCAGAAAAGTTATGACAGTTTTCTGTTTTTCTAAGGGCATTTATTTATACAAGAACAAAGATCAATCCATGATATATTGCCCATTTTGTTTGATAACCTTTTGGCATCTTTCAGTGATCTTCATAATTCCTCGTTCATAGAAGGACCTGTCTTTATCGGTGAAAAACTGTGCAGGGAGTTTTAAAGAGAGCAAAACAAGTTGAAGTCTGACAGCGTAAAGTCAGGTGAGTATGGTGAGTGTGGCAAAACATCCTTTCCAAGCTCCAATAACTTTTGAAAGGTGATCAAACTTGTGTGTGGTCTCATGTTGTCTCGATGGAACACGACTCCTTTATGATTAACAAGTGCATTTCCGGATGATAGATTTGTTCAAACTGTCTACTTGCCGACAGTACACATTCACATTGTTTGTTTGGTTCCTTGGTAGGAGCTCAAAAAAAACAAAAAAAACATGGCACCTTTAAAATCCCACCACTCTGAGAGCATAGCCTTCCTCTGAGGAATGTGTGGTTTTGATATCATTTGAAGTAAATCGTCACGTCAGAACCAAGACCATTTGGCCACCACATTGCTGCAGACACTTCCTATCACCATTTATCAGTCGCTTCAAAAAACTGAGCGTTTTCTTCACGTTTAATGAGCATATCACAGATGTTTACACACTCTGTCAAATGAACATCTTAGAGTTAATGAAGAATCCAAATACTATCCCAGCTTATTCAGGTGGTCATAAACACTTAAATGATGAATGTTCAATGTTTCTGCAATCTTTCATGTCATGTAACCTAGGTTTGACTCCATAAATGCATTGATTATGATGTCATCAACCTTCCATGAGAAGTGACCTTGAGATCGAAATCACCAGCATGGAATTTTGTGAACCATCATTCGCACTTATGTTTTTGTAGAGTACTGTGACTTCAAACCTGATGCAAGTTTGATGCACATTCTTCCCTTTACGGAAGTAAAACAGTAAACTATGGTGAAAATGCACAGATTGGTCTTCCATCTTTAACTTGTTGTAAAAATATTTTTTTTTAAGAATGAAGCTAGAACTATCAGCTGTCAAATAACATAGAATACTATAGATGCAAATGACTCAAGTACTTCCAAAAATTGAACTAGCACCATCTGTTGCAAAAATCTGCCATGACTTTTCTGACAATCCAATACTTTATAATTCAATACATTCATCATGTGTTACAATTCAGAAATTGGCAAGACAAAGAAAGAGGTACAGAACAATTGTGCACAATGAAAACCAGAAAGCGTTGCACTACAAATATATAGAAAATAATTCACCTCAAACACTCAGGCAAACACTTTAATACATCAAAACTTCACTGACTCAGAGTTTACATACCTGCCCAAGAAGATACACTCCACCTCCAATAACCATAGCAGATATAGCTGTACCAAACACAGCAAATACCAAAATTGACCCAATGTTCTGGAAGAAGTTGCCCTGAAACAGGAAAAAAAACTATTAAAAAGCATAACAAATTACAAGTAGTAATAATAAGAGGTGGAAAAAGATAATTATCAAACACCTACAACAACTGGAGATATCACCCTCTAGCTACCCAAATCCAGCTGAGCAAACTTGAAAGGCAAGAAACAAATGCCTCGCGAAGCACTAGAACCATATTTAGCCTTCACCCCAACCCCTACCTGCCTCACTAGTGAGCACTCTTCTCCAGTTTTCACCTGGACTGAGTCTGATCCCACTGCGGGGAAGTGGGAGGGAGCTAGCTGTCATGTTATCTGGTAAGTACAAAGAAGAAAATAAAAAGTAGTAAGAATAAGAGGTAGAAAAAGATAATTATCAAACACCTACAGCAACTGGTATAGTTTTGAATGTCAAAAACATAACAATCATGATAATACAGTCCTAATGATAAGCACCTCAAGAATGTAGACTAGCCTATTGGTGTACTTACCTTGTGCAAATTGTAACCTGACTCAAAAATAATAGGTGGCAGAAGCACAATGAAGAAAACTGTGGGAGGAAATGCTTCTTCATTCTGTACAGTAAATAATACACAAATATAGTAAATATAACGAAAAGACAACTTAACTCTAGATAAAAAAAGTATTCCTTCAATATTGTAGAACTAACAATAGCACCAAAGGTATATCTAATACTTGTATGGTAATTTTGATTTCTCTGAAAAAGAAATTTTGTACACTATAGGGAAAATGCTGGAATATGTTCTATTATAATAAAGCTGATTCTAAAACATCAAGAAATTGACTTTTAGAATTTATTCAGTAGGTTCACAGCCATGACTGAAGGGAGGTAATCATGTCACATGCAAACAGTTACATTTTATACTAATGCAAACAGAAATAATTAGCTTAGTATATATTAGGCTTGTAAGGTTTGATGTGAGCGAGAGTTACTTGCCCTTACTTGAGGTAAACAAACACGATCAAGACTAAGCGGCTGTGTGCTAACAGTGAGACCGCATCGCATTTTTAAGCATTTAAAATTTGTTTTTACACGCTTTTTTTCTGTGAAAAATACATGGTCATATTATGTGGAATAATCTACATACATTTGTTGTTTGTTTGTTTTTTGCTGTTTTTTAGCTGGCTAATAAATCAACACAACTTACTTCACAGTTGTAATTCGCTTACATAGTTACTGATAGTAAGTGGCGCCAATTCAAAGAATACCGTCTCATTGCCTTCAAGACTTTTATGTAGGTTAGTCAAAATATTGGCCACACCAGCTGTATGTGCCTGTTATTTAATAGCAATAACAGTCGAAAAAATACTTATCTTATTTTATGAATATTTTATTTCATGGAAAGGTTGTTCATTTTGTACAGTTTGTTCAAAACAAGCATAAAATTTTTCATAGAAAGGAATAGAAAAAAAGAACTAATTACAGACTGCATCGTGCAGTACCGCAAATTTAGTAATTTTTCTGACTCCAAGATCTAGTAAAAACTGGTAATATAAAATACTAACATATCAGTTTAATTAATTTTGATAGGTGGTCCTTTCATTCACACTACTTCTCTAAAGTGACAAAAACCTACATTTATCCTTAAAGTCATAAGCTTAGTTTCTTTTTGTCTGTGATAGTCCATTATTTTAAGAATGTTAAATCACTATTGTTAAATAAAACACTTTGGTGACTTTTGAAAATGAATCAAGGCAAAGAGATAGCTAACACAAGATTCAAGGAGAGTTTTGTTAAGTCTTATAAGGTCATAAACTTGGACAGTTTGCAGTGCATGGGTTCAATGCTTATCTGTACCACAGGGATCCGCAAACTATCTGCAAACTATCAAGCTAAATTTAAATGTATGGTTACTTCTGAAAAGATAGCTTGTATTTTACTTAGCACTTTTATGCTGCTTATTAGTCTCTTACTTTTGCGTATGCACACACACACACATATCACTCAGCGCAACACACACACACACACACACTGGTTGACAGAAACACATAGATCTTCATGAAGATATTCATTTACACATATAGATGTTTGTCAGGTTTTTTTTCAACTGTCACTTGTATTGTTTGACAGAAAGAGCAGCATCTCATGATGCTACAGATCTCTTGTTCAAATCATATATCATCAATGTACTGTTTTTATGTTCTATTGTAAAAGTAGCTGTCTAGAAAATGTTAAAAGATGTTTGGAAAGAAGCCTGGAACATAGTTCCCATCTGTTTGAATCCTGCAGGTAGGATAAACTAACCATTTTGTTTTTGGTTTTGATAAGGCTTATGAATTTTTCTTCTTTAAAGTTAAGCTTTAGGAGGACTATTAAAATCATCAGTTATTTTTAGAGAAAATTTGTACTTCTTTGTTATATCATAACATTTTTTACAATTAATTTTAAGATTAAAATATTCTCTCCCTGTATATATATATCTTGATTTGTATGCTTATATATGACAATGTAAATTGTGATGAACTATTAATAATGCTATATTAAATTGACATTTATTATCAATGTTTGTTAAAAATACAAAACAAGAACACACAAAGCTATAGATCTTACCTTACAACTAAAATTCAGTTCATCCGATTTTTAACACATATTTTTCCACAAAACAGGATGGATAATATACATCTTTTAAGTAAGATATTTATATCATAGTATAAAATATTATCATCTCTATACACCACAGAGTTAGACTAATATGAATATGAGCTTAATGAGGACCCATGGTGCAAAGGCTTTGTTAAAGAATTGATACAGTGATTTCGGTATAGGCGACTCATCCTCACCTGTTGTAAACATAACGGACATAGTTTTGCGCTTGGATAAGTAACAGAACTAGTACACATGGACTTTTAACAATGAAAAAAATGCGAATGACTTACTACTTTATTTCCATATTTAGCATAGGGCGCATTCAGATTTTTTAACACAATAATGTCTTGGTCTTATAGTTTTCGAATCTCACGAAGCTGGCGGCTTTGTGGGCGGCTTTGTTTACCCCAACTAAGGGAAGTCACTCGCAGGTGATGACGTCAACCTTACAGGCCTCATAAGAATGAAGCTAAAGATGATGATGATGATGATGATGATGATTTATATTGCGCAGGTATCCATTTAAAAGAATGCTCATTGGGCAGCAAAAACAGAAGAGAAGAAAAAAAATGAAACAACAGGAAAGTAAAAAGTAATAAAGACAGAAATGGTGCTAGGTTGTTTAAGACTGCATACAAAAACCAAGAATGTTTCTATCAAATAATGTGTTAGCTCAAAAGCTCAAAAATAATGCTGACAAGATGTGTACTTAAGTGTATAAAACGTAGTGTTGGATATAACTTGATCAAAGGGCTAGTGAGTATAAGAGAGAGATCAAGTGTGTGCACCCAAGTACAAACAAGATTACTAAAGATCTGTTTTGGTCTATAATTCTTACTGTCATTAAATATCTGTCTTGACATATCAAGAGAGAGCATCAATATTAGCTACATCAACAGCCCGCTTACCTTCCAGTTTCCGAATTCAAAGACCTTCAGTGCTAGACCTATTAAGGCTCCTAAGGACAATGAAAGTAAATGGGGAAACTGTGACTACAGCAAGTGAGGAGAGAGAGAGAGCACATGATGGTAAACATTCAGATCATACTATCAATTTTTTAAAAAATCAATTTAAACAAAGTACAAACGTCTCTGTATCCTACAAATAGATGGATAAAAGATATAAAAGATGGGAGAGAAGTAGAATATCTATTTCCAAAAGATATTATGGACAAAGTAAAATGTTTCACTGACTACAAATAGACAAAAGAACTGCCATTAAACTAAAGAACCAAAAAATCAGTTAGTAAAAGGTGAATGAACAAATTATGTCAAATTTCCTTTTTAACAAAACAAAGTAAATAGGGAGATAACCATTTAAGACAAAGTAGGTTGAGGTTTACACTATAAATCTGCAAATGGGAACAGACAAAATGTATCAAACAACTTGCATTTATTTTTATATTTTTGTTTTAACTTTAAGCAGATTATTTGAGGCTTACATTTAGAAAACAAAATTAAAGACCACAAGAAACTTTCAAAGAAATAAACTTATTTCATGTATTCATCTGCTTCAGGGCAATGCTGTACATGTACTTCACACTCACCTATAAGTACTATAGCAATGCTATCAGGCAAGTAGTGAAACTTGGTCTGGATAAGCAAGTGCACCAGCAAAATAGAGATAGCTGAAACAAACACACACACACACACACAGTCAGTAACAAACAAATTAACAAGTAAATTATTAGTGATGAAGCATTTGTACATTAGATAATAGAAGCTGAGAAACTGAAAATGAAGTAAAAAATTTTTAAAGGATAAATATTTGTCATTTATATATGTTTTTGGTTTTACTAATACTACATCATTTTCAAAATAATCGCAATATTCTTAGTAATATTACCGATAGACAAACCCAAAATCAAGACTTCTCAGACTTCACATATTGTATTTTTCACCAACATGAACCTTGCCACTTCACTCTGACCCATAAATTTACTGTGCAATCAGGATTTTTAAAAAACATTATGGCTACAAGTTTACATGGAACTAAATGGCTTGCTACTACTAAGTCAAGAGATGTTATAAAATGATGCAGCTAGTGTGTCACAACATATCTAAGTAGTGTAACAGCAAAACAAGAAATGCAATGGAGTGTTGAGATCTACTTACCCACCACCAGAAGAATGAAGAAGATGGTCAGGCTGCTATGATGCTCTTCCTCAGCAGCACCCTTGCGGGGCAAGTCCTTGACCTCTGCATCTTTATGCTTCTTGATGGGCGGCTCCTTGGTGGTGGTAGTGGTAGTAGCATCAGAGGTGATATTAACAGCACTCCAGTTTCCCTGGCTGGAGTCCACAGTGGATGACATCATTAAAAAGTGATGTTACTTGGCTCAATCAAATGTACCTTACACTATAGGAATTTTATGAGGTTTCATAGCCTGGTGGTTAGTGTATTCAATTACAGTGCAGAAGGCTCCTGGTTTTAAGCATGATCAAGCCCTCGGTCAGAAAACTCCCCCCACTCATCTCAGCAGCTGTCCATCAGAAATTGGACCTAAGTTATCAAAGAAAGTAAAGGTGGCAGAAGGGGAGGTTAGACTCCTGCTTCCACATGCCATGCCATAGACAGGGTCAACCATCCATGTTCGCTGTTCCTAGTTCCACTAAGAGTTCAACTTATGTCAACTAGTCTATAAGACTCTTTACCATTTTTTTATAGGAATCTTTGTCTTCAAATAAAAAAAATGTGAAAGATTGTAATCTAAATATCAGCTCTTCACATAAATTTATACTTCAGGAAGTTGGTGATAACAATTTTGAAAAATGTATGCACCATATTTCTAGTATCTACTTTTCACTACTTGAGAACATGAAAGGGATGAATTACAGAATTAAAATCTTGCTTTTTCTTAAGACACAGTGCACATAAAGCAGTCTCAATAAGAAACTCTTTTAAACCCTTATAATAAAAAGAAACAGTATCATCCAGTTGTTATTTGCCTGAAGGCCCAAAGCAGAATATGCTAGTGAATGAAGAACTGACCAGCCAAACCTAATGAGGTCAGAATCACTACCTTATATTATTAGGAAGCCCAGTCACAAGAAGCCATAATGCTGTCATGCTGAAAATAGTTAAACACTTCCAAGCCATTTCTGTCAAACTGTTTGTTCATAATATCTAATCACATGCCACAAATATTAACTGTCCACAAAGCTAATGGAACATTCACATTTAAAGTAAGCAGCAAAATGGAGGAAACTTGAATATGGATGTCCGATCTGTAAAACTGTGTTCCAATGCTGATTGCACCTAACAAGTACAACTAATAATTGATCTCTTTAACGACAACATGATTGCAGCTGTGACACTATTGAACAATATCCGGGGGAGACAGCTCTAATGATATAGCCCAACTTCACTAAAAGAAATGTAAACTCGAATGTACACCAATTTTTAGTGGTCTGGGTCATATGTGCCTCTTTGTTTTAAAGTGTCATGTTATTTACGTGTTACCAAAGGGACGTTCAGGTGTTTGTGACATATAGTGTGTCAGTGTGTGGACTGAGGTGTGTTTCTACGCAGTTTTCCTTGCAATCTAAACCAGGTTTTACCTTCCATTCGCATGTGTTAATGATGTCACAGGCACACTGTCATCATTTGCCGGCGATTTTTCATTCTGGATTTGTCTTTTATTCCTTTCACTACTTGCACTTCCACATTCACGGAAAACGGGATCTCCTAAACAGCCCGAACTGTTTTTAAAAACATTAGGTATTAACAAGATGAAGACTGCAAACACCAAAACATTGGGCATTTTTTGTCATCTAGGCACACAAACTAAACAGAAATTCATGTTTGGTTAAATCGAATAAACTTAGCAGTACCATAGACTATAGTCTATGGCAGTATGTAAACGCAGACGACGACTGATTTAGCACTACTCGCCAGTAATTCTACCGGAAACTGTATTTAATGCGAGAGATAAGTTGCACAAACCAATTTTGGTAAAGAATAAAAGAAACTTACTTGGTTTTTTTTGTCCTGCTTAGTGGGTGATGTTGAAGATAACACTAAAAAAATTTGCTCTGCATATATCTTGCACCATAAGTTTTTTCCATCACGTCAGCAAGGAAAATAGTGTTCAGCATAAAGTTGTAGTGCAAGCATATCATCGGTTCGTTTCTTGACTCGTGTAAAAACTATAATAAATCTCCCATATATTTGCAAATATTAGTGATTTGTTTACTTCAGTGAGTTCAATCTCAACTTCTTTTTATGAGTTTCGGGAAATAAAGATATATGATGTGGAGAAAGACTTGGGAGTGGACTTTGATTTTGTCTTTTGACTCGCACATCCAAAGAGTGGTAGGCAAAGCGTATCAGATTGTTGGTATTATTTGAAGGACTTTTAAGTACCTGGATAGGAAGATCTTTTTCAGACTGTAAAAAGTACTTGTGCGTCCACGTTTAGAATATGCTAAATAATGTAAATTGGTCTTTTTCTTTTAAAAAAAATTAAGATTAGTGGAAATAGTTTCGAGAATGTAGGGAAATGTCTTACACTTAGAGATTGAAGACGTGTGACTCCACTCTCAGAAGGGAAGGACGGGACCTTATTCAAGTGTTTAAAATATTTCATGGTTATGTTGACATTGAAATGAATGTATTCTTCTCCTTACCGCAAACTATAATATCACTAGAAATTCTGAAGGAAAAGTCTTCATTAAAAGTTGTAGCACCAATAAACTTAAATTCTATTTCTCACAAAGAGTTGCAACTATAGAACTCACTTCCAACTAACATTAAATATGCACTGAATTTAAATAGCATTAAGATTTCTCTAGGAGACATTCAAAACTTCATAAATCTGTTTTATAGCTTTGATGAAAAATAAATTAAGGCTCGATCAGACCTAAAATACATTAATGAGAGTTATAATGAGGGGACAAAAAAGCTAACCCATGATCCCTAGGCAATCAGAAGCTAGTCCCTACTACTATTTATGGGGGGTTTATGGCATACAATACAACTGCACCACATAAGATGTTATTTAGCTGAATGTTGTCTCTGACGTTAACTAAGTTTTACATTGAAATTTTGTGTCCAGGTTATCTGCAAAGATGGTGCTTTTATTTAAGTCATGGCCAGTTCTTAACACAATGGCAACTTATGGAATTTTGTGGACTGCATCCGACATCAGTCAAGAGTTGTTTATATCTAAGAAAGATCATGTCAACTGGAGCAAGACAGCTCGCATTGCTACCACAGGGACCTTTGTCATTGCCCCATTAGTGTACACTTGGATTCATGTAGCGGAATGGTTGTTACCGGGCAAGGCCTTGACAACTGTGGTGATGAAAGTCATTGCAGAGCAGGTCTTTTGTGCTCCTATTGGCATCAGCAGTTTTTATTTGGGTAAAAATACTGGTTAAGTATTATGATATAAAATTATTAGGGCGTAGGTTTACATATTTCATTAGTAATGTAGTTTTAGGTTAAGTAAACTGCACTTTAGCTGATGAGCCTTAAAAAAAAAACAGGATATGTTGTCTGATTCTTTTGAAACACTTTAGAGTGTTTCTTCTTCCTTATCTTTCTAGGTGAAAGGCTGGCTACTTCTCAGCACCACTTTATTTTTCAACACATTAGCCAGAACTTACTGCACTGCAAGAGTAATTTTAATAGAAAAATGAGATGTGTAAGGAGAGCGTACAGTTACCTTATTGCTACATTTGAAATGAGATATAAGTTAAACGATTGTGTGTCTATAGCTACAGGTGTTTTGGAGGGACGAAGGGACTTGACAGAGCTGCGTGCCAAGTTTAAGAAGACATACCTGGTATGCGAAGGCACAGACTGTGCTTCCCCATATGTCCTTTCATGTTTTATTTTTGCCAGGATGAAGCTGGCAGAATTCTTATCACAGCAATATCACATCAGGATAAGTGATGTTAAAATACACGATTAACAGCTTGTAAAACTCTCCACCAGTATCATGGTTGTTTAATAGTATTAGTAATATCAGTGATGCCAGCAAAAAATTCCAGATTTAACTCTGAAGGATATCACACATTCTCAAATTCTTCAGTGGTCATAAAAATAAAGAACAAGGTTATAAAGTTTACTTTGTATGTAGTAACTTACAGTGTAAGACATAACAGTCAAGAGTACACAGATCTAAGCTTGTTTCAGATAATAAGAGAAAAAATCACATGTGTCTGAAAGGATAAAATCCCAACAAGATTGAAACAATGTCAAGGTTTAGTTTTTGCACACAAACATTTGTTGTTGCAGACAGGTATGATGTTCTGGCCAGGTATTCAGATGGTTAACATGCGTTATATACCACAGCCATACAAACCTATTGTGACTGGATGTGCATCGTTTGTGTGGACAATATTTCTATGCTACATGAAGGAGGTATGGCTATATATGTATTCTACACTAGTAATAGGATCTATTGATGCCTTTCACAAATGCTGCAAAAAACATTGACCCTTCACCCAGTTGACTACTTTAATCACATCATTATTTGAGGTTAAATTGAGATTTGTCTTTTGAATGGAGATTTCAAAAAACATATGAATGGGAAACAAACTTACGGTAGGGTGGGGGTGGGGAAGTGACCTGTGTATGACAGAAGGACAAAGTTGGAGAACCTGATCTGCAGTGTTTTAGATATCACTAACAATAATCACCCATGTGGTCAGCACTTCTAAATTCTAAGCATTATCATGGTTCAAACTCAGGCATGTGCTAAAATAATGCACAATCATTCTACATCCTGTATGGAACCGGCACTTAATGGAGGAAGAAAAATCTTGATTCAGCCGTTGGGTAGAATCCAGCCAATCTAACATTTAGCCTTGAGACAGAATATTACAGATGTTATTGCAAAGAATTTTAATAGTTATCCTTTTTTTCTTAATTTTCTTCTCCAGCCTGATGGTCAGAAGGAATAAATGGCTACACCACTTTTGTGAAAGGATTGATATTACAGCAACACATTATATTGCTTCAACCATTCATATAAGCAGATTATTCAGAAACTGTGTTATCAGATTTTATTTTTTTGCAAGAGGGGCGTGTTAATGTGGATGTTGCATGCATGTCCAAAAAAGTCAAGTGCTATGCATGATATAGTGATACACTATACGTGCTGAGACTGTGATACATTATAAGAGCTCTATGCATTTAGTTTTTGATTACCTCTTCACATTAGTCTATGTAAAATGTGTGAAAAGCATTTGATACTGTTAGAATATTGAAAAGATCTGATGTCACCAAGGACAAACCATATTTAAGTACAATCAGTGATTCCATGGATCTTGACATTGGCTAATCTATTAAACTGCACATGGTAACATTTTTGTTTAAACAATCAAACCTGTTATTGTTTTGCAAAGACATTACAGTTGTATATATTTTGATATTATACACATATTTACTTTTTGTGCAATAGATGTGCAATCACTGTAAATTAGTAAATGAAAATTTTTCAAAAAGATTGCATTAAATGTAAAAAGATGTATTGAAGTACACATTCCATTCTTAACTCAATGTACTAAGACCCAGATGCACCCAATTATCCAGATTACAAGATTTTCAACTTTATTCTTTGGTTTTATTATCTTCTTTTGTAAATTGATTATACATGTATTACTGAGTGGATTCTGCACAAATTAATGAGTAACTTGCTTCAGAGTATATTTCTAATATAGCTTCTTTTAATTTTTATTTTTATAGGACATACTGATGCATGGAAGCGTTATTGATTCTTTTAAGAAAACGATCACACCATCTGTCACTGCAAAAACGGATTTGTAATAGCTGCTATCAAAGCTTTCAGTGCCAACATCAAATTTGACATCAAAGATCTGGTCAAAGATTTGATTCAGTCTTTTTGAAAAGGTGGGGAAACTCTTGGCTCTTCCCTACAGTAGGCCCCCACTACATCTCAGTTGTGTGGATTTGTCCATATTGAATGAGTTGAGGATCCATTTCCCCGTCCCCACAACATGCACATCAGGAATTAAAACCTATTTTGTAGACTTTTTCTAACAGGGGCAAGCATCTCTTGTAGCATTTTGTACAAGATAACTTCAGGACTGACTGTAGGATTGCACGACGTCAAATCTATGTAGATTATTTCAGACCGATCCAGAATAGCGAGGAAACTGCCAAACACTCACAGGTATTTCAAAGATACACAATTTAGCTTAACTTAGAAAGGCTGGTCTATGACGTGCAGCTGATTATTGTAACTGCTGATGTAACGAGATAAGGGCACCTATGACAGTATGAACTTTCTTCCTTAGGCAATTAAAACACACAAATTTATAACAAAAATTATAATAATCAGGATTCAGCATCTGCTGGGATAAACAAACAGAAATCTGATTACCACTCTTCAAGAAATTGTCCAATAGTCTCACTTCACTACAACCACATACAGATCATAAAGGAGTCGCAAAAGTGTTCAACCTGAGAACTGTTTATTTACAAAGATCCAATTTCCTGCTTCTGCTTTTTAAATTCCTGAAATAAATTAATGGTGGCACGCTCACAACATGAACCAGTTTTGCCACCACAAAAACGTGTACGTATATTGCCAAGACATCAACAGAATTCATTCACTTTTCTACTGCTGAAGCCCTCATAACTCACATGTAGCAATCAGTGACTCCCACAAAATACACTGTGTACATTACACACACATGGACACAATCATTTAATACATGAAGTGCTGTATCTTAAAAAGTTTGATTCACAGACCAAAAGTACCAAAGGACCTCTTAATGTTCTGATTTTGTATAATAGAACATTACCATTTGAGGTGTTTTGTATATACAGTGAAAATACTGGTCAAGAAGCAGCCCACAAAATGTGAGAGAAAAAAAATCCTTCATTAAGGACAGCAGTAGATGTGGTACTGAGAAACCCATCACACATCACAGTTGCTTTTACAGATGATAGCAGAATTACAGTTATGAATCTTGCCATAACATTTGTTACTAGACATAAGTATAACTTGTGGGAGGTGAGAAAATAAGTTCTAACAGCAACAGTAATGTGTTTCATAAGGCCAAGCCCAAGAGGTATATTCAGTGCTCTTTAGCCACCTCATGCTTAAAAACAAACCTGTAAGCTATTCTATTTAAGGAAACAAAGAGTGTGTAAAGCGCTTCTAGGTGTTTGCAGAGAACACATGCATCATAACTTCTTAAGGTATTCGTTTTACCATTTAGCTGGCATTAATTACTATTATTAATAACAAGTAACACTAAATTCTGCATAAACCAGCAGCAAAAATGGACAACATGGCAAGTGGTTTCATTCTCCACTTATCTGTTTGTCAAACTTTGCTTAATGAATGGGCTCTTTTTCTTTATTTGTGAAGATGTCAATTGTTTTTCTAAAGCTTTGGCTGGGGTGTCACACTATAAAACCTCATATCATCATTATATCCTAGTCCTAATCCAAGCACAAGTGTGAAAAACTGAATGTCACAACAACTAGGGGCACAAGCCGGATGCTAACTAGCAGTCGCCTAAACAACTACTATTTTATCAGGATTGCAGCAGACTGCTAAGCTAACCCTTCATGTTACAAACCAGACAAAAGATAAGTAATACCTTTAGGAAGCAAATAGCATCTATCAAAGAACAGACTAGACATGAAGGTAGCACTATACAGTGATAATTGCCAAAAAGAAATGGCTGAATAGTTTTTCATTTTAAAATGGGACTTTAAATGCAGTGCCAGTAGGGCAAAAAAAGTTACATGTGGTGCAAGGGAAATATTGAAAGGAAAAGGTGAAGCCAAGAGTTTATGAATAGGTGCTGTCAAAAACATGAGAATACATACAGCTCTGCAATTAAATGACCAAATAATACAATTATACAATTTAAAAAAAAAAAGGAATAGATCACATGGATTCTTCTGAAACCATTAAAGTTGTCTTGTTGGCTTTGATTAATAAATATAAATATATGGCAATCCATTTGACTTGGCCAAAACATAAAAATGGCAAGCTTTTCAGAAGTATTGAGGCAGTCTCTTAAACTCAGATTCATGCTTAAATGGCAAAAGAGAGAAATAAAACAAGACTGAGTTTCTAGTATCAAGGAAGACACTATTAGTCAACAAAAACTACAAGCCAAGAAAGTGATTACATCATCAAAATGCAACTGAATTTCAAAGGTCGATGACCAGAACAAAGCGAGTGGCAGTCTTGCCTGCTAAGGGTGTAACTAAATCTTATCTTTATTACTTCAATCTCTTATGTAACATATCTGCTGCAGATCTCAGTACAATACCATAAAAGAGCCAGGAAAACATGCTGGTATTCATATCTGACCAGCACAAAAAAATCTTTTATATAAACATACAATGCTGAACTATGAAAGAATATGCCTTATTTCCACATGCAAGCCAGAGAAGCTGGACCTCACAATGCAAAAACTGAGGTACCTGTAGCCTAGTGAAAAAAATGACTGTTTTAAAAAACACAAATGGATAAATGCTTATGGTAAATTTTTTGTGTGACAAGAGGAACTCACTCTCGCTGGCATCTCATGCTGTGAAAAGAACCCAGCACTTTAAAGTCAGATCACAAGTATCACTACCCGATTATTCAGATATAAAAAACATCCAAAAACTGCTTCGGTACTGATGTGTTCAAGTGACCAAAACAAGCTGGTGTTAAATCAGACTGATCATGTCAGTCCTCGTTCCACTTCCTTCACTGTGGCTGACAAACCTGACAGCCTATATTATCAACGTCTCCATCCCTGACCATGGCTACTGTTCTTCCTGTTTCACCATCCAGACTCCAGCAGCTGATACACTGGCTCTACATTTCCTGCACCAGTGAAGTCTTTGCACAGGCCAGTCCCTTTCCTTGGAACACTGTCCTCTTGCCCCTCCACCAAGCTGCATCTTTAACCTGTTTCAAGAAGCAACTTAAGCCTCACCTCTTTTAAATGACTTTCCAACACCTCAAACTGTTTCATAGGAACAATGTGCTCTGCAGGTAAGTAACTTAAATCATGGATTGCAAAAAGAATATTGTAACGGAGTGAAGAAATGACTACACGTACTACACGTACACTAGACCAGGTCAAGGCATGATTCAACATACAGAGCCAAAATCACAACAATCTGCATGATAAAAATCTGCAATGTGTCAAGAAGCCAACTTAAACTGTTGGCACCTTCACAAATTTTTTGATACATCATTAACCTGGTTTTTTTTTTAAATTGTCTCCATGGACAAACACACTACAATGCTGACATTAATGTACAAATACATATGACCTGGATTACCTCATATATACCCTGTCTTCTCTTTTAAGGTAGGTAAAATAGACAGGAAATTTACCAACGCTTTTACCATTTCATTATTAGTAGCACCTAAACACCACTGTTTGGGTAGCAGTTTTCAGTACAGATATCCTAAAACATTTCAGTTAAAACAAGAGTGCTATTGCATATGCGTATATACTAAATCTCCTAATTTTTTTAAAAATAAATGATACACTGGAAAACAAGATCAAAGCAGCCCATTACAGGCAAATGCAACTATATGGCCCAGCTTTCAACAGAGCAGCTGACTTTCCATTTCACTACATACTGATGCAAGGTTTTGGTTGTTTTCTCATTTGAATAATGCAGCTGAGCAGAATGTTGCAGTGAGCACATACTTTGCTCATTTTCACGTTTCCTCGGCAAACTGCTGAAAAGAGAGCATGCAAGTAAGTAAAACATCCTCTGCCTCTTTTTTTCATTTTGTTTATAGAAAGTGATCAAAGATCCTACACCAAGATGCTCCACTTTTATGGCAACACACACACAGGCGCGCATGCTTTACATACTTTTCAGAAGTAGAGCTTGAAAACATATTTCTAAGGTGCAACTTTTCTAATTTAGAAGAAAAACAAGAAAATAAAATGAAATGAAAAATTTAAAGTATACATTAGCATAGGTTTTGCAAGTAACTCTAATTGGACAGATTTTTTTAACAAGAAGACATTATGGTTGTTACATATCTAAAACCTCTTTACACCCAGTGCCTTTGCAAAAATACAAAATCTGTACACATATTTACAGTTTTAAAATTTTTCTATTTTTCCTTGCAGAGGTTTCAGAGAAATGTCTATTGTTTTCTTTCAGTGCAAAGTGCAGCCGTATATTTAAAACAATTGAATAACAAGACTGTCTGGTTTGCATTTGCTGGAGGGACACATGAGCGAATTTGATTTCTGTTCAAAACGTTCCAGAAATCGAGCTCTCACTTGGTCCATGTGGAGGAACTGTTCAGATTGTCTGAATATAATTTCAACTTCCTCCACCAACGTTACCAGCTGAGATGTTGGGACTACTAGCCCATAGTTAGCATGAGGTACCTGCTGACAACTGGTTAGACTCGAGTCTCCCGTACAGTTCCTTCTTACTTTCTGGTAATAATTTCTTTACATTCTGCACACAATTTCCTTTGTATCTTTTTGGGGATGTAACCACCAATGTAAGTTTAAATATTGTTCTCAGGAATGAATAGTTCCTCGGCTGAGTTTGTAAAAGCATACTGGGAGATTTCACATCTTTTGTTTAGCTCATATCTTGCATAAGAAATCGCTGGAGTGCACTGAGTACTGATGTTGCTCAACATCAAGAGAAAGTCATCTCCATCTTCGATGCAGTTGCTTCTTTCACTGCATGATGAACCCAACCACCATTAACTGACACAGAAAGAACCGAAATTGCTGGGGACTTGGATTATCTCCATGTCCTTATCCTCGTGTTAGAGAAAAAGAGGTTTTTTTTTATGCAGTCTTGGTTTAGTTGAAGAGGCTTTGTATAGCAATTTTCCATCCAATCATACTGGATGAATTGCTTTTAAGTGTCGACAGCCATGACTTGCAATCACGCATCGTTTGGCTGCTAAACTTGCTGAGTCTGATGAATTCATTAAACAGTTGATCAGTGGGTTCAACAAAGAAAACGGTCTCAGAGGCCTCTTCTGATAACACTTCTAAAGTTACCATCGTTCATATGTCAGCTGTAACGCTGTGCGACAGAACCTGAGAGTGAGAGTCAAACTTTACCCGAAGGGCTGAAAAACCTGGTAACTTTAGGTGTTTCTCTGAGGCGTGGAGCCATTCGAATACAGTTCTTTCTATCCATCCTGAAAAAATATTCTATTTCGGTGCATTTGGTACATCAAAGATGGTTGGAACTGTACACTTCTGCACCCACTTCTTACATATGGAAATGACAACACAAGACTAGTGAAGCTACTAAGCAGCAGCATATGTGGCAAATCCAAAGATAAATGCGACTTGTTAAATCTTGTGAAAAGCTGTTAACTCACATCTCTTCATCTTTCAGAAAAGAAAATGATCGGAAACCTTTAGTTCGAGAGTTTAGACAACTCGGTGAAGCGCACCATGTACCACCAGGCCTCCTCACGCAAACATCGATCGTCGGTACAAGGGGGCGTGGCCGTGGTCACATACAGGTCAGCACGGCTTCACTTTCCTGCCTGAGTGGAGCATCTTGATGTAGGATCTTTGGTGTGATGTTTCACTAATTTATGCAAAAGGACCCATTTTCACTCACATTGATACCCCAGATTTTCTCACTTACATTTACTACAACAACAAAAAATTCAATACAAATGAAAATTTCTGTAGTTTTAAAAAGAGCTATTTAGGGTTGTCTTTATTGTAGGTTTGCAGGTTTAAATATTTAAGCTCAATGCAAACCACACAGCCCGCTGCTATGCTAGAGTAATAGCCTACACACAAAAGGCAGTGGTCAGGAAGCATTAAAGCTCTTCAAAGATTGAAAAAGAAAATAGGATTAAAAGATTCTGATCAGTCCAAATAATACAGCAATATTGCATCACAACAGCAATGCACAAAATTGTGGTAAATGGAAAACAAATGTTTACCTCTTACAAATAATTCCCTTTCGACAGAGACTTTAGTGTCTGCCAAACCTTATTATACATTACTTAAAATACATATGGCACAAGGCACAGGTTTAGCTGCACTTGTGATACACTTGATCAATGTCCATGGCTTTGGAAGCATTTTAACAGCACAAGTTAAAACTATTAAGTTATTCAAAGTGAGTGCATTAACAAAATAGGTAGCTTAAATTTAGTTTTGTTATAAATCATCTTTATAACACCAATGAAGCAACATTTTGTTGTCTGCATGTTCATTCTTCTATAAACCCACATTGCTATATGTATAATTAAAAACAAGGTTTTACTTATCACTAACTTTATCTACTCTACATAGGGTTTTACGTTTAGCTGCACTCTTTTTGTTTCCTAATCCTTTCAGGAAGAACAACCACACAGTGGCCAGCACTTTTTATGACTTGTACATGTTTACAAAAAGACTTTAGGAAATCAAGCACCAAAAAAAGCCAAACACACAAGCAATCATATTTTTAGTCTCTAGATACAGACTCATTGTAAGCACTTTATGACAAGACCCACAAAAATTAAGAGAGTATTTTTCCCCCAACACTAGGACATATTTGCAAGAAAATGCACAATGCTATCAACTGCTGTCTGTAACGAGGTCAACAATATACTGAACTGCAATGGGGTTACTCAAAATAGCCATGTGTTCTGCGTTAGTGATAACCTTGTGCACCACTGGCTGTTTCTGTTGGCCACTCCAGTCAGCACAAGCTATGAGACTGCGTTTATTCACTGTTCCATCGCCATCATCATAAATGGTTTCGGGGAATGTATCAGGAAACTGCCCTGGACCAAACTTGAGCTTGCCAGGGGTGTCCAGTCCCAAACCATGCAGACAATGCATCTCCACCCCAGGTGGCTTCAGATCTATGAGGCAGAATATTAGATATGTTAGAACACAAGCTCATCTTAAGACTTAATTGCTTGCTAGTAAACTACCTTTGCTTGACCTAAAGTTATTTAAGTTACCCAAATAACTGCCTCACAAGACTGATTTGTAAAGTCATAAATTTTATAATGTTGAAACTTCATAATGGCTTGTTTCAGCAAATAAGATGGTCTTAGAAAAAAAGTTAAAAGCAAATAATATGGAGATTACAACTTATATAAATATTTTTAAATCTACGTAAAAAGTATTAATTTAAAAAAAAGGATTTATTAGAGGAATCTATATCCAGGGGACCTAATCATATCAAAGGGGAAGAAATCAAACAGCCCTGCACCCACAGTATCCTCAACAAGAAAATAATAGGAACTAATATAATAATAATATAAAAATAACGTAAACTAGAGAAAACTGTAGGGAGGAGGTCACCAAAACAAGGTTAATACTCACCCATGATAAGATTTTCTACATCTTGACGCATATAATAGCCGTCCATGTAATCTAGATCTGAAAACAAGTCTTTGTAATCTGCAACTGTGTAGTTACGCTTGTCAGTGATGACCAGAACTTCATCTTTGGCCCAGTAACGAGGTGATGGCATCAACCAGGCTGTGCTAGGCATGGATCGCTGCTCTGCCCGCACCCACCCTGGATAGACGATGATCACACCCAAAGCATCACCTAAGAAAAAAAAAACTTTTTCTCTTGTTTTTCTCCTGACATCCATTTTTTGGAAACTTTATAAGCCGCATCTGTTTCATCTTGTTCCCACAAAAATAAGTGCAAAGCTCCTCTTACCTTTGTCAGTAATTGGTCTGAGATCCCAACTAATTTATCAATCTGGGAAATCTGATAAAGTGTGCAATAGCATGTGTTTAGTTTCTTCATTTAAAATATCTTTGTACAGTGCAATGTTTACAAAGACAGCACAAATCTGCACAAGTGCCTTCCTATCCCCAAAATACAAACACATAGAGAGTAAAAATACACGTACAACTACATGCATGTCTCCCCTAACTCTCCCCAACACATGCGTACACATATTATCCAATGACAAGTGTGAGTACCATGTAGCAATCTTTTTTCCTGATCAGAAATCTTGCAGGACCGTACTTTTGAATCAGAGTATCTCAGGGAAAGCTTTCGGCTGAAAAGTGATGCTGGGTCTTGTAACTGGACACAGATGCAGACTTATGTGGCTGGCTGGCAATCTAGAGGTCCCCACCTTGCATCTGGTCACAGATATAGCTACAAAGGGCTCATTAGAGCTGCAGGTATTGAACAGAGATAAAGAAAGCCTTTGGGTCATAAATGTACTTCTGTTTCATAGCTACAAATCCTGATGAAATCTTCCAAAAGCTGTTACAGCAAATTTGTCTGCACCACACAAATCTATGGAACCTACCTGAGCACATAAGTCGTACAGGTTTGACAGCTCCTGCCCACACGCCAGCTAAAGAGACAAAAGCCTTGATGAACTTGTCCTTCCATGCCTGGTCCATGCGATTGAGGAAATATAGCAGCATTGGATTACCCATTGAATGTCCCACCAACACTACCTGACTGTTGTTATTTTCATAGTAGGTGTTTTCAATCAGTCCTGTGAGATTTTGGAAAAATTCTCCCAGCTCATCTGCAAGAAGTAGCAAAATGTGTCTTTTCTTATCCATGGCAAACACAATCCCAGTGTGATTTCGTGTTAAATGTGCTCATAAAGCACACATACATCAGACTATGTATATGAAGAACAGTCCTCTTTCCCACATCTAAGCAAGCTCTAACTGTCCCTCAGTTCAAAAACAAGAACAGGGTTCCCAGGGATCAGGAAGGAGCCAAGTAAGGACCTTATAAGGACCTTTCATGCATTTGTAAGGACCTAAGTGACGGTCACCAATGCTTAAGTTTTTCTCATATATGGTCGGAAAGAGGTGTTATTTAAGAATGAATCATTGATCTTCTCTATGTTCTGAAATATTCCTATTCTAGTAATAATCATAGAGTTAATTTGATGCCTATCTGGCATTGTTCATGCATTTGTAAGGACCTAAGTGACGGTCACCAATGCTTAACCCTCTTGGTTCAAGATAAAAATGAACATTACAATGACTGGCTTATAACTGAAGACTGCGAAGACTACAGTGATGAAGTTTGTTTTTTTATTATTGCTGCTCTGAGATAAACATTAGACCAGGAAACCTATACATTTCTGGAAAAGAGAAAAGTTGAACTTTGCAATAAAAAGTAATGAAAATCGCCCTGACGTGCTACCCGGCAAAGCCACGATCGTGGCCTTTCAAACCAAGAGAGTTAAGTTTTTCTCATATACGGTCGGAAAGAGGTGTTATTTAAGAATGAATCATTGATCTTCTCTATGTTCTGAAATATTCCTATTCTAGTAATAATCATAGAGTTAATTTGATGCCTATCTGGCATATTTAGATAACTTCAAAAGTCACTTTAATGCACTGATGACATACACTGTTAATGTTCCAAGTTTCCTAGAAATGTAAGTAATAATAATTGCAAAAGCTGAAAGGCATCCATTATTGTAATACAAAAGTCAGTTCATCTCTCTCTCACACACACACACAAAGAAAAAAAGAGAGAGAGACCTATGCACAGTACTAGAAGATTAAGACTCTGGTTCAAGAAAGAGATAAGTTTCCAAAGACCTTTTGAAAGAAGAATGGGTTTCTTGTGAATATGGAGGGGCAACTAGTGTAGTCCAGATGTGTGGTCCAAATTGTTTTTAAAATTAAGATGACTACAAGCAATGCAAAGACCTGGAGGATCAGAAGAGGAATGAAAAGAGTGTGCTCCTAATGCTTAACCAAAGACAGAATGACTACAAACTGCCAGGCACAAAAGTTCATTTATTAATAATATTCCATGTCTTCACAGCATACCTTTACAGAGTTGTGCAAGCTGAATGAGGCACAGCAATGAGCATTAGTAACACCCAAATGTCACAATTTAACACCTGATAATTTCTTTTCTAATCTAGCAATGTCTGACTGAATCTTTGTAATGCCCTTCTCTTTAGCAAACAAATGCAGATTATTGGATCTTTCAATGAGTGAAAAATATTTTTGCTCTTGAGCCTGGAACTGCATCTGTCAGCCAGTTCCAGCAGGTGGTCTTCAGTCTCAGAGTATTGCTAGCTCATCTCCTAGTCTCTTTGTGTGCATCTGCTTGTCTTCTGTTTCCTTCTGCTGCTTCTGCTCAGAGAGGTAACTTCATAGCTGCCATAGGCTCTAGCAGCTGATATCATCAGTGGTTTGCAGTTGTCAACATTTTCCAAACCTCCAACACTGTGAATATGGTCAAGAATTACTCTGTGTGCTTTTAGTGCAGTCTGGCTAAAATTATCTGCTATTGTTTCTTCATCAAATAAAAGTAAATTTCACACTGTCCTGAAGCAGTTTAGAAGAGTGAGGAGCAATGTTTCACCATGTTTAAACTCTGATGCTATCGGGCTATCAGAAAACATGAGGTGGAATAGATCAGCTGACTTTTCTGCAGATTTGAAGCTGTAGTGGATTCAACCATCTTCAGAGTCCACAGGATCTCTGCTTTAAGCCTTGTGCTGCTCATCACATAACCTATTCAAAGAATTCATTAAGCTTTGAATTATGTGGCTGAAAAGATCACATTCTGTCTGAATAAAAGGCAGTTTAAAAAAGCAATAATGACATGATAGTAATAATAAACTAAGAGTAAAGATAGCAGCATGACTGAAAGATATGCTGAGTGAACTGATTTAGCTTTGATGTTAAAATCGAACAAAATAATATGTGCTGATAAAATAGAATAATAAGCAAACAGAGTTTTGTTTTACAAAAATAATGACGTATGAGTAATGGTTCTTTATTATGATATAAATGAATCAATGCCTTAATCTTTCCTGATCAGATGGCAAAAGTAAATTTTCAGTCATCAGATCAATTTTCTGCAGTAAAGCTGAAAAGCGGTAGATTGGTGATTGCAAACACTCTATTTATAGTGCGTGAAAAATATAATCTAGACTTTCTAAATATATAATTCTTTGCTTTTACTGATCTTTAAACTATCGGCTTTACAATAAAATAAATGAGCTAAAAGTGCGGACAATCATGTCAAAATACAAACGTAAAATTTTATGCATGTTTTAATTTAACAAGTTTTAAGCCTTAAAGTTTAAGGTTTAAAACACTTCAAAATAAAATTTCTCATTTGTGCTTATGTTATTTCGTAGCAAAGATGTGATTTTTGAAGTTTGTAACCTTTTTTTAAAAAGTAAAATATTTAACTTCCGAAAAACTTTTAACTTAGTACTGAGTCATAGACAAGCAAAAACGGCTGCACAGTCATGGATACATTTTTGTTTCTGTTTTGCCTTTCTCTTAAGTACCCACACAGTTAACTAAATGAATCGCTAAAGAGAAATAATTTTCAACTTACTGGACACTCTTGTAGAGATGGTCGGTGCTGTCGGATTTTGAAGGGGCTGGGACGGATCCTGATTGGGAAAGCAATCGGTAACACAAATGCGTATATCTTCAAGAAATCAACACACTTTTTGCGTCGATCAGTTATCATGTGCTTCCTCAAAATGCTTGCTCCCCTTCACGAAAGATTCAGATACTTCACACGCAGCACATCGTGCACAATGTTTATCTTTGAAGTCCTTTAACAAACAGCCTTTTTTTTTTTCTTCAGCCAGTGCTCCTGAAAAGAACACTTGCCTGGCATCGTTTTGATAGTCAAGACACCACGAACTTGTATTACTGGACTGCTTGCAGACGATTTTTTTCAGTGAAGTCATAGAACGAGGCTTTGGACGACAAAGCTTCCGGTTTATTCACATTCATTGTTTAATAAGCTCGCCGAGACTAACAGCGGAGAACTTCGCAAGAAGCTCAGCGTTGGTCTCGGCACGAACGAGAGTTGGCAGCCATGTAAATAAAATGGCGGCGAGGCGAAGAATTGTCTGCATTTTGCGCCGATGTCGACTCCAAAAATGAATTTATGGATTTGTAAGAGGCATGAAAAATAAATTTGTGGTAATATTTTATCGATGTAAGGACTTGTAAGGGTCAGAGAAAAAATGTAAGGACGTGTTTGAGGATTTGTAAGGACCGCATGCCAAATATAAGGACTTATAAGGCCTTACGGCCAAAAATCTCTACGTAAGGACTTGTAAGGATAGGTAAGGACCCTGAAGAAGCTGTAGAAAGGAATAGAAACTGATTTAGTCCAGTTTGTAATAAAGACATGGCAAAAAACAATTTTCAGAATAAGAATACGACATGTTATTACAAATTAACTCAGTCTGTTAAAAGAAGAGAGATCACGTAAAAATCTCATCTCTAAAGGAAACTTAGAATCCTCACAATTCATTTTTCATATCAGTAGTCATTTACATAATTACACTACACTGACCACAGCAGAAGTTAATCAATAGAGATTGAGAAATGCTTCACCAATGTTAAAGAAATATTATGTAATTTGAATCTGTAACAATTATTATTAACTATTAACATTTTTGCAAATACTGTTACCCTTAAATAATCTTCAAATCTCTTTATATACAAAGCCACAAATTTTAGTAATGCTCAAAGAAGATATGCTCACTTACTGGGTGCTTTTCTGAAGTCAAATGGAGCACCCTTCAAATTCTTCCCACGTGTAAAGTTGTTGCTTACAAGTGCATCGGCAATGTTTGAAAAGTAAGACACTGGAAAAGAAATGTGTATCACAATTAACCATCATAATGAACCTTGCTTAATAAAAATACATGAATTGCAAGCAATTTTTAAAAATTTTAACTGTTAACAGTAACAGTTACATGCTTATAACAGTAAATACACACAAAATCTATATCCGAAAAAAATACTAAACATGAAAACACAGTTGATTTTCTAAACTATTTTGAATGCTGCATTTCCAATATCAGTAGTAGTGAAATATGCAACCTGACTATAACGATGTTGTAAAAAGATAATTACATCACCTTCCATCCCACCCCTGCCCACCCCACTGAGTTTAACACTGTATACAACAGTGGCTACTACTCTCTATCAGAAAATGAAATGCACCACTAAGTACTCACATGGTGAATAGTGTACTTTTGTATCTGGATCAAGCCATTCCACGGTCTGGGAGTCACCGAAATTCTGAATGCGGATGTCAACACCATCAGTATTATAAGTAGTATGTGTAGTTCTGTTGTAATAAAGTCTGAAAGAAAGAAGAAAGAAGTGTTTGTGACCAACTTTTACATGTCTTATCAGGATTTATCACCATGTATATCAAACATATCACACGGTACACAAATCCAAATGGAGGTCACTTTTGAAATTTAAATTACTGAAATTGTCAGGCAAAGTAATCACAGAGGGAAGCAAAATTAAAAAAGGACAAGGTAGTTGAATCTGAAACAAGATGCCAGTCAAAATGTTTCCTTTGATATCAGCTTTGTGCAGAAGAGTGATAGTTTCACTATATATTCACACAAAATCCAAAATGTGCCACTGTCTCTTCTTAACCTTCTCAATATTAACTTCCACTAAGGTTGTATCTGGCATCAAATGGTTTACCTTGAGTGATGCTCAAGGTTTACCATTTTAACATAACATTCTGAGCGGGGGTAATGCTCAGTAAACACCACAAACCCCAGCAAACTCCAAGACACACATACACCATAAAAAAGCAGAAACAGCCTTTAAAATGAAAAACCAGTAAATTACAATGCATGTATATTTTAAAATAAGAACATCATGTCTGATACATCCTAAATTTCCTTGTTATTTAATGCAAGAGATATGACAGTAAAAGGCTGCAGCACTCCAGGGATTTCCTGTAGAGTGGATGACAAAATGCAAAAATCCCAACTCTGCACAAATTTCAGGCTGGGGAATTCATGTCAAGCACTGTGGACATGTAAACACTGGAGCCCATACAGCATAAAGTGTCCATGACAGATGTGCAAGGGTCAAGAGCAGGCAGGGTCACCAGAGGTAACTGCTCCAAAATGGTTGTTACAAGTGTACATAATAGAGTTTATACAGCAAGAATCATAACTGTCAGAGCTCTGAATCAGACTCTGATAAGAATAAGTATTATCTGATTATAAACTGGATAGAGTTACTGAGATATGTTGTTTACTCATACACCTGCGCGATGTCCCAGTTAACCTTCTGCCAATGCTGCTTTAATGCTAGATCTTTGACTGTCACAAGGAAACCAGTTGTACCTAACTGATCACATCTTGATAGTGTACAAGCACTGTCTTAAAAATTACTGTTTGTTATCCACCTTTAATATTTTCACATTAAGTTTGCCATCTTCTTGTTAGGTAGTATTCAAGCTGCAAATGCTGCATAAATTCTTTACTGAAAACAAACTGATCTATCTCCTTCAGCAAAATTTGTCCAAGAATATTTCTCACAAACACAAACAGAACTAATTTTTGTTTGATTTTAAAAAACCCACAAATCCCAAGACAACATTATCACATGCAACTGACACAGACAGCACTTCAATTTAGCCGGCAATGCTTTCTGAGTTTCTCTTTCCCTCTGTCACCAGACAACAGTCTCTTCTAATCTTTCCTGCAGCTCAACTGAACATGAGTATCACTTTTTTTCTGCACCACAGACTTGACATTTAACTGAAGGCAGGTTCATGACAGGGTGCATTAGTAGCAGTAGACTGGGCATAAGTTGTCAATCTGATTTTGACTCTGGTCTGTAAAGGGGCTGAAAGATCTAGCACTAATTCAACTGCAAAGCCAGATACTTTCTGTGATTTTAATTTTTGCGGTTCTGTTCTTCAGAATGAAAAAGTTTTTACATTAATCATGTGGAATGATACGAAACATTTTTGTTATAGTCTTCTTCAAAGGCTTACACATTTTACAAAAGCTGCTCCACTTCCTCAACTCTTGTGTAGATTTTTCACTACTGTTACTTAAACTGTTATAGTAGCACTAATTTTGACAGTGACTTTTCTGCCGGTGAATGTCCATCAACCAACAGGAATGAAAATGATCAAAAAATGGTGCTACAATGTGAGAATGGTTAATCTGAGCTTAAAGTATTACAAAAATAGTCAACTCACCTCATATTGTCCACAAAACACAGTATACTTGGATAGATTAAGTCCTCCATGTTGAGCCAGATGTTGTAATAGTCTGATGTGTAAGATTTACAGAAGTAGTGGGGCGAGCTCTTCTTATCTAGTTTTGCCCACAATTGACTTCCCCCATCTCCTGGTACTAAGGAAGTGAGTCAACAATTATGAAAACGAAGAAAAAAGTCTTGTTAAACAACTATCACAGCGTACCCTAAACAGTAATGTCAATTTACAAACCACGTACTACAAATATAAACAATGGTTTTAAGTACAAAGTTCAGCGTCACTGAAAATGTAGGCCTATAATCCTCATGCCTGTGGCTGCAAGACATTTTTATCTGTAATCTGTTACATAAGGTATTAGTATTACAACTACTGATAGTCACAAATGAGCTAAATGCTGCGAACACTTGATTGTGATATGATCTAGTTACGGCCTTTAGTTTTCTTGGGCTAATCAACAACCCTGCTTACACGTTATCGACTAGGATTATTTCAGAGCTGTGTATCATCGCTACATAAAATTTAAGACTGTTATATTTAATTTGGGAGTTTCTTCAGCATTAGCCTTAGTAGTCTCTCACATGAATTATTTTTATATTAAAATAGCAACAAAACGTCGAAACCAGCTGCAAACAAATTTCTTACCTAGTATAACTGGATTCTTTGGTTTCGCTGACACGGATAACTTTGCTGATAGTATAAAGGCAAAAACACACACTGCGATGTTAATAAATGCCATCTTTGTGACTGTAGGAAAGTACTAGAGAAGCACGTGAATGTTGTTGTGGTAGCGCTCTTGGTGCACAGTGGCGTGATATCGTCAGGCGACTAGCGTAGCTCGCTGGCTGCTTTCGTGTCCTCACTTGGCTCGAGCTGCTGTTGAACCGATTGGAGACGGCAGCCGGATAACGGCGTTTTGTCTTCCATTTGCTGAAATGTTTACTTTTATATGGGAATCTAATTTGTGTGCTGTATAACGGACCCCTCACCTAATCTTGCACCGACTCACACCTTGTTCCCCCTCTACCCTCCCTCCCCACGGCACCACGACCACCGGTCATTTTTTCCCCAGACACCGGTCGATTCGCCCCAAGACCAATTCGTCCCTACCAATTCGCCCCACACTGAAAGTCAATTCGTCCCACGTAGGTCCAGTTCGTCCCAAGACAGAAAAGTCAATTTGTCCCGAGCTCAAAAAGGCGATGAAACAAGTAGATATTAACGTCAAATATTACCAAAGAGTTATAATTAAATATGCAATCTCAGCTGCCTATTTTAAGCAGAGCCATGCGAATAAGTTACGCCACCATTTTACTAAACAAAGATGGCAGCTAGTCATTTGAGGCCTGTAAGGTTGACGTCATCACCTGCGAGTGACTTCCCTTAGTTGGGGTAAACAAAGCCGCCCACGAAGCCGCCAGGTTCGTGAGATTCGAAAACTATAAGGCCAAGACATTATTGAGCTAGTGTTAAAAATCTGAATGCGCCATATGCTAAATAAGGAAATAAAGTAGTAAGTCATTCGCATTTTTTTCATTGTTAAAAGTCCATGTGTACTAGTTCTGTTACTTATCCAAGTGCAAAACTATGTTAGTTATGTTTACAACAGGTGACGGATGAGTCGCCACAATAAGCTCATATTCATATTAGTATAAATATAAATATCAATATAAATTTAATATAGCATTATTTATAGTTCATCACAGTTTAGATTGTCATATATAAGCATACAAATCAAGATATATATATAGGGAGACACTATAAGATAGAACCCTGACTTTTAACCTACTGTAATTAAAACTGACCCATGGATTTCAGAAGTTTTTAAGTGGAGGATGAACATTCAATTAGAATATTCTAATCTTAAAATTAATTGTGAAAAATGTTATGATATAAGACAGGAGTACAAATTTTCTCTAAAAATAACTGATGATTTTAATAGTCCTCCTAAAGCTTAACTTTAAAGAAGAAAAATTCATAAGCTTTATCAAAACCAAAATCAAAATGGTTAGTTTATCCTAACTGCAGGATTCAAACAGATGGGAACTATAAGTTCTAGGCTTCTTTCCAAACATCTTTTAACATTTCCTAGACAGCTACTTTTACAATAGAACATAAAAACAGCACATTGATGATATATGATTTTAACAAGAGATCTGTAAACATCTGCTCTTTCTGTCAAACAATACAAATGACAATTGAAAAAAAAACTGACAAACATCTATATGTGTAAATGAATATCTTGATCAGGATCTATGTGTTTCTATCAACCAGTGTGTGTGTGTGTGTGCACATACGCAAAAGTAAGAGACAAATAAACAGCATGAAAGTGCTAAGTAAAAAACAAGCTACAAATATCTTTTCAGAAGTAACCATAAAATTAAATTTAGCTTGATAGTTTGCAGATGATGATGATATCCATTTGTAATGCGCAGGTATCCATTCGGAAGAATGCTCATTGCGCAGCAAAAACAAAATAAATAAAAAAAATAAGAAAAAAAAATAAAGTAAATAAATAGATAAACACCAGGAAAGTAAAAAATAAAGACACAAGTGTTGCTTGGTTGTTTAAGTTTAAGTCCATCTTAAGTAAACAGATGGGTCTTCAGTCTTTTTCGAAACGTGGTTGGTGAGGTGATGGTGGACAATGACGATGGCAGAGCATTCCACAGTTAAGGTGCCGCGTTTGTGAAGGCCCTGGCTCCAGTGCGCTTCTTGTTAGTGTCTTCCACTGCAGGGATACAGAAGCGTGACTGGGAGCCAGAGCGCAGACCACGTGACGGCCGGTAAGGAGGAACTACCTCTTGTAAATATTCAGGAGCAGTTTTAAACATGCAGGACTGTGCAATCGAAAGCACTTTATGATCAATGCGCTTTTTCACTGGGAGCCAGTGAAGGCTCTGTAGGATAGGGGTGATGTGCTCAGTGGACGACTTTGCACGGGTGACAATCCTGGCGGCTGTGTTTTGAACTCTTTGGAGTCGATCCAACTGCGTAGCAGGTATACCCCACAATGCACTATTACAGTAGTCTAATCTTGATATGATGGTAGCCACAGCAAGTGAGTTGGCAGCAGCTTGAGTCAGCATGGGCCGTAGTCTACCTAAAGTCCTCAAAAAGTAGTAGGATTTTGCCACAACAGAACTAACATGGTTACACACGGAGAGCTCTGCATCAATAAACAGCCCTAGGTCCCGTACACAGTCAGCAAAGGCTATGGAGGCGTCACCGACCTGCACGGCACTAATGCCGATCTGCTCCCTTCTGGCCCTGGGGCCGCACAGTAACGCTTCTGTCTTGTCGTCGTTGAGTTTAAGACGATTTCTGGTCATCCATGCCTTCACCGCGACACAACAAGATTCAAGTCGTTGAAGCGCATTCCCAGCCACTGCTGGGTCGGGGGGAAAACTGTTCAGAATGTGTGTATCGTCCGCAAAGAACTGTCGTCCCATCTGAAAGCGTTCAATTACCTGTCCAAGCTGTGAAGTATATACAGAAAATAATAATGGACCCAGAACGGATCCCTGTCGTACAGATAAGCATTGAACCCGTGCACTGCACACTGTCCAAATTCATGACCTTATAAGACTTAACAAAACTCTCCTTGAATCTTGTGTTAGCTATCTCTTTGCCTTGATTCATTTTCAAAAGTCACCAAAGTGTTTTATTTAACAATAGTGATTTAACATTCTTAAAATAATGGACTATCACACGATTCGTACCCAAACAGACAAAAAGAAACTAAGCTTATGACTTTAAGGATAAATGTAGGTTTTTGTCACTTTAGAGAAGTAGTGTGAATGAAAGGGCCACCTATCAAAATTAATTAAACTGATATGTTAGTATTTTATATTACCAGTTTTTACTAGATCTTGTGGTCAGAAAAATTACTAAATTTGGGCTACTGCATGATGCAGTCTGTAATTAGTTCTTTCTATTTCCTTTCTATGAAATATTTTATGTTTGTTTTGAACAAATTGTACAAAATGAACAGCCCTTCCATGAAATAAAATATTCATAGAATAAGATAAGTATTTCTTCGACTGTTATTGCTATTAAATAACAGCTGGCACATACAGCTGGTGTGGCCAATATTTTGACTAACCTACATAAAAGTCTTGAAGGCAATGAGACGGTATTCTTTGAGTTGGTGCCACTTACCATCAGTAACTATGTAAGCGAATTACAACTGTGACAGTATAGGGACTTTAATTTAAGTAAGTTATGTTGATTTATTAGCCAGCTAAAAAAAAAACACACACACACAAAAACAAAAGTATGTAGATTATTCCACAGAATATGACCATGTATTTTTTACAGAAAAAAATCGTGCGAAAACAGCTTTTAAATGCTTAAAAATGGGATGCTGTCTGACTGACAGCACACAGCCGCTTAGTCTTGATCGTGTTTACCTCAAGTAAGGGCAAGTAACTCTCGCTCACATCAAACCTTACAGGCCTATACGTGTCTTACAATGGCAAATAGACGTGATTTTTGTTTTAGATATTGTCAGCATTTTGTTGCAAACGTAGTTCGATTTTTTTGTGTTCCTATTGTGATATGTAGAGACTACGCTGTCGTTAGTTATTCTTTAGTTGGAGGTTCGTCGCAGAGACGTTGCGGATCGGGTGAATACTTAGCATGAAGCACATCGTAAAAATGTCAAAATAAAAATTAATGAAGTAAGTTAAAAAAAATACAAGTTCACAAAAATAAAAATTAATGAAGTAAATTAAAAGAAAATACAAGTTCACAATAAAATGATGACAAAATCTTTAATTTAAAGCATTATATAAATAAGATACAGCGTTTATTTGTGAATGCGGCAGTATGAGTGTGAACGTCATGGTATGAACCCCTAAGTAAACAATTGTAACCAAAATGTCTCCGTGAATAAAGTTGGGTATTGCTCCATGCAAAAGACATTGTCTGATACACAGTGGAAAATTAACCAGAGTCATTTCTACAATCGTTCAGTGAAAGACAGCAGAACGTTACTTTGTACATCGGACAATGTGATGGGACTCGGGAAGGTAATGCACTTCCTCCGGACTGGCAAACAAGTAGAAGAATCCTCCGAGCTCGTTAATGAGTGACTGAGATTTTGTGTCCCCATTAGTCTGTTTCCTTCTTAAGACTATTGCTATATTTTCAGATCTGTGAAAAATCCCCCCGTTTTTGTGAACAAAATTAATTCTACAGCATTCCTAACAGTGGGTCTACTTGCTTTTCTCGAAGTTTGTGAGAACCCTGTAGGAGTATTTGATGGTATTGTTGATCATTGTTGTCTGTGTGGTTGTAACCACTGTTTTCTGATAACACTGCTCGTTAGTAATCCTGGATTAATAATGTCATCAATAACATTATCTCATTCACACTTCCAGTTTTTGAAGGCTTCGTCGGTGTATCACAATGTATAGGTCCCTCGTTGAAGTGCGTTTCACCAGGTGTATACGACTACAGTGGCTCTGTTCCTATAGTAGTATATAGTCTGAACAAGGAAAACCCACCTTACAGATTGCTGACATATTAGGAAAATAACATGCATGGACTTAGCAAGACATACATACTGCTACTATACTGTGTTGTAATGTTTACCAAGCCTGTGTTCAACAATGGACACTTATAGTATCTGTGTCTGTATGTGAACGATGAGTGCTGTAGATAAAAGACACATCTAAGCTTTCACCGGACTTGTTACATGAGCAGAATGTGTGAGTGACCTTTAATTAATGAAGCACGAACCTGGAGGTTGTCGCTGTCATGGTCTCTGCAGTAACAGACTTTTTTTTTTTTTTTGAAGACGAGCTGCTGCAAAATGAATTCTGAAAGAAGAGAGTTCTTTCACTCACAAATCTCACGCTGTTTACTTTGATAGACACGCGAACAGGTGCACTTAGTAAGAATTTCTGGGGTATCAAACTCGATAGATGCACTGTGGGTGACGAGGTTTGTTAATTAGAGTAGACTTGTCTTGTCCGGTCTTTCATGGTTAAAGCTAGTTTATTCTTTTATGTTGGTTACCCAAAATGTTCTTCGTTCATCTCTGTATGGACACCTATACTTAGACTCCTGAAGGACGATGTTGGAGAGTCGTGTTGGGTGAACCAGACCAGCTTAGTTGTGACTGTTACAATTCTGACCACTGTGTTTAATCAATCAGTACTCAAGTTGTGTCTCTATATATGAGGAGACGAATTAATTGTCATTTTATACTATTAAAATAGTTATTGTTATTTTAAGGAATGATAAAGAGAAATTAAATGACATGTCTGGAAATAATTGAGCGAAGTTTATTCGTTTAAGAGTGCATGCAAGAGAAAGAGACAATAGTGATGAAAGCAATGTACAGGTGAGAGTGATTGAACAAATCTCCGATGTCTGTAATAGTTCTTCCCATTGTCAACATTTTCAGTGTTTTGATTGATGGCCATTGATGGACACTGTGAGGGTACTGTACTCTTCCTCTCTCTTGAGTTGAGTAGTCCGTGCGTTAGTCGTGGATGCTGTTGTACTCACTAGTATTGTATAGTTATTTCAGTGTCAAATACGGGGTCACACGCACAGTCACAAGCACACGCGGAAAACTGAACTAACCATTTCCATAAATAGATGGTCTGACAAAGCTAATGCATGATGGCAGGACGGGGGAATTAAATCCTCTGCAGTACTTTGGATGTCTGCAGTTCAAGTGTAGGACTTTCCTCTCTTTCTCTTTCCTTCCTTCTCTCTCTCCAGGGCCATGATTGTAGTGTTTCTGTCGTGTTTTTATTTAACCCGAAGTCTTCTCAGCTTTCGTTCCCACGTGACATTCCTCCTTGTAAGCCACGTGGACATGTCCTGCTATTGTTTCTCAAGCTGTCTGCATGAAGACTGAGCTACTTGGCTTGAAATGGTTTGCTGTCCGTATGTTAATAGTGAATAGTGCATACGTGTGGCTATAGATGTGTCTACAGAGTGTCTACACACACACTCTCTCTCTCTCACACACACACTCTCTCTCACACACACACACACCTGAGGTAACATCTTTAAATGGTTTGCTGTCCGTATGTTAATAGTGAATAGTGCATACGTGTGGCTATAGATGTGTCTACAGAGTGTCTAAACACACACACACTCTCTCTCTCTCTCTATCACACACACACACACACACACACACTCTCTCTCTCTCTCTCTCTCATACACACACACACAGCTGAGATAACATTTTTAAATGGTTTGCTGTCCGTATGTTAATAGTGAATAGTGCATACGTGTGGCTATAGATGTGTCTACAGAGTGTCTACACACACACACACACACTCTCTCTCTCTCTCTCTCTCACACACACACACACACACACACACACACACACACACACACACACAGCTGAGGTAACATCTTTTCTACACTCTTTGTTTTCAATTAGAAAAAGTTTTCTCAGATATCCACTCGACATTCGTTTCTATCTGAAAATGCAATGACTCAGCTCTCCCACTATTGTTTGCCATATATATTTTCCACATTATACATTTTTCCTGCTACTTGTGCATCTTGCACTGCCATACAAAATGAGGACTCCTACTATCATTGGTGAGTTCAACTGTCAATCTCATCTAACCAAAGAAGATAAGTTGCCAAAAGTTTCTCCTTTTTTTTCTTTTGGGGTTGGGATGTGGAGAGTGTGTACAGACCATGACTGGAGTCAACAGAATAGGGTGCAGGGGTTCTCTTTCTGGAATGTATGAAGCCTCTAGTTATCGGTAATCAGGGATGAGTGGAGAGGGACTGCAACTCTCACCAGGACTTGTTATTTTGGAAAAGAGTTTATCAATGTCTTCCACAACTCAAAAAGCTCTAACCTCATGAGAACTGAAATCTACTCTGTCAAATGGAGAATTTACTTTTGCTAGAAAGATATCAAACTACTTCAAGCTAATGTGTGTACGAGAGGAAACAAAAACTTAAATTAAATCTGAAGGCAGGCAGGGTAAAACCTATCAACAAAAAGCAGGAAACAGGAAGCCTGGAATTATGGCACATGCTTTGACAAGGTTTGATCAAGGGCTATTGGAACTGTCGTCTGCTCACGAGAACACTGGCTAATAAGTGAGCACCGGGCTCTGTCACGGATCGACCCGTGAAATTAATGAATGACAGAAATGGAGTTAGCTCCCTTGTTTGTTTTGTACAGCAGGGTTAGTGGCCCTTGGGGGATACGTTTGCTATGGTTGAAAAGCGTGACGTAAAAGAGAGTATGACGTGGGGTGTCGTCTGCAAGAGCGCAGAAGTTTCTGGAGAGAGAGAACAAAAGATGGTTTCAGTGGAATGTACCAGTGTATCTGTGTGTGATTTTTCGAGAAAAGTAAAGGAGGTCGGCATTTGTAGTATTGTTTGGAGTATATAGGCTTAGTGTTTCGCCAGTTGTTGTGTTTCTACTGGTTTATTCAGAAAATTGAATATTGCTGTGTGTTTCAAAAGATTCGTCAGTTGCTGTGTTTCTGCCAGTGGATTCTATATTGGGAGTAATTGCTGTGCTTTTGGAGATTCGTAGTGGTGTGTATTTCTATATTATAGTTTCAAGGAGAATTACAGGCAAGTGTACATCTGTGGGTGCGTGAGTTGTGATCAGACGTTGACAGTGTGATTTGGTCATGTACGTTTTGAGAAACTGTTGATGAACATTGGAAGAAAATTAAGCTGATATAGAGAAGAGACGGTGAGCGACGTTTGAGTGGAAGGTTGAAAGAAGACATTTACGTTGTTGAAAGGATATTTAGAATATTAGTAGGGTTTATGTAATCATTAGCTAATTAGTTAATTTGTTTGTTTGTTTGTTTGTTTGTTTGTTGTTGTGTGTGGGTTTTTTTTGTTCGTTCATCTGGACAATCAACTGTGTATATGTCGGCGGTCGGGATTGGGAGGTGCCTCAATTCTGAAGGGGACAGCACCAGGACCGGAGACTGTGGTATGTGTGTTGTTTTTTTTTCTTCTGAAGATTTTTTTTTTTGGAGAGGACTGCGCCTTCAGGAGTGGAGGACTGCACTTTCAAGAGTGTAGGGAATATTGGGTTTGAAGGAACTATGGGTGAACATTGAATTCTTGACTGTGTTTAGGTGTTTATTTTGAATTTAGATTTGTTAGTTTTTAGTTAATTATTATTTCTTCTTTTCAATTATATTTATCTTTACATTTAACTATTTGTTTGTTGTGATCTCGTCTGAAAGTCACTGTAGAGTGCACGTGACATTAACTCATGCTATCACGTTCACACTTGTACTCATGCTGCCGCATTCACAAATAAACGTGACTCTTATTAATATGTTTTAAATTAAAGATTTTGTCATCATTTTATTGTGAACTTGTATTTTGTATAAGTAAAAATGAGATTTTTTAAATTTTAATTTAGTTTTATTCCAACAATTTTTACGATGTGCTTTAATCTAAATGTCTATTCGATCCACGACGTCTCTGCGACGAACCTCCAGCTAAAGACTAACTAACGACAGCGACAAGTTCACAACAAAATCTAAAACATTGTGTTAATTGAAGAGAAACATAATGTCTATTTGCCATTGTAAGATAATAATAATAATAATAATAATAATAAATGAAGATTTGTATAGCGCATATTCACACTCATAGAGAGCGTATGCTATATTAGCGCTTAAAACAAGGAAGAGACATGGACTACATGGATAGAACACGAGGGCGTAAGAATAAACGACAATACTGACGACAAACAGAAAACAAAGATGGAAAACACAAAACGACACCAAGTAACAGAAACATAGAAAATATAGGGATTCTGCAGAGAAAGATGAGTAGCAAGAGCAGAAGGGGGAGGTAAGAAGGACGAGCATTGTGTGGACTGTGTTATGAGTAATGCTCAAGGAAGATACGTCCGCTGCAAGCCTATTGGCTAACGGACATTTTTAATAATGATAAGCAAAAATTTAAAAAATCAAACTACAAGTTCACAACAAAATGCTGAGAAAATCTAAAAGAAAAATCACGTCTATTTGCCATTGTAAGATACGTGCGCTGCGTGCGTATTGACTAGTGGTCATCTTTGTTTAGTAAAATGGTGGCGAAACTTATTCGCATGGCTCTGCTTAAAATAGGCAGCTGAGCTTGCGTATCTAATTATAACTCTATTGTTGGAAAGACATATGACTCTTTTGGTAATATTTGACGTTAATAGCTACTTATTTCAGCGCCTTTTTGAGCTTGGAACGAATTGACTTTTCTGTCTTGGGACGAATTGGACCATGCGTGGGACGAATTGACTTTCGGTGTGGGGCGAATTGGTCTTGGGGCGAATCGACCGGCCCCCGACCATACCGCCCCACCGCCTGAGTCAAGTTGTCATACCGGTGACCATTTCGTCCCAAGACGATACATATAATATTATGGTTGTGGGGCGAAATAACTGGTGACATCCCCCCCCACACACACCACCATCACCACCACCACCAACAACAACTACTACTACTACTACTATACTACCTTCACACCCTCGCTTTGGTTCAAATCTTGATACAATCATGCAAATACGTTACATTATAAGACCGTTACTCAGCCGATTTCATTCTTCTAGACAGTCTCAGTTCGTTCTTTCACTACTATACACAAACACGTGCTCGCGCGTCAATCTCTATAACATATATATATATATATATATATAAGAAAGTCTGAAAACATGGATTTTCAGAAGTAATAATGTATAGGTGTGCTTTTTATTTTTGCGTGTATATATATATATACACACAACCTGTCCTGGAAATGTGACACTGGGCCGAGTTGAGCTATAAAAAAAAACCCGTGCATATAACTGTCCTCTAAAAAGGACACAGGTAGATAACAAAGAATGGCAAATCTTTATCTACGAGGGTTACCGAGTAAGCAAAGGTTGCTTTTTTTTTACATCTATAGTTATCGAGCTAGAAGTAGCAGAAATAAAAGCATTATATACACTGATTCAAAACAAGGCAATAAAAACACAGAGAGAAATTATTATATGTACAAGCATATATGGTGGTTGATATCTGAACTGGCAGGCAGGTTGTTTTTTTTTTTATAGGCTAGAGGACTAGCAACATGTGGTATGTGTTTTCTTTGTCAGTGTGAGTAAAAGGTGATTAAAAAGAAAGTATCCAGCAATGTACAATCAATCAATCCTCTTTGTGCTATTTGCACATAAGGCCTCAACCAGAGCCCGCCATTGATATCCAGCCTCCAGGCGACCCCATGTCCAGCCCTTCCCTTTCATCTCCCTTTCCACTGTTCTCCAAATTTCCTTTGGGCGGCCCTCGTTTTCCTCGGCCGTCTGGAGTCCATCGTAGGGCGATAGGAGATTGGGTACGGTATATACGGTATACAGTACTATACACGGTATATACGGTACAGACGGTATATACGGTACACACGGTATATATGATATACACGGTATATAGCCCACAATTACGGCTTTCGGCCCCCCCCCCGGGGCTCCACATATGACAATTCGCCGAAGGCCTCGCGCGTGCCCCGCGTACTGGTTGTGTTTTTCTTCACTGACGTTAATCATCAATTCCTCAGATGAAGCCAGCCTCAACTTTGTAGCTTCGACAGTATTGTCATTACTCTAGCACCTGTTTTCTTACATTTATTGCATGCAACCCGCGCATTAGGGAACCGTTCAACTTTTCATACTAAAGGGAGATAATACTAAAGCCATAGACAGCCGGTACTGTCGAGTGACGATTGTTGTCTATCTCCCTTGCAGGCGTCCTTTGCAATTCTCATTTCTTTATTCGTTCTCTTGATCAGTACAGATCGTTGGGTTGGGGGGGGGGCACATGGATAGAGGCGGCAGCTGACAGGCCAACCACTCCAACCTGTTGTGGGCGATAGTCAGCAGGTCCTGTACAGCACGACCAGTCCAGTCTTTGATGTTCGTCACCCAGTTCTTCCTCTGACCACCGCGGCGTCGACCACCATGCAAGTTACCTTGAGGGACAGTCTTCGACAAGGTGTGGTGCCGGGTCACATGGCCAGAGAAGACCAACATGTCGCCTGACTGTTGAAAGCAGAGGTTCCTGGTGTCCTACCAGTGTGGCCATCTTGTTTGTTCTTTGTTCTCTGTATGAGATCCGCAGCCTCTTGTTCCTTAGAAGTGAATTGCACGCCAGTTAACTTTATTCAGAATTAAGCTGAACAGTTTTAGACCTTTAATTACCTTTTGATGTGGATTGCCTAGAGGAGCAACGATGGCAGCTTAGTAAGAACTCCTCTCTATAATATAATGGATACACGTGGCTGTCAGTTGTGCTGTTCGTTAAACAGACTGTAGGCAGGCAGGCAGCAAAAATTAAGGTCTCGTATCTTGTTTCGCTGTTATTGGATTTTGTGCTTGTTTATTAACCGGCATGACTATTCCATTCAAAACTGTGTAGGTGTCTATTTCAGGAACTGGGTAGGAGCTATATAAAATACAGAATTGCACTTTGGGCTACTTTGTGGGGGCTAAGGCGTGGTTTAAAACAGATAATTATTAACTCGAAGCTGCTCTAATGATTAATGAGTATTTGATGCAAGTCGTATAACCTGAATCTTGATAAGAAGGTTTTTAATGACTGCTGAAAGATTATAGTTCAGCGTCAAAAACACAGTTCCTTTATTCTCGGGATTGTAGCGATGACAGACTTGCATGTGATTACAGTATGTGAAGGGTCTGTGGAACATAGACTAACGTTCCGGAACAAATGCAGATGAGAGGATAAACAAATAAATCGATCGAACAAGCAAAAAAAAAAAGAGAGAAAGAAAAGTGGTTTCCCTTTTCAGTGGCTGTAGGAGGGCAGCTATCAGCTTTCCCGTGGGCTAAATGCAAAGGATTTCTATTCAGTCTCTCTTTTTCTTTCAGAATAGGTTTGATGCAAACAGCACGTCCGCCCCCCTTCCCCCACCCACCCATTAACAATCGAGGCAGGCAAGCTCACCCACGCACGCCAGACGAAAGAAGCACACGCGCATTTGCACGTAAAGAGCACATACATGCACAAGCCACAGTCGCACGCACATTTGCATCAATCAAGGGGAAAGAAGAAGGGTCTTCATAGACTTTAATAACAGCAGGCTCATAGCAATAACACAGAAATAGCTGGTAACACATCAGCTATAGTGTACAGAATGATATACAGCTATAGTGTACACAATAATATACAGCTATATATAGTGTACAGAATAACATACACCTATAGTGTACACAATAATATACAGCTATAGTGTACAGAATAATATATAGCTATAGTGTACAGAATAATATACAGCTATAGTGTAGACAACAATATACAGCTATAGTGTACAGAATAATATACACCTATAGTGTACACAATAATATACAGCTATAGTGTACACAATAATATACAGCTATAGTGTACACAATAATATACACCTATAGTGTACACAATAATATACAGCTATAGTGTACACAATAATATACAGCTATAGTGTACAGGTAACAGCCTTCTATATATGATCATGTTTATCACAGTTTTCGTCACGTGGAACTATACTGCAGTGCCAGAAAAAAACTATATAAAGCTAGGAAAAATGTGCACTATACTTCTGCAGGAAAGCGAGTCTCCTGCATCAGCACCGCTCACAATGAGCCTCGTCTTACAGACGCTTCACTTTAACGCTCTAAGTTCACGGCATCCTCGACAAACACACCCATCACCCGCCATTTTATTTTTTTAAACATTATTGACACACCTGAGGTAAGGCAGACGAATAAGCAAACACTAGCTATCGTAGCAAGTTGGCCGCCCACACCAATGCTCAAGCAAATAGGTATGAAGACAATGGACAGCTGATGCTGTCAGGTGGATGGTCTCGTGCCGGGTACATGATCGGCAACACGTGACTTGGCTGTACGTGCGGGCTGAATGAAAAACATTGATTGAAATATTATAATATGTACACGTCTACCTTGTAATGAGCGGTCTCTGCTTACCAAATCCGGCGGTGTGTGTGTTGTGTGTGTGTGTGTGTGTGTGTGTGTGTGTGTGTGTGTGTGTGTGTGTGTGTGTGTGTGTGTGTGTGTTCCTGTGTACAAGTAACAATAATTATCGTTGGTGCCGAAGTGGTCGAAAAGGTCAGTGAACCGTCAAAACAGTTAGTGTGACACAGGATCTAATGCTGAACTTGGAGCAGAATATAAAAGAATAAATAAAAGCAAACAAACGAAAGAAAAAAACCGCTCAAGCAAAGCGACTATAGCCAAGGCATCGCCGCTACACAGCCTTAAAAGCAGAGAACACTCGTGAGCCGTGGTGACGCTCGTTAGCCGAGGGCGCTGGTGACGTTCGTCAGCTTCTGAAGAGCGTCACACACGTACGGCGGTCATTTGCAATCAAGGAAGGGAGACAAATGTTTACTTTCACCCTCATTCACCCACCACTTGTGACCTTCTTCACCGCAGATGAAGCACTTGGGATGTAGTGATGTGATGTCCAAGTCGGACTTAACTTTACGATCAATGTTTTCGGCATAACTTCCAAAACTCTTCGTTGGTTGGTGTGTATTTTAGGTCGCCGGTCTCAAGTGGCAAATCGACTATAGCCAGTCCAGACTTAGCAAAGCCCGGTAGCATAATGAATAAACACTCATCTTGTTGCCAGAACAAAGAGTATCAAAAGACCTTATGTTCAGAACATCTCTCGGGACACACGTTCTTCTCCCTGGATGTGACGCACGCTGGCTGTCGAGAGCTTTCTCCAACTACTTTGGTTTCCTCCCCTTACATCACATTTTTCCCTCTTAGTGTGAAATCCCCATTAGACGGAGGCACACTCCTGTCAAGTAACTCAAAATCAACAAAAAGTCTGTATTATGTATTATACATGGCAGCGGTCAGCCTTTAATCACGACCTCAGTGCAGACAATGTTTATCATCAAGCGTCTGATGTTGATGAACAAAGTGTAGGATCAAAATGTCAGACACTTTCTAGTGCTTGACTCAAACATTTTGTCAGTGTCACCACACTCAAAAATACACACTTACGAACTGTGTTCTGCGTCGATAATTCATCAAATTATAAAAAAGAAACCGGCAAAAACACTTTAACAGCAAAAATTCTGGGAAATTCTAAAATTAGAATCACACTAGTTCACAGAGGTGTAGGTATGGTTGTTGTCGTGTTATGCGTGTTCTTAATACTATGTTTCATGATGTGAACAATGATTTGAAAAAAAACACTAACACACTTCAGATCCGGTGGACCATGTCGAGTGTCCTCGAAACAGTTTAGCTTTAACTCTTAGAATCAACGTATACATTTTCACACACACACACACACACACACACACACACACACACACACACACACACACACACACACACACACACACACACACAGTGAGCTAATGTGGATGTGAAAGCTCCGCCGTTTGGAAAAGTGTAAATGTAAAGAGGAAGTTAGCCTCGTGCTTCCGCAGCTGCTAAAAAAGCAGAGGAGGACACGTACATAGCTAAACCTTCATATGATCTGCAAATACAACAATCACAAGGAAGATGGCCAGATTGTGGCTACAAATAGTAGAAGAGATATCTGGGGAGGTGAAGGGTCGGGTCCTTGACATACCCGAGTGAAGTGGTGTAGACTTACATGTCGTTCCACAGGGAAGAATGAACCACACAAGGAAATCACTCAGTATTTCTAGCAACATGTCCTAGTGGCCAGTCGTGACCACTGCAGACACCAGGGCCAGTTGCACAGCAGATTTCTAATTTTAAACACTTTTAAGCCTTAAATCTATTTAGATAACTAGTTTCAAGTGAACACCAACATTTTAGAATTGTTAAAACACACACTTCTTTAAGTAAGATAAAGTTGTTTAAGTCTGACTGTCCGTCCTGTCAGTACAATATTTTGTATGTTTTTCTGCAATGCATCAAAATGGCTAAGAAGAGATTTTGTTTCTTTAGAACAGTTTTAAGGTTTAGAAACGTGTTGTGCAACTGAACCCAGACCTCTCTCTGTGTGCACGAGCAGTTTCTAAATCTGGAAATGATTGTTGAGTTGCGTGACTGAAGGAAGTTTCACAATGACAGTTACCAACATAGACACTTTATCTACCTCCTGCCCACGCGATGTGGAGGCAAAAATCCTGCATCTCAACGGAAGTTTCAAAAACTTCCTTCAACCTCCCCCCCTCCTTCCATTAAGAAAATCCACAATTGTTAATATCACGATATATCACAATCTCTAATATATTGCGATACATCACAGAACGTCGGTCTCCCTTTCTCCATCAAAAAAATGTTAAAATACTATTTCTTCCACAATTAACATTTTTAGACACTCCAGTGGACATGTATCGATGTTTTTTTAGGAACGTGTACTGTGCAGATGTGTTCCCCCAACAATATCTCGTAACACTTTTTTATTTATTTTTTTTTTACAAAAAGCGAGTAATATTTCAACGGTCAACAAAGAGCATATGGCCAACAACTTCGCAACAACGTACTGCAGGCGCAGTATCAAAGCGGGTTACACCCAATGTGACATTTCCTTTTGAGAGATGTGAATTAAATTTGTATGAAACAGTTTCCTCCATGTAGAAGCTGGTCCAGCCTGCGTCTGCTGACTTGGGAGCTTGTGGCATTCCCCCCCCCCCTCCATCCCGAACACTGCACTATACTGACTATACTAATGATACCGTTAGACGGTTGGTGGTGGTACAGTTGTGTGCAACGCAAATTGTGGACAGACCTGGAGTTGTCTGTCAACGGTTCTCTGTCCACTGCACCCTTGTCAACGATGTTTAGGACGCACCAGAGAGTCAGTCTATAGTTAGCTATGATTCTGTGGACTGAACGCCGAATTCGAGACTGATGACCAGGAAAATATGAACAGTGTACTCATAGAATATATGAATATGTGAATGTAAAAATATGAACAGTGTGTGTGTGAGAGAGAGAGATGAACAGTGTGAATGTAGAATATGAACTGTATGCATATTACGAACAGTGTGAAGATAAAAAGAGTAAATATTCAATATGAACACTATAAATGTAGAACAAAGTGTATTAGAATGTGAACAGTTTGAATGTAAAATGTGAACAGTGTAGATTATAATGTGAACAATTTGAATGTAGAATGTGAGCAGAGTGATGTAGAATATGAACAGTGCAAATGTAGAATGTGAATAGTGTGAATGTAGAATGTGAATAGTGTGAATGTAGAATGTGAAGAGAGTGAATGTAGAATCTGAACAGTGTGAATGTAGAATGTGCAGCTTTCTGCAAGAAGGACGACGGGACAAGGGATCACAAGGCATGATACAGGACATTCAGTTTCAGTCGATGTATCCACTTCACAAACACAGGTAGTGGAACCTGTACACATCAATGGCAAGAACTGAGCTTTACTAGCGCCCCCTACTGTACTCTACCCCCCCCCCCACCTTCCTGTCCTCTCATATACACACGGTACAAAAACATGACGAAGAAACACAATACTGAAATGCAGACAATCTATAAAAAAAAGAAGACATTTTGACTGTTTTTCGATTTTCGGCAAGAAGAGACTTGGCCAGACGGAGGCCAAGGGGAAGGAGAAGTGTTTACAAAGTGTTTACAAAATGTTCACAAAATGTTTATACAAAACACTACAATGACGACGAGATCGAAGATGTAGACAATGATCAAGGGGCGGGTAATCAGACTAAAGCTGTCACAAACACTCGGGTCTGTGATGGGAAAAACCTACAGGGCCAGCCCACCTTATCTTCTTGTCATTCTTTCTCCTTCTCGTCTCCCGTTGTTCATCCTCGTCAAAAAAAATGTGATGTCTAATTAAAGAGCCAAAACGAGGCAACGTGAACAGCAGCATCCAAACCGAATGTCGCATCGTGTTGCCATGTGATTCGAAACTTGCATCCCATCAAAATCATTTGCTCCATGGCCTGGGCGGAATTTTTGTTTCTCTATTTTATATTTAGCTTCTTAATATCTTCTGTCTAACTACTGCTCTTCTAAGTTAAGACCAAATTGTTCTTCTAGCTTGGTACCCCTCCAACACAAAAGGTTGCTATGTACATCTACATTTAACAGCATCCTGGCAATCAGGTAAAACCCGTTACAATTCAACAAGCTAATGAAAGCCACAGTAAGAAATAAATTTACTAGCAGCTGTTCTTCTTGCCGATTTTAGTGACAGTCTTGCTCTGAATTAACTTCATAAAAATTGTGCCATTGCAGACATTTTTAAACATAGTTCTTTTACCTGCACTTTGTTCTTCCGATGAAATGAAAATACTGTCTGACTAACACCAGGGTGAGAGAGAGTCACACCTGTACTTTTCATAGAGAGAAAGAGAGAGAGAGAGAGCATTAAACACACGCGCGGGTCGAACTTAGACGACGACTTTTCTTCGTGTGCACGTGCACATTAGCAGCTCAAGTTCTGGCTCTTGTCTTAATTCGTTTTATCGCTGCTTATCTTTATTTCCTTAATGAGTGGGAGTGAACAACCATATTGGTTTTCGCAGTGTTTGTTACAGCGATAAATATCGGGAAACGGGAAGTTTTTTAATTTTTTTTTTATTTTTTAAAATATTTGTTATATAATGAGAAGTTCTCCAGTCAAGCCTTTTCACTCTGCTGGATTATGCAAACCTCCCCATTACGAAAACGCTCCCATCCAAATAAATATAAATAAGAACCTAGTGATAAACCCCCATAAGGAGCGACAGTGGTAACAAGGGCCCCGCCTCTCCAGGCTCTTCTCCGGTATCTTGCTGAATGTAGGTGGGAGAGTTAATAACCGTCTGGTGGAGTTGACGACTCTCAGAGGCCACTGAATACTTTGGTATCTCATCCATTGCTGGACTTGATGAATCTCAGAGGCCAGTGAATACTTCGGTATCTCATCCATTGCTGGACTTGCTGACTGTCGGTGTCAAATGAGGCATCGGTATCTTGTCCACCCGCTGAACTTGCTGAATGCCTGGCGTCAGTCAAAGCACCGACTAGGGTCACGTACGTCACGTACGTCTGGAACCGTAGAAAGAACGGAGAGCTCATGTAGTAGACTTGGGGGACACGCCTACAGGATCCTGTAAAAAAAATAAAATAAAAAGTACCCCCCTCCCCACACGACTTCTGCACATGGAGGTGTACGGTGGGACCCGTTTGATGTGTCTTGTGGTCTGCTGACACACTGTGACGTCACGTGACACAAGAGGGTGCTGCCGGATCTCCTCTGCTGGTGCTCTGTCCATCCGCTTTTGTTTTTTTCTTCTTGTTTTTTTTTTGTTGTTGTTGTTGTTTTTTGTTTTTGTCTGAAAAATAATGTTAAACATCTCGTCAAGCACAACCAAGAACACAGGGTAAAAATAGTATAAAATATTTCATAAAAATGTGATTATTTGAGGATTAACAGTGGTGACAATGTTAGGCAAAGTAAAAAGAACAGTCTTTCAAGGGAAGTGCATCTTTCTTTGTGAAAACGCATTTAACATTCACGGGACACGTCACCAATAGGGCTGAGTCAATTAACAACATACGTCACTGATTAGTGTGAACCAGTTCGTGGATAATCGTCTTTTAATCTTTGGCTAACGGAACTAGGTCCAGCCCTGCGAACATGTGTCATGTACAGAGTGTCCCGAGACGAGATCTGAACCCAGGGCCTCTTACTGCAGTGGTGACAACCGTGTGTTTGAACCACTACACTTACGGGCGCTGCGCTAGGTTCAAACCAAGAAGAATCGCCTTTCAAGACGCCGCTCTAAGTAGGTCACGCCAAGTGCATCCTCTCTATAATCAGGTCACAAGGGGTCAACCCTGCTGATTTGCACCCCCTCGCAAAACCATTTAAACTAATTTTCTGCCTTGCGTTAATCTCCAGAAAGTCTTCAACATAGTTGCATGCGTTCACGCAAACAAGCAAGTAAGCAGCAATCAAGCCAATGAAAAAAAACAAAACAAACACAGCAGCAACAGAAGATTAAGCATCGTCAGCATCATAGGTGATATGATGACATGAAAAACAGACACAGGTTCCGAGAGGGGCGGGGAGAGAAGTAGAACAGCCAGACATACAGATGGATGAGCGCATACAATAATTTAATATTAAAAAAACAGACAAGCAAGACAAAACCAACTGTGACAAAGAAAAAATTGTTTGTAAGACCATTTACAACACGTATATATTTGTGTATTACATTTCATACACAAATAACAAGCCATAGTCTGTATTATTCGATTGAAGATGAGGGGGTGAGATGGACAGAGAAGATGTAATACAGAATCTTTCTGAAACAACAACTGACGCGACATACTAGCTGAAGGTCTCTATCTAATATTCACAAGTTCTATATATTGTGTGATATAACTTCTCCGATGTGCTGTATTGAGCCATCGAGCACTTGGACAGCCTGAAATGATCAAAACTATCATTAAAAAAAAAATTAGCCTGCTTTAATCGGTCAAGCCGTAGCGTGGACAGGTGAAGAGAAACATCTATCCCGTCACGTACTCCTATGTGTCCTCTCTGTCACGTAATGGACGTTCCTCGTCTGCCCCTCAAAATTTAAGCCATTATAATGATTTACTAACATAAATTTATGTTGCTATGAAAAAAAGCTCCAACATATATTGAATTTCGAGTGCCGCCCTCAGTTGCCTAGGCAGGGGCCACATAATTGATTTCGTGGACCTTTTGCGTCCGGATACCCGGACGTTCCCCACCCCCCACCCCTGGTTCTTTTATTCAAATGCATTTATCATCGAAGCTGACAGGACAGCGGGTTCTACAAGCAAAAGCGCATAAAGGCGCCGGGGCCTTGACAAGATTTCCTCACGTGATGTTTATAGCTAGCACGCGCAAGCAGTGACGTCAGCAAGTCTTCGACTAAAAGGCAGTTACAGCACGTGACAACAGCACGTGCTTCCCCCCCCCCTCTGTCACGTTTGTAACGTCAGGCGCCGAGAACGTTGTGCAGGCCGGGGGTGGACTGGTGGTCTCTAGCAGTCTACCAGTGAAATGAACACTAAAATAAATATATAGTGTGTGGGGGGGGGATCGAGTGTGTGTGTGTGGGGGGGGAGTTTTTCGTTAAAGTTCAGTGAAAATATGGATTAATTGCCTCTTCATGGAAATGTCGAAATGTTATTCCTTGCAGACCAGACTTCGTCAAACCGTGTGTGATCAGTCTACCTTGGTTATCGATGTACTCAATATTTAGTCAGTTACAAACGAGAATTTATTCTTTTTGAAGAGGCAGCCTTGTGCGCCTGCACACAAGCGCGTGCTTCCCTCCCAACTCTTCAAACAACGACATAAAGAAATCCATTGTTTTGCTCCAGTGTTACTACCACAGCCTACACCCCATTGTTCGCCATCCTCACAAACTGTGGGGTCATAGACCTCTCGGGCACTTGCCTCGTACATGCATCATGCAGAGGATTAAATCTTTGCACTTTACTCTCTCTCTCTCTCTTATCTGATCGACCCATTGACCTACTTGGAGGGAGAGACGCAAGGGGAAGAATACTATAACAGTCTTACTGTGTTATGAACAGTTGTTTCTGCAGTGTGGTTAAAACTTAAAAGTGCTGACTAAAAATTTGACAAGGCCTTTGGCTGCGCTGGGTTCACTGAAAAGCGGAGTCACGAGAATTAACCTCCTTCCTCACTTTTTGTTCTTTTTTTAACTGCGGTGACGCAATTAATGGCTTAATTCGTTCACTGCAGGTAGATCGAAAAATCGGTGTAGGTCGAAGAGATAAGTTCTGTCATAAGTTCTTCTTTTGTTCGTTGTACCTCGCTGGACCCGGAAAACCCAGGTGCTATTATTAGATAAGATGATGACGCACGTAGAAGTAAAAAGCGGGGCGCAATAACAGTTTGTTTACGCAGAGGGTTTCCTCTGGCTAAATATAGCACAGCACGTAGCCCCCTGGAGCAGCCAATAGACAACAAGGATTCTTGTGACGTGTACGGCCCCCTCGCTACATGACGGTTGGCGCGCACGCGCAGTGTGCTTGAAGCCGCATGCACACAGCTTAAAAAATTAATAATAATAATAAACAAACAACAAACTGTCTAACGAAAGGCTGCACCTCACAAAGGTGGTACCCGAGACGAAGACCTTCAGATGTGGGGATCTCGGGTCAAAGGTCAGACACGCGTCGGCATTGCATAACTTAGTTCTTGTAACCTACTCAAGTCAAGTGCAACAGACAAAGAAGGTTAAGGACGAGAGGCAGAGAAGGGCAGACGACACTATTCACCGCCACACAGATTAAAATGGAGAGGGAGTGACACACACACACACACACACAAACTCGGACAGCTTACACAAGGAATGTGAAGACGCACGTCAGCAGTTTTGAGAACTAGCCGAGAGTGGTTGAAACAGCCGCACAGCCTGCCAACCATCCACCAAAGTGTTCACGCACGCACGCACGTTCACACACTTACCGCCCCACCCCACTGTACCTGAAATAGGGTACTCTTCTCTTGAGGTGACATGAACGAGACACCACCACTACGTCGACTGGGCAGCGACTGATATCTGAAAGTATCGCTATAGTCTGTTCCTGGCGATACCAACATTTTAACCACTTTGACCAGTTAGTTAACCCTTACACCTGGCTGTCTGAAGCTGACTCCATTCATACCAAAACCATTTTTGCACCTTAATCAAAACCTTTTCAACATTTATTTTCGTTTTTGAATGCTTGGGTAGATAAGTGTTATGGTTCAGAGCAGTGGCACAATTTTCACATGATATTACTAATTATTTTCAGTATCTAGGTGTCCTGAAAAAAGCTCAATTCCTAGTGTTAGTAGTGCCACATAATGATTTCTAAATATTGAGTACTTAATTGTTGGTGTACTAGCCTTCCAAAATCAGTATTTTACTCATTTTCTTTTCGAGCAAAAAAAAAAAAAAAGAAAAACTTAAGAAATTAAAATATTTAAAAAATTCATAGAAACTATCTGAGCTAAAATTGTGTATCACTGACATGAGGATGAACAAATCTTTTTGTCCATGTACTTTTCTTTTTGCTAATTATTGATTCAAAACTCAGTTTGGACAATCTTTTTGCAATCTTACTCTTCAGTTTCGTGATTATGTGGCGGGAAGTGCAGTGGTGATTGTCGGGGCAAGGATCCTACTCCAAGGGTGGTTATATATAATGGTTACAGTGTGTAGCCAGCTACTGCGCTCTTGTAGCAACTCACCCAGGAGAACTCAACAAGGGTGAGTCAAGTGCACCCTACAGTTGTTGTTCCACAGACGCTGTAACAATGGGGCTGACTCGGGTCTGAAAGAAGTTAAGAAAGTCAAAGGCGATAACACGCATACTATTACCTTTTCTAAATAAATTGTGTAAAGACTGAAAGCCTGCAGGTGTCAACCAAATGGTGTCGTCTGCACTTTCACCTCAGGACTCAGCGAGCAAGCACGACTGACCTCAAAACAAGATTTTGCTTGATTTCCCAACATCAAGCGAGGGGACAACCGACCTCCCTGCCTGCTCATCCTAACTGCTCCGACCTCCCTGCCTCCTCATCCTAACTGCTCCGACCTTCACCCTCTGATAGCTAGGGTGAACCAGTTCTTGGACTGTTTTCCGCGGACGTGTCTGTTGCCTTGACCCACTATAGTTTGTCCTCAGATTGTTTACTTCTTTCGCAAGACGGTGAAACAAATTGAGTGGTTGCTAGCGGAATACAGGGGGTGGGGGGGCCTGAAATTCCAGATTCCGTCGGATCTTTTCGGACTGTTAACACGGGTATCGTGGAGTGAAACATCGACAGGTCGATAGGTCGATAAACCTGCTAGACACCCACAGAGGATGTATAGCGGGGGAGGGGAAGGGCTACAGAGCTCTAAGGTCGTCTAGGAAACGGACTCACGAAATAGTGTGCTAGAGCAAGTAAGCAGCCTACAGAATTATTATAATACCCACAGACGCACCCACGCGCGCGCGCGCACACACACACATATATACAAAGACAAAAAGACCTTGGGTTGCAGGGATTATTGCAACAGCTGTGGGTGGAACAATGCCAAGTAGAAAATCACAGCTGCCCATTTTCTTCATCCCTTTCCTTCTTTCTATCCTCCCCCCTTCCCCCGCTTTTTTCTCCTCGTTTACCTTCTTTACCACTCCCCTTTCCTTGTTGGTCTGCTTCGGCTGTGAATGATCTCCTAGGTAACGTAAACGCCCAGTGCAATCAGAAATACTCGCTGGTTCTACGGAGTTAAAAAGGAAGAAAAAAAAAACACTCCACGCGGACTAACGAACCAAGGATTCTGGAAAAGAACGTACGAAGATTAGATTATAATTGCCACCTCCCCCTCGCTGACTGCACCGGACGACTCTAACGACCGTGGTGATAACAACGACAGGCCATCGTGGCACGTCACGTGACTAATTAATGGCGCGAGGGACTAAAGCGCGCCACTCCGCTCCCCACAACCACCCCTACAGACTGTCGAACAATGGCAAGAGAGGGGCGGGGGAGGAGGAAATATTAGTTTACGCCGTCACCAGCGAAGGCGACATCATTCAGAGCAGCCGCCTGTTGATTCCACATGTAGAGAGCAGCGTGCCCCAGACAAGAATGGAACCTAGGACAGTCGCAACTCCAGGTGTTAGTGACAAGTGCTTCAAGATCTTCGTCGTTCAAGGTCTTAGTCCGATGCAACGTTTCTTTCCCCTAATGAGTGGGTGCAAAGTCATGCTGAAGGTCATACAGAACCCCATCAGAGCACCGCAGAAGAGCAGCTAGCAGAAGAACAGTTGATCAGATCTTCAACTGTCGTCTTCTTATAGAAAAGCATCTTCAGCATCAGCGGGACCTTTACCACAACTTCATCGACTTTAAGAAGGCATTTGACAGAGAATGGCACGAGGGGCTATGGCATGTGATGCGGAAATTCAACATCGATGAAGGGCTCGTCCAAGTTTTGGAAGCGCTGTATAACAGCTCAACGAGTACAGTACTGCTCAACAACCAAATAGGAGCATACTTTCCCACCACAGTAGGGGTACGTCAAGGATGTCCCCTATCACCCGTGCTGTTCAATAGATTCTTGGAGAACATCATGCTCGAAGCTCTTCACGACCATCATACCTCCATTTCAATTGGTGGAAGACCAATCTGCAACCTACGCTTTGTAGATGACAGATCTGTTAGCAGGTACGAACAAAGAACTGCAGCACCTCAGCAACAGACTGACAGACAGCTCAAACGCATATGGAATGGAGACCAGCACTGAAAAAGAGCAAAGTTATGATCAATGGCAACGGCAAGGGAGAGATCTATATGAACGGGGTACAGCTCGAAGAGATAAGTAGCTTCAAGTACTTGGGAGCCACCCTCTCCAAGGACGGCAACTCCACGCAAGATATCCGCATCAGGATCGCAACAGCAACAGCAGCAATGGCTAGGCTAGACAGGATCTGGCATAGCCACAAGATAAGGTTCACTACCAAGTACAAGCTGTACAAATCCCTGGTAGTGCCGATCCTGCTCTACGGATGTGACACGTGGACTCTGCTCGCCGACATGGAAAGGAGAATCCAGGCATTCGAGAACAAGTGTCTGAGGAGGCTGCTCCGGATCTCATACAAAGAACACAAAACCAACGAATTTGTAAGAAACAAGATGGTCACACTCGTAGGACGCCAGGAACCTCTACTATCAACACTCAAGCGACGTAAGCTTCTTTGGTCACGTGACCCGGCACGACACCTTGTCGAAGACTGTCCTTCAAGGCACCTCGGAGGGTGGCCGACGCCGCGGTGGTCAGAGGAAGAACTGACTTACGAACATCAAAGACTGGACTGGTCGTCCTGTACAGGACCTGCTGACTATCGCCCACAATAGACAAGAGTGGCGAACCCTGTCTGCTACCACGTCTATCCATGTGCTCCCCCCCAACGCCTGGTGCCCGGCAAGGGACGACTGACTGACTGACTGACTGGGTGCAAAATAATCTGGGTGAATCTCCTCTTCCTTTGTCGAAAAAACTCTCCTCCAAACGTCATCATCCACAGAGGTCAAACGTGTGATGTCACTTTTGTCAGTAGATAACATACTTCCCTCGCTCTCCCATTGGCTGTAACCTTAGTAACATATCCATGTACAATCCTGACGTCTGTCATATTGACTTTTTCCATGCATGTAAATGTTTGTAGACGTGTGTCTTGAGAAGGTAAGTTATCACCCACTTTTTCTACTCCCACCTTGTGGGAAATACTGTCTGTCAATAAGCTTTATTCAGCCACGTGGGTGGGGAGGAGGTAGGATTGTCCCCCATCTGGCCACCGGACAGTACTGCCGATCAGCCTGTTTCGAGTTCAAACTGTACAGCATCTACAGTTTTTTCTTTTCGACTGTTTCTGCCATTGTGAGTTCCAAGCATTGATCTAGTCATCTCTTCTTGTCTTCAATGATGAATTTCGAGTTTTCAGTACAGGGTCAGCATGAAACTTCTCTTAGTCCATCTCACTCAGCTAGCACCAACAACCATCCGTCGTGAGCCCCTAAAGTAACCAGGATTTCCAGGTCCGTCAGCAGGTCATTATCATTGCACCAAAACATAAATCAGACAAATTTAGATCCAACAGACCATCACTTGAAAATGCAGCGATGTTAGACAGTTACAATTGTGCGGGTCAGAAAGCGTTAATGAGCGGTGAACGAATGAGGCTTGTCAAGTAATAAAAGTGACTGAAACCTAGACATCTTTACATCTCGAATATCCCTCGTCCTGCCAATCTATACCAGGCACGATCTTTTGAGAGTGGGGTCGATCTGTAGCTGGCTTTGACCTTTGACATTAACATTTGTGCACCAGGATCGCGCGATAAGATTTCCTGCTCGGCGCCATCTTCTTGCAGGCCTCGGACCAGGGGCCAGCTGGCAACAAAGGAGCCGCGATCCTCGCTACCATCTATTTAAGGTGATGCCACACGATGAACAAAAAACAATTTGGCAAATGATTTTGCCATGTGTTTGCGAAACGCAAGGAAAACAGTTTTTAAACTGCTCTGGAAAAGAATGATTTCTTGTTTGCCCTGCCAGACGAATAAACTTTCTTTTATTTTATGTGCTCGATCCTCGCGTCCCTCCAGATCGGCTGTGGCGAAATAAGCAATGAGATGTGAATGTTCTTGCAGCAAAATCAGGCTAGAAAAAGGAAGGAAAGCGAAAGGAAGGTGTTGAGACAATGGATTACGCATTACGCAAAGGATTACACAGAGGATTACAGCATAGCAAAGAGAATCACAAGATGGCACGGATGATTACACTAGGGTGCCCTCATTTTAATTCCCTAGCGATCTCGTGCTTTGGCGGTTATTCTGTTGAGAGAAAAAGCTATTCTCGAAAACAGAGCATGTTCTAAAACCCGAAACAGGAGCGAAACAGTTTGTCAAAGATGTTTGCAAAACATGCCAGGGAGGGAGCATGGCAGACGGTGAGCGAAGGAAAACAAAAAGTGGTTTCAGAAACTGTTCTAAGAAAATTGTTTAGTGTGGCAACCCCTTTACATCTAAAGGCTTGGGGTTTGTCAGACTTGTCAGACTTGCAACTTTCTGGCTGCCCGAGGCTGACGCTAACTTGCGCCTCTCTTACCTGTCGCACCTGAGCAGGATCAAACACGCGGCAGCTGACCCCACTGGAGGTCAAATATCACCGATCCAAGAATGGTTGGAATCTCCAACACATCTGGTGCCTCATCTATTTTCTCTTTCTGTTCATGTCGTTCACAGCCATTCAGCTGACGCCCGCTAGAGGTCGCTTCTGCTGCGAGACGGACCCGGTGCTTCAAATCAGCGCAATACTACAATCATCACTTCCTTTCCTGTTCACTGTATCCATTTCAGATTAAATTAATAATAAATGAGAATTTATATTAATATATATTAATTTATATAGAAATTAACTCTCGTGGAATCATTTGCCATCAACATCATGCCACTATTTAACAAATCTGGGATCGGCGAAACAGGAAAGCAGAACTTCAGGTATAGTCGTATAGTGATGGCGGAAAATGGAATTTCATGCTTAGAAATGTGGGAGAAGAACTTCGAGCTTAGCGATACAGGGGAAGAGGGGGAAATGAACTTCGAGTGGTAGTGACATGCCATTTGCAGGCAGCGAAATCCGAGACACTTCGTCTCTGGCGAAATAGAGAAGAATGTTTGTGGGCTGAGGGATAAGGGGAAATATTTTTTCGGTATTGATACAGGGAAGCAGATCTTTCTTCTTAATGATAAGTAGTGCTCAGGATTAAGGATATGAGGAGGTAGAACTTCGGGCTTGGTGATACTGAGTAGATTTTTCAGTCTAAGGGATGAGGGGAAGTACATTTTCGGGCTTTGCGATTTAAGAAAGTAGAACCATCCGCTGTTCATCTGTAGCCTTTTCTAAATGTTTCCTTTGTTGATGCTAGTACTGTGCGGACGACTGTTGGACGAATACCACGCAACAAGACATCGGATTTGAACCTTCTCTGTAATGCTGACGGTGCCTTTTCACTGCTCCAACAGACAGGGTCTCATATGGCTGGTCATGTTTTACTTCAGGTGTTCTTTTCCCTGCTCTGTTTTCAGTCTCCAGGTTTCTCCCTTCTATAATTCTGTTATTCATTAACGTGGCTACGCCCCCATCCTACACCACCACCACTCCCTTCACAAGTCACCCTCCCCTCCTTTGAACGAGAAGTGCGCGCCCCTGTGCAAGTATAGTCAAATAAATACAAATAAAATGATGGTATAGTCGCCAGAAATAAACCTCCGATGGGTTAAGCCTCGATTCACCTGAACAAAATTTTTGTCAGTTCACCTAGGCTGTCGGATATCCAGCCACCATGATTCTGTGAAACCAGAAAATGACGCATTCTTTAGCTAACACTGTTGATCACTTACATCTGTTCCTCTCTCTCGCTCACTCACTTTGTGTGCGTGCACGCGCGTGCCTCTGTGTGAATGGGTGGGGAGAGGACGTCCCAATGTTTTGTAGCACCTATCGATCATCGCACCTATGGTTTAAATGTTCTTTTATAACTGTTACCCAGATATTTCCCTTCATCAATACAAGTCATTGCATCAAACGAGCCGACAAGAGCAACCAAGGTGAACTGGTAAGTACAGAGACAGTAATGTGAGCAGTGAGCAAGTGAACCGGCGAGGACAAGTCAACATGCGACAACAACATCAACCAGTGAGAGTAAAGAGTGAGAGTAGTTAATGACAGCACAGTAACTAGTGAGAGTGACAATAGTTAATGACAGTACAGCTGAGTACGGCAACCGGTGAGAGTGAGAATCATAGTTCATGACAGTACGGTAACTAGTGAGAGTGATAATTGTTAATGACAGTACGGTAACTAGTGAGATTTAAATCGTCCTTTGTTCATGTCAGTGAAGCTGAAATGGTGAAGCATGTAGAAGATGCTAGAAGCTACGCCACGCACATACGCTCGACCCCCTTCTCCAGTTTGCGCACGGCACTAAGAAAACTGCTCAATGCTGATTGGGTGTTGCCATAGGACACCAATCTAAACAAAAGACCCTCACTGTACATGGAAACATTTATGTTGCTTTGGCTTTAGCCAGTGGGAGAGCTGGGATCATGTGTTCATGAAGTGTATCTGTGTACCAGTATGACGTAACAAGTTGGGGCCCTTGCTGTGCATAGGGATGTTTATAGGCTTCGACACCGGAAGCGAGGGGCGGGGTATTCTCCCAGATGGGAGAAAACAGTATCTTGTAGCATGGGTTATCCAGAACTCCTCCGTGTAGCAATGAAGCGGTGGAAGGTGGTTTGGTTCACCCGGCACGACACTCTGTGTAGGACCGTTCTTCAGCGAACCTTAGAAACGGGGTCAACGCACAGGAGGACAGGGAAGAAAAGTGGCTGACTAACGGCTGACTAACATTGCAGAATGGACTGGCCAGACCATGCAACACTTGCTTACCGCCACTCAAGACAGGTTTACCTGGCGACCCTTGTCAGCCGCTGCGTCTATGGAGTTGTTCCCCCCCCCCCTCCAACAAACAGAATCGGCGGAGCAGCAAAGCTAGGCGTGAGCTGGTACTAGTCAAGAGATAATTGAATGAATAATCTTGTATTGAACTTTAAAAAGTGCAACTTATTAAAAACAAAGAGGTGGGGGGGGGGCACCCTACTAGATCTTTAAGCTTGAGAAATCCCGTCACTGCAGATACTGGACTCAGCAAGACTGTGTGACTTTATCACTACCCCCCCCCCTCTTTCACCCTACTGCTGTTTCTGTCTTTAACTTTGTAATGTCTGAATGTAAGCTGTGACCGGTGAAAATTCTGTCTGTTGAGCCTAGACAAACTGTCTACACGCATTGTGCAATTTGTGCATTGACTGCTGGTGTGACATCGGCAGACAAGGACGATTTTCTCTCTACAGGATCAGTTCCTGTTAGCCGGCTCACCCAATCCGAATCTGTTGTGAATTTCGAAAGCGTGAAACGTCACAAAAAAGCGTAACACATTGTGAAAGTAAGAGAGAATGAGAAACGTCTGGGCCAAGCAACGGGCTGCCAAGAACATGCGCAGTGGCTCACAAAGCGCTGCACTTCCGGGTCCGCTTTGGCGATCTACGCGAAAACAAGACCCTAACAAACCCACCTTAATATTTTTTAAAAAACCCGAAGCATAATTTCCCAGACCCCCCCCCTTTTTTTAACGTTCTTCCATTCTTCTCTTCTTTTCCGTTGTTCGTTTACAGTCTCTTGCTGTTGGCAGCACACTACTGACCTCCGTTGATGTATTTTGCTTATCATTTGTTGATACCGTACACCACGTGTTCTCAAACTGCGCAGTAGGTTAGAAGAGCATTGTGTAGTGTGTATGCTCCACGTCGGCTCTAAACATAATAATAAATAAATGAAAAGGAGGTCAGTCTGCAAGTTCCACCTACAGCCCGCAGTCTCCGAGAAGCGTGAGCCATACTCTGTACCCGACATCACACACCTGCCAGTAGCCCGGGTAGACGGCGAGCAGGATTCTGATGGCAGGGAGCCACTGGTGGAAAATAAATCTTACTTGAAAAGCTTTATCCAGTGAGGCTACTTCTTTCTTTAATTTTTTTAAAGCTTTTTCCCCGCGAAGTGATTTGCATGTGGCACCTGTTTACAGGGCCGGGTGCTCTGCCGTGACATACCTTTAATTGTTGGCTCGGCATAAAACACTCATCCCCCTTCCCCTGCAAAGTGGTTGTACCAAGAGAACCCTCCCGGTGCCCTTGGCCTGTCTGTCGGGAAGTCGTTGTCCTGAGGTGCATGGGTGGGGGGGTGGGGGCAGGTGGCTGTTCTACCCGGCAGTGTGTTTGCAGGTTTGTAACCCTAAGCTTCGCGGGTTTCACCACTGCAAAGGTGGACGAGCAGTCGAAGGGCACCAAAAGTTCAACTGTCACAAAAAATCAAGCCAAAAATGTTTATGACAAATAAAGTAATGCATTAAAATGTATAGATCCTGCTGCTTTTAGACGCCAGGTTCATTTGCAGGTGCAGTATATCATCCTCACCCACAATGCCACCATGTTCCAACAATCAGACAGAGCCTTTAGTAAAGTGGATGGTGAAGCTGCTCAACACAAACTGAATGCATGCAGAATGGTTTACTCTAATGTGGATGGCATCTTAAATCAGAAGGGGGAATTTTTGTTAAGGATAGTACAACTAAAATCCAGTATTATAGCATTATCTGGAATCACACCCAAGATATCTTCAGGGTGTTATAACATCCCTAATTATATGTTTTTTTTAACAAAAATCATCTGAGAGGTATGGCTTTGTACACTGAGAAAACATTAATGCACGTGAGCGTGAGGTTTTAAATGATAATGATTGAGGAAAGTGTGTGGTGTGTGATTGATACTGTGTTAGAAGGTAGAGTTCTGTTAGGATGTGAGTACCGTCGCCCAAATACTGGTACTGATGAGAATAGCGAGAAGCTCTTGTTGATAAAGGTAATTATGAAAAACATCATTAGAATCATAACTGGTCAGAGGCAGTAGACATGGATGTTAACAGAACCTGGATTCATATGAAAAGTGTACTGCATAGAACCATTGAGTGCATACCTCAGGTAAGAGTTCACACAAAAAAGAAATTTAACCCAGTGTGGATAAAAAGATCAGTTTTGAGAGTTGTCAAAAAGTACAGATCAGACAAAAGATATTTACACTGAATCTCGACAGGATTATGCTCAGTATTTACAAAAGAAAGATAGTTGTCCAAGGTTGATTCGAAAATCCTAAAAAGAGTATGAAAAGCAGGGAGTTAGGGATAGTAAGGCGAACCCTTAACAAGTTTGAAAGTATGTTGAGGAGAGAATGAAGGTGAAGGCGGGTATTGGAGCAGTGAGTAAGAAGGGTGGCTTACTGGCTGTTACTGATATGTTCAATGAGTTTTTACCTGATGTTTATACACAGGGAGATGTGACAGTGTGACACAGGGCTTGTTTTCGGAGGGAGACTTCTTAGCACACTGGAGAGAAACACCATTAATTAGCCATTCAAGAAAAACTGAGAAGCTTAAACCCTCACATATCACAAACTCCAGATGTCATTCCCGGGAGAATTTTAAAAGGAGATGAGTGAGGAGCTCTCTGTTCCATTGTGTTCATTATTTAATAAGTCACTAGAATCATGGGATTTACCAGAATACTGCAAGACAGTTGTTTAAGAAAGGACTGGTCGGATCCTTGTAATTCTACAGACCACTAAGTTTAACATGTATAGTGTGCAAGGTGTTGGAGAGTCTGGTTTGTGATGCTCTAGTCAAACATGTTATTGATAATGGAATGTATACAGACTGCCAGGAAGGTTTTAGGAGAAACCGATCTTGTGTATCGCAATCGCTTGGAGTCATGGAAGACAAAACTTCATTACTACATGAGAGGAAGGTAGTACACATACACTACATTGATTTTTGTCACAACCACCGCGCAGTGTATCAGTCACTCAATCCTTTCAACACATACACGGAGTCTGACAAACACGTGCTCTTTCACACAAATTAAAATAAAAGAATGATTTGTCTAACGAATCTCTCTGCTTTACTAATTATGAACAAAAAAGAAGAAAACAAGAAAAATACACAAATGAAAAAAGTCAGTTAAAACCGATTTTTACATCTAGATAACTTTAAAATAACAGAATCCCTACCTGTGAGTCCTTCCTTGCTGAATATCTAAAACCCTACTCAACTAATCGTTGTATATAACTCCTACACGCCCTACTCAAACGCCCTACTCCACAAAATCTTCTGTTTAATTCCTACCCTACTTGTTTTCACGTCCTCAACCTCTCTCTTCTCCCACCTGACTAACTGCTCCTCGCGCTCTCCCTCACGTCATTTCCTTTATTTTTTACATCACCCATATACGTCTTCGGAACAACTGACGTCATTCACGCTCTTTCGTTCTTCCACAATAATCCTTATAAAATATAAGCTTACTCACGATACAGTCAATAACTAATAACAATGATACCTGACATTTTTAAAATGGCTTTTGATTCCATCCCGCATGAGAGATTGCTAGTTAAGGTACCTGTAGTTGCAGTTTGTGCTAACTTCCTTTAAGGATTCGAAGCTTTTTAGGATTTGTCAGATCAGGTAAAGCCAACGTTTTGAGTGGCATTTCTCAGGGAAGTATTTTAGGACCAGATTTTTTTTTACTGTGTTTATCGATGATTTACCAATGAATAATTAGTACGTTGCTTGCTGATGATACAAAGATACATAACAAAGCAGAAAACAGTCTAGCGCTTCAAAGTGATATTGACAAATTGAATGACTGCTGCGCATTGTGTATGCGTGCTCACGAAGGTGCATTTTCATGCCTGCCCTAAATAGTGTGTGCTTGCACACCTGTATGCAAAGTGCTTTGAGTCCGGCTGAGGTGGGGAAAGGAATTAGATGATGATGATCATCATCATCATCATTTCTGTCTCTCCTATTCTAATCCCGGTCAAGGATTATCCCTTTCTGCCTCATTTCCCCCCTCCTTCATCATCTCCTTTCCACACATATTGAAATCCCCCAGTCGGTGTAAGCACATCCCTATGAAAAAAAAAAACTAACCTGCGCACCACAACAGTAATAGGGATTTAGAAATAAGACTAAGTAGATGTGCAACAGCGTAGCATGTGTCGGTGTTAGCTTGTTGTACAGGAGGTGCCCATCTCCTCTCCTATCTTTCCCCCACCCCTCTAGGGGGAAGGGGTACCCATTCAACAGGTGGATCGACAAGAAAAGTTTCGTTGCGCCACACTGGTATTGAACCCAGCTCCTCCTGTTTTCGGCTGCTTGTGTTCTCACCATTCAGCCATCCATCAGCCATTGTTGGCGCCGTCAGCACTGGATTGTCGGCTACAAGTCAGCAGACAGCCTTATTGTAGCTGCACAACACCATGTCCCGCAGTTCTTGCACTGCATGCCAGGCTAATGCCCTAAAAAGCTGTACACAACGTTGCTAGGCGACAGCAAGCTAAATCTGTCTCGTCTTTGATTGCACCGAGTGTCCCGGACACCAGGTACGTTGTATTGTAATGACCGTTTCTTTGTAACGACTTTTTCTGTAGCGTTTCGTCAAGCTCCAAAAAAGCGTGACAATTACCTACCTACTTATGTTTGGTAAAGAAACTCGCAAGCTGATGGATTAGAGAGAGAGAGAGAGAGCCATGTGTTCAGCATGCCGTGTACAGGGCAGAACCCCACCCACTGTTTCAGCAGCCCTTCCCTTCCCTGATAAGTTAGGTTCACGTTTCTTCTAGAAAGCTGCTGTGTGGTCATGTGAGTTGTTTTCCTAACTACAGACCCGGAGTGAAGACAGCAAACTTCTGTTTCACTATGGGAAGAACTAGCCGCCAGGCTACAAAGACTCTTCATTTTTCTATTTATAGTAATGTAGATAACTCTCGTCACACCTCCTCAAAACTGACGATTCTCTGTTTATCTTTATTCTGTGCTTGTGCCGAATATTGACTCAACTCAATCTATAAACATAACAACTGTTCATACACCTCGTGAAGACACTCATTACAAAGTAATGTTGGTGATTACAACAATTTACTGTACAGTGGTAACCGTGTGTGTGTGAGTAGTGTGCGCAACGTGCTCGACGAATGCAGCAGCCTGTGGATGAAAACTTCTTTCTCCCAAGAGGATGGAATGACGAGAAGGCGATAAAACTCGACAAGTTTTTTTTTCTCTTAACAAATGTATATAAGCCTGCATCGTTTCTAACGATAAGATAGGGCTACTCATCCGGTTAGAGAGTGCAAGGAGGTTCAGACGCGCGGGCGGTGTGGGAGGAAATGTCTGGGGAAGAACTATTTTCAGCAGCTAACCATTTCCTGGCTTTCGCAACCAGTTTACACTCAACACGGGCTGCAGTCACCTCTGTGTAGTATTTTTTTTAATTATTATGATTATTATTATTATTTTGCAACAATAGCTTCATGTGTTAAATTACACTATGACATAGATAAGACTGTACAGACAATCAAAACAAGACAGTACTCTCCACGAAACACCGGGTATCCTCTGAAGGAAACCATGTGAACGATCTCCAGACAAGGGTCGCAGAACGACCTTGACCTCCGCATGTCACAGAGTCCCCGTGCACAACGCGTGGTCACGTGACCGCTACCTACCTGCGGACGTTACAAGCGCACGAGAGACCAAAGACGGTTTTATATCCATGATAACACGTTACAAGTATTTCTCACAGACGCTGATGCCAGCCAGTGGACACCCTCGCCAGTCAAAATTTTGTGGGAAAAGTTTTGCTGACATTCCACAGCATCGTGAAGAGTAGGCTAATTAGTGGGGTCACTAACCTCCACAACATGTTTGCTCTCATGGGGCCGAGTGGGTGGGTGGGTGGGTGAATTACTCTGCTTGAACTCCATGGCCGTGGTTGGCACTTTTGACACTGAGAGGAGGATTTCTACAGAAGTCCTACAGCGTGAAGTGTCTATGTGGAAAGCGCCATACCATATTTTATTATGCTATTTACAGTGCAACCACCTTCTCAGCTCACGTGACTTTTCCTGTATTTCACTTTCGCGAAAATAACTTTTTTAGGGCCTGACGAGGCATAAACAATGCTCCGTGTTGCACCGTACTTAAACGACGGGGAATACCACCATGGAGTTGCATTAATACAGCATATCCCCCCACCCCACCCCAGTAATCTGACTCATAAGGCCACAAAACACAGATTTTCAATCATCTGCCACCATAAAAATACGCATTTAGAAAAAGCACGTCAGCAGTAAGTGTTAATAAATACACAAACAACTTTATCACAAAATAGCGAAGAGATCACAGGTTTGCCCTGTGATGGCCCTTCTCATGACAGGCTGTCAGCGCGCAGTACGCATGCAGACCAGATCAAAAGCAAAAACAAAAAAAAACACGAAGCGCCACCTACCGCTTCAGGATAAACTAAACTGTATGAATTTGCACATATCTCAAGCAGAACCACACACACACACACACACACACACACACACACACACACACACACACACACACACACACACACACACATTGCCACACGCTTAATTCACGCACAACAAGTTAATTCAACTTTCACAACCAGTGACACCAGTTATAAGACGCTCGTCAGCCCAAAGAGTTGAACGTTGAACTCGCCACGATAATACCTACAGCCAGGTTACATCATGTCAACTGAGAATGCACATACCAATACTTTAATACCACGCTTAACGTCTACCCACCCACCTCTATTATTTGCACATCCACACACACACACACACACACACACACACACACACACACACACACCTGCATGCACGGACACAACCAAAGCCAACAGAAAAATCAAACCAAAGTATGTTACATCACGTACCTTGGACTAACGGGCGGCTAGTGTCGGTGGTGCGTGACGTCACATGACAGGTGTCCTGTCGTCCTGTTGTTGAACCACTCGTTTGGAGACTGGTTCATGGCAGACGTCTGTTCCAGGAAGATTGGTTCACTGTAGATCTCCGGTTCTGACACAACTGGTCGGCCGTAGGTGGCGGGTGTAGGTGGCGGGTGGTGGCGGGTGTAGGTGGTGTAGGTGGCGGGTGTAGCGCGACTGGCTCACCCTTGGTTTCTAGTTCTAGCCAGACATTTCCTCCCCCGGAAGGCGTACGTGTGGTTCTAGAATGACTGGTTCACCCTAAATGTCGGGTCAAACAAAGTTTTATGGGCGTCAGAGGCAACAGCTACACAGCAGCATCAGCAAAGCCTGGCCGGCCTAACTCTGGAAATTTCTACAAGGCAGCGATGAGGTTGACACTCAAGTCATGACCGTCCGGCTGCTGATGTCATCACGACTGTGAGTCGCTCACTACAACACCGCTGTCCTTATCGTCTCCGTTACCGTCTCAATGGATGATCTGATGGCATCCACCACCTCCTTTCTATCCACATCCATGAAGTTTCCAGAAGCTTCCTTATCCGCTACGCCGCCGCCACTATCTTCAAGTAGAGTGTGCACACAGTAACTGCATCTCGTACGACACTAACAACTGCTGCCATGGTGACGGTGATGTTTCTGAAGTCAGTTTGGGTGGACAGCATGAAGCAGGTACATGACGAGTCACTGGGCGCCTCCTGGGGCCGTAGTTATAACCAGTGGGCAGGATGTGAAACCCTAAAGGCAAGCGTCTTATCTCTACAGTTCTCAGTCCCGAACCCCGTGGATAGTTTGTTACTTCAGGTATGTGTATGTTGCTTTATCCCATCTTTGCCACTGCTTTCTAAGTACAGCCCCTGGGGTAAAGCAACATCCGCAGGGTCTGGACACTACTTCATAACCACAGGGGCAAGACTTTGCCCTTGCTTTCTCCAGGTTGTCCCGGGGCAACGGCTTAACTGGCTGCATAACTACGGGTTGGTTACTTCAAAGTATTTAGCTAAGCTGCTAACATGTTATGAGCCTAAAACATTTACACTTTAGCTGACAGCTTCGTGTTGACCATTGAGCTTGCGCTGAGCTACATGTCATCAACCTGTGCTCAGGGACTGGGTGCATACCCGTTCTGGTTGGTTGCTAGCGGCTCATATGTTAGAAGCACTTAAGCTGACAACAAGCACGACTGTACCCCCCCCCCGACCCCGGGGCTACGATAACAACCCAGCGGCACTTAAATCACCTATAACCGTATGTGACAGGTACTCTTCACCTGACCCTCGCATCTACCCCGACAATGCATCATGTCACTCAACCTGGCTGCAGGTAACACAATCCTGTCGGAAGGATTAGTTCTTTTATTCCTGGTACAAAAGACCCAACACTGCTCATGATTTCAACACCCAGGAGATAAATAAAACATAATAGTTTACACTTAACACATTATTTACATTTTAAATCTTCAGTTTACTTTTCGTTATTTAAGCTTTTTAAATACCCCTTTCATTTCTTCTTTTCATTCTTCCTGATTAGAAAACAATAATAACTGAGTTTGTGAAATACTCCTTTGGTGGAAAGTTAACAGTTTCAAGCCTGCTTCTTCAATCAGACCCTGGCAGCCTCCTGATGCTCTAAATATCATAGATCCTTCACATTTTGTTACAGTTCTTTTCCCTTAATTTCAACACACGAAAAATAGTGATTATGGACAGCATTTCACCCACAACGTTCATCTTAGTTCATCCCAAATGAAAAAAAATGAAACAGAGTTCACTACAAGAGAGTACACGTGCCCTCATCGAACCTTGACAACAAAGTCTGTCTTACAAACAGGAAAAAGCTCGTGTACAACAAGCCAGTGCCCAGACATGCGGTTACTACTCTACATGCAGCTGGATGGTGGCACACGTGCGTGCGTCAACGTGTCCGTGTTATTCATTGCAGACATCACATAAACGGAGTTCTCCTTGGCGACTAGTAAACTTTAACTGAGCACAATTCTTGTTTCTTACTGGAAAGCAAGTTAAGCGAATCTTTAACATGGAGCAAACATTCAACACCACTGCTGTTCGATTTCCGAGTCTGTAGCGAAAAAGAAACAAGAAAATAGTCCGTTAAAACAGTTTACTTTGGCAAAACAGGATAAACATGTCTGTACCTGAGTGACATCTTGGGCTGCCAGCAGGTGCTTTGGTCTTCTAAAGATAATCACATCAAACAGGGGGACGTCTTTACGGAAACATCTCTTGAGACCTCTTGAAGATAATTATGAGATAATTAAACGTTTATAGAAATATTATATTTTTATATGCTTATATAACTTTGTATTTGTATCTTTTAACAAAATGTAGAGCGAACTCCTTCCTTGAGACACGTTTATGTATACAGGTATACAGGTATACATCAGGTACATCCTGCTTTCCTCGAAATCCTGTCAAAGAAGGATACAAGCCGAAGCCACCTCCCTTTCTAAGACCTGTTAAAGTTTATCCAAGTTTAATTGTTTCCCCTGCTAATAAAAATTAGTTAACTTTGAGACCAGTTTAAAGTATTACATGCCTTGCAATATTTAGATACTTGAAGCTAATAACGCAGACACAAAGTGTTTTTCTCGTTTTCCGAGGGCTGTACGATGGACTTAATTACGCCTAATTATCAAGCATTTTAATCTGCTGGGAACCGACTTTGCTAAAAACTTCTTTGGATTTCCTGACCCACAAATCTCGGAAGACTACAAGACTGAGTCACAAGCACCCACTCACCCATCCCATCTAATTAACATTTGATGCCTGTTCTCCCATTGGCTGTAGTCTTGACAACGTAAACGTGTACAACCATGACGTGTTGCTGTGTTGCTGACTTTTTTTTTTCCTGAAGTGTATGGCGATGTCTGTATGTGCGTATGTCGAGAACCAGGTAATATTCACCCAGCTTTGGGGAAGTTGCCAGAGATCTACCCAGTCATTAGGTGTGAAAATACAGCAACAAAGCTTTGAAGTGTATCAGATATCGTCGGCTCTCTAATCCCCTCTAATACACCAGCTGGGGAGATTGTCGCCGGGGGCTTGGGGGAGGGTAGTGGTTAATGGTTAGCTTGGTTAATGGAGTGTATCGCAGGTCCTCATGATGGGACAGTTGTGCTGGGTTTTTTACCTTTCGAAAATCTAAAATGTTTTAAATTCTTGTCCGGTGCCTAGCTGCAATGTCTCTTTCGCCAAAAGATTTAAGATGTACAAAATGGACGAAATTTTGAAAAATAAATCATAGATGAAAAGGACACACACACACACGGACACACACACACACACACACGCGCGCGCGCGCGCGCTTTAAAGCGAAATCTTATCATTAGTGTAACAATAACCCCTCCACGTTGAATTATTGCCTGGAACCTGCTCTGGTCTCTGGCCTTTCGTCACACCCTCCCGTTTTGAAAGGGCGACCGAACCCCAGCAGGCTCAGACCGGGATTATACAGGCTCAGACCGGGATTAATAATACAGGCTCATGACCTTACCACTGACCGGCCATACTTGACCTTTGACGAGATGAAGTGCGAAACAAAGAGTTTGTTCTTTGCTTGCCCCTTGTATGTGTAGCATAAGATCACTTTGTGTTCATTTGCCTTTAGTGTGGTCACTTGAAACGCGCGTTTTAGTCGTTCTCATTCTCTCTCTCTCTCTCACACACACACACTCACACACACACTGAGAGAACCAGAAAAACTAAACTAAAAAAAAAAAGACGCAAAAATATTTGCGATTTCTTTCTTTCCCTCTTTCTTCTCCGATTCTATTTTTAACAGACGCAATATTTGAGAGACTTGATAGGAGGATAGGAGGACGACTACAGGACGTGAATACCTGGTAGGAGGTAGAGAGAGTGTAGACTACAGCACTGAGACTGTGGTACACTGCTGACAAGCTTGCCACACACACACACACACACAGGACATTGTGCACTTGCTGGAAGGCTATATTCTATAAAACTGTACAATCATCACTCACTCTAACTAAACCTCTAAATGCACGCAGGTTGTCTACAGACGACAAAACTGTTTAACAGATAACATCCATCATCCACCCCGAAAAAGCAACTGCGTCTACAGCGCAGTGAGAAGTGAGTGGAAATTGCTAGCAAGTTCTTTGACCTAGTTTGGCCCTGCGAGGTATTGGCTTGACCTACATTGCGTGAACCGTTGGGTGACTCAGACCATATGCATGTTGTTTGTCTCAAAACCATAAGTTTACTTTTCTCAGATAGCAAAGTCCACCACTGTCTCTGCATGAGCATCCCCCCAACCCCATACACAAACATGTCATGCATACACCAACCAAGGAGATCCTGCCGCTGGTGCAATAAAGTAATAAACTCTGCAACAAAATGTTACAGTGGTTGCTAGTGACAGGAAATCCACAACATATAAATATTTATATACATATGTATTATATTCCATGAACCATCTCTAACAACAGTTCTTTGTACAACAGCAAGTTCGTCATATAACTTGTTAATCTTGTACACATTGCACACCAGTTTAAAAACAACCCCCGATATCCAGCTGTGATCCAGCTGTACGTACTGTATACAGCTGTTCTACACTTCCTGCCACAGTTAGCACGAGCAATGCCTTGTACAGGTGTGCTCCGTGTTCTTGGCTTGGTGTGAGTAATGAGGACATTTACATTACAGGAATATTACAGGTTTACCCACATGTACAAAATATGTCGACCATGCAACCACGCCCGTGTTCACCTAAACAGTGCACACCTGTACAAGTCTACAGACGCACCCAGGTGTGAATTGGGAGTTTAATAAACAGATGTATATCACATTTGAACGTGGAAGTGTGAATGGAGTAACAAGGTGGGGGGGTGGTGTACTGACAGTTATCTGTAAAGGTAAGCTCTGTACTGTACAGTAAGATGCACACCTGCACGGTTGGCTGACCCACCGGCCTCGCCACACCACCGACAAGGGACTGCCAGAGTGCCGACACAACACCGACACCTACTGGGCAGACTGCCAAAGTTGTCTGTGGCTGTGCTGTGCTGTGACATCTCCGACAGACAGCAACAGCTACCCAACTGTCTGAGTTGCACGCGTTTGTTTGTCACACAAAAAATCTGTCTACATCCTCCTCCTACATCTACCTGCTTCACCTTAACAACAGTCTGGCATCGACAGCAACCGCAGCTTCACAATAATCTACTACAAAGGATGAGACAGGTTGAGGGACTGTCAGCACCACACTGGCAGAGAGCTGACAGGTGTGAAATACAGGTTTTACACAAATTACACTCACACTTTTCTGCCAATAGAGTGGAAAGTGTAAGAGGATGATCAAAAGTCACTGAGTACCTACACCTCAAGTGTCTGTCAAGTATATTTTCTTACTGAATGGTCTTGGGTTCACACTCTTAATAACAGAACGTGTAGAAGCCCGGTGCTTGCTTATACACACATACATCCTCCGTGGTTTGGTTCTTTTATTGTTGTTGTTGTTGTTGTTGTTATTTTGTTCAATTACCAATAAATGTTTATTTGGTCGTCTTGCTGAATGTCGTGATGGGCTCCTTAATGTCAAGGACAACACCAGGGGCCAGTTGCACAACACATTTGTAATTTTAATCACTTTTAGGCCTTAACTCTATTTAGATAATCAGTTTAAAGTGCACACCACAATTGTAGAATTTTAAAAACTCAAACTGCGTTAAGTAAGATAAAGTTGTTTAAGTCTGACTTTCCATCCTGTCAGTACAATATTTTGTATGTTCTTGTGCAAGAAGAGATTTTGCTTCTTTACAACAGTTTTGAGGTTAAGAAACGTGTTGTGTAACTGGCCCCAGGGCTGTTGCTTTAAACAAACTTCTTCACTCATCTCCAAAATGTCTCATATACCAGACGCCGCGGTGATCACAAGTTTCCTCAAAGGGTCTGACTTAGGGATCTGGCGAATGGGTGCCAAGGGACAGCGCGTGTGTGTGTGTGTGTGCGTGTGCGTGTGTGTGCACGTGCTGTGGTCATGAGCTCTTTAAAAACCCAGTTTGGCGGCAGCTTTGAAATCAGCACCACTTCTGTTCGTAAGTAGGTGGTCAGTGACTTTTCGAACATGACGTGTAACAAAATGACAAACATGCTTGCTGTGTCTAGATTGTTATTCACTCGTTGGTAAATACACACTGGTTATCACATTGAAAACAAGTTTTGGAAATAATAATATTAGTAACAAGAGACCGAATAAGATCACATAAACACCTAGTTACACGAAGCTATATATATAAAGAAGTGTATACAGTACATATCAAGAGTTTAAAAGAGCAATCTATGCATGCTAGGAACAAAGGGTAGGCCTGGGCGAGTAAGTAGTAATGGGCTCCATCAGAAAACTTCAACAAGAAAAAGCACTCGAGAGTTTGATACACCCCGCTTTGAGCTGGCTGACACAGGTGTGCAGGTGTGCAGGTAGCCACACATGGTTCCTGTCCTGCACAAGTTCACCTACAATGGCATTCCGCCATCTCATTCAGTCAACAGGTGCGCCTCGTGGCTCCATGGAAACACCAGAGAACAAAATAACTTGTGGTGCCGCTCGAGGAATGGCATCTTCAGTTCTTTCAGAAACCGGGAGGAAAGGGGAGGGGGTGGTGCTCTGCTTGCTCGTCCTGTAGACTCACTGAGTGGTGGTCTCTGTCATTTCCTCACTTCAGTTTTCACTCCGAGTTCAAGCGACAACGATGACAAAAACAGTGCTGATGAACATTTTTGTAAACATTTCTCCTAAGCCTCTACAACACATCAAGACAATAAACTTGGTTATGTCACAGGAAGGGAAAGACTAACATCTGAGCTCTTTGGTGAGTGTATAACAATATGGTGACTGCAACAACAGACGGGCTCGGCTACGAGTTTTGATAGTAATCTATCAAGTTCTACAACTCTGAGAATAACAATATAAACTGACAGTATTATTCATTACGTTCACCTGGACAGAAGTAAGGACAGACAGCGTGTACCTACGAGAAATCTGTGTGTCTGTATGTGTGTGGTTGCTAAGTAATGTGTTAAGAACAGGAACCAACACAAATTGTTACCTGTGGCATTCTTTCCCCCCAGAAACAAATTTCTACACTTCGCACATATTTTGGCAAATAGTTTACATCGTCCTGCGCCATCTTCCATAGTCAGGGGTCACGCTAGGACGGTTTCATTCGTGATTCCAAACACAAGTAGCACTCGTCAACCGATAACCCAGCTGATGGCAAGTCTTGGTCTCGCATCCCTCAGTCACAATGTCTTTCTTCCAAGCAAATTTCCCCCCTTTTTTTGCCTCCTTTCACGTCTTCTGCAGTTGTGTACCCTGTGACACGTGCTGATGTTTGTTCTGTAGCTAAGCACACGCTCGTGTAAATACAAAACGTTTCTTTTAACACACACACAAAACAAAAACCACCACAGCTTGGTATACCTGTAACTGGTGACTAACACCGACAGGGGCCACGCAAAAGGTATCTAGAAAAGCCAGGATTATGATCACGCATCACAGCTCTGGTATCTGCCAACAAACACCGGCAGCATCACGCACACACGCACGAAGAAAGCGGCTCGGATGAGCCCACGTGACCTTCCTGGTCACAGGAAATGGATCCACGAGTTTTCCGTATCCGTGGGAACAGTCTTGGCGAAGCACTCAAAGACGTAGTTGCTGCCGAAGTTGTTGTCCCAGTAGTCACAACCGTTGGCGTTGAAGGAGACGGCGAACTCGAGGCGAGAGCCAACTGTCATGTCAGGGGGCGGGACGATGGTGAAGCTGAAGCGGTCGGTGGCGCCGTCGTTGGAGCCCATGACGTAGGACGTGGTGATGTCGTGGAACGTCGTCCACCCGTTGGTGGTGAAGCGCACGCGAACATTTTTGTGGAAGGAGATGTTGGCCACCCGCACGACCCCCGTGATGGTGGTGCCGGTGATGGCCACGGCGTTCTCCAGACAGACCTTGTCCCTGATGACGCGCTGCACGAACGTCTCGCTGGCGCCCGGCTGCTCGAAGCAGGATGTCAGGTACTTGGTGCCCATGTCCTTGCGGTCCAGCTTTAGCCCGGCCTGCAGGTCGGCCATGGCCGAGGGTGGGATCTTGGGTGGCGACTCCAGGTTGAGGATGTGACGCACGGACTCCAGATCGAGGCCCATGGCATCCGCGAAGCGCACGACCTTTTTACGCCGCGGGGTCCCTGGTGGGGTCTTCTTGCTCTTGAGGGACGTGGACTTGCGCAGCTCCGTGCGCGTGAAATTGAACTCGCGGTCCTGGTACACGGGGCTCTCTGGGGACAGTAGGTCGAAAATGTTGCAAGAGGCGGAGCGGTCGTCGGCAGGAATCGATGGTGTGTCGCCGACGATGATGTCGCCAAGGTCTTGGGCTGACGTGGCTGCGGAGGCCTGTTCGCTACAGTCCTCCAGGTCATCGAAAGCGATCTCGAGATCGTTGGTGACGGCAACCTGCTCGCTGCTGTCCTCCGGGTCAGCGAAAGGCGCAGTGGCCTCGAGGTCGGTGGCGACCTGCTGTACGGCCTCTTCTAACGAGGACAGCACCTCGTCACTCCTTGTCGCATCGTCTTCCAGACAGTCCGCCTCCTCGGGACTGTAATACAGCGAATCCCCCGACACGCATGTGTCGTCGCTGGCCTCACTGATGGTGGACTTGCCGTTAACGCCGCCGTCGTCAACCTCTAGATCGTCCATCATGTTGACGAAAATGCCCTCTTCGCTGGTCAAGTCCGAGTCGGGGGACTCCACTGCCAAGCTGTTTAAATAGTCGTGGGGGTGGTCTCTTCCTTCCGGGGTACCCCTCCGATCCACTTTCAACTGGATAAGCGGGTAGGAAGAAGTGATGATGGGGGACGGAGGGAGGGTCATGGTGTTCTCAACACTCAAGTTCGCGCTCTCCGGACCCCCCTTTGACCCTAGCGCTGTCGCCATGGCTTCCTCTAGGCTGTCCGCCATGGCGCAGCTGGTACACGGTTGCTGGAGTTTCGGTTCCGGTCTGTCGTGTCCTTCTTGCGGGTGCTGCAACGATTCAGTTTGTAGTGCTAGTGACTGTTCCAGGAGCAGTTGTTCGGCGCGAGCAGCGGCGCCGTGACTGCGGTAATGTTCCTCTACATCAGTCTGCAGCAGCTGCCGCTCACGCTTGGAGTTGTGCACGTACGCAGAACTAACACTGAAACGGTCCAAGTAACTTTCACCAACATACGACAGATTCCGCGGCAAACAGATTAACACATCCTCTTCGCCCTCGGCGTCCGCTTTAGTACACGAGCATGGGCAGAAGTACATCCTTCGCGTCTCCCGGTGCTACACACCACACCAACAACACCAACAACAACCAGCACGGACACGCTCCGACACTTAGGGCCACGTCCGCGGCAGATGAGGCGAGAGATGAATGGCACTCTATGTGTTGTTGCTGCTGCTGCTGTTTGCTGCTGTTGCAGTCGGCGTGAGATGACATGATCAGTGACGGCCATACTGTTCACTAACGACTGTCTCTCTACTCACCGGCTCGTGCAGGCAGCAGGCGGGTGTGTGAGGTGGTGAGGGCATGGTCAACACCCGCAAACACCGCCACCCGAGCTTGTCACACCGCCACCCGAGCTTGTAAGGCCACCGTGAAGGCGTTAGAGGGATAAGATATATATATATACATGCAAACACTTGCAGCAAGCGTTATTTTTAGTCGAGGGTTGAAGCTTCTAGTAAAGCGTCAGTCTCGCTCTCTCACACACGCACGCACACGCGCGCGCAGCCTTCGCCCGCCATTGACGCACTAACCTTTCCCTGACCTCGACCTCGGTGAACGCCAGCTTCAAGGTCGTATACTGACGTCGCTTCTTTTTCTTCACTGCACGGGTTTTGGCGGGGGGGTATGAGTGGCCTGTGTCACGTGATATTTTCATTTTATTTGGTTCGTTTCGTGGTTTCGCGCCTTCTGTCGATCGCATGCATGCGTGTGAACTGCAAGATAATTTCGCCGAACAAACCACAATAGCAAATGTCAGGGAAGGTCAGACGCTGACGTCCTCACTCTGGGACCACGTGACCAAAACATGACCTCGAGGTTACGGGATCGACCAATCAAATCGCGATAAACAAAAAAAGCCACATGCTGCTTGCTGCTGCTGCTGCTGCTGCTTGCTTGCTGCTGGTGGTGGCTGCGGATCTTCGCAGGTTTCTGCCCCATTTTCCGCGATGTCGCGCTGGAACAATAGGAGACTAAAATGTCGCTCTCGGTGCAAGAGGCATTGTATGTTTCCCTCGTTGCCTGTCCCATGTACTTCTACAACAGAAGATCAAATTTCGATGGAAACATGTCTGGACTATGGCTCGTTGGCGAGGGCACGTGCATTTCTCTTGTCACAAGGACTAAACCCATGGCCGACTGTAATGTGTTGGTTTTACTGGCACGTCCTTGATGATCGTTATGAATTAACTAAGTCCTAACCAGTTCTGAGACTTAAAGCGCACATTATGACTATTGTTAGAAGTGGGTGATCAGGTGCATTATGGTTCTATCTGATTCCCCCACCACCACCACCACCACCACCACCGCCACCGACACGCACGTGTCTTGGGAGGTGTCTACCTTTCACAACTCTTAGGTTCGTATGCCAGCAATAAATTATCAGGCATTAAGGGAACGGAGAGGAACAGGAGGTTTTGAAGTTTTTTGTGCATGTTGTCACAAAATTGATCGGTTCTACCCCCACCCCCCTCTTTCTCTTTCTCTCTAGTGTCCAGCAGAAGATACAGGACTCCACGAGGAGAACGATCAAAATTTTAAGATAAAGAAGCCAGAAGTACAGTTGATAACACACATACACACACACACACACAAGTAAGACGCTAACAGGATATGAGACTGAACATCAGGGAGTCTACATGGCAATAAAGACGAGCTGTGTTTGTCGCAGATTGTGAGCCGCTGTGCCGCTGATGTTTGTTGTAACTGTGACATTTATTCGCGCACAAAATTGCCAGCGTTAACAGCAGGATGTGTGAGCAGACAGCACTTGCACTTGTAAGCAGGTTGGATGCATGCATCGATAGCTGTGACATTAAAGGTCTGCTGGGTGAATTTTTTTTTCTAATGGCCGGGTACAGGTCAGTGCAAGATCAAAATCAGGATGAATACTCCCCATTGATATACCCACAAAACATCATCATGCACAAAAAGAAGTCGCAATTGCGACCACCTTTATGCACAGATACACCTCATTAATATAAAGCCCTGGCTCTTCCACTAGCTAAGGCCTTTGCAATAAAAACAAATGTAACAGGGCGTGACTAGTGCCCAGTCTCACCCCAATAATCGACACAAGGCTGTCGTGGGTTCAGGTTTTAGTCGTACGCCAGAGGATAGGTCTGTAAGGTGAAAACATGTACATCAGGGACCATTAGATTAAGGTCCGCGATATACATCAGACACACGTTCTCCCAACTGGCTGGCGGAGCCATGCTCCCACCTATGCACTCTCCTTCCAACTGCCTTCAACTGCCCTGTCTTCTCCCTTTCTCCCCCTCTTATCGCCCTCACACCCGACTGTTCCAGAAGCCTGTCCGGTTACTAGCCGCCCCCCCCCCCCACCTCCCGCTCTCCTTCAGCTGGGTCGCCGTTCGGCCAGTGGTTCTCCCCCGCGACCCCCTCCCACTCTCTTTCGGTCACAAGGTTGCCGACCGGCCGGTGTATGTCACCTACCTCTTTATCCCTGAGAGAGTATGTGTGTGTGTGTGTGTCCTACCCCATACTACTATACACTACTATACAAATAGTATCCATTCCGTCCGTCTTGCTCACTTCTTTTTATGCATGCGGGTGTTTGTAGGCGTGATTCTCGAGAACAGAAGGATGCTATTTACTCAGATTTGAGGAAATAGTATGTTGCATTGTGCCTTACCCAAGCATTAAAAAAATTACCCACTAGGCCTTTAATTAGAGACAGATACGAAACAGCGAGGATAAAAGGGAAAGAGTAAGAGGGGGGAAAAATGAGAAAATGCACTCGTGAAAAGTGAACACCGTTGCACTGAATTACGGACAGACTGATAAGTGGAAGAGGGAGATTAACAGGCTGGCCAGACGAACATGAGGACAGACACACCCACAGAGCGAGACTACTTGAGGCCACGAGGGGCAAAACAGTAGCAGAGCAACTAAGAACTAAACTACGTTTCAGGTTTTGGACCCAGAACAAGGAGGCCCAAAATGCCAGTAATGACTAGGCCATGGGGAGAAGAAGAGTCTGGTCTCACCCGCTCAGTACAATAGTGAGCTGCATCCTAAATATAGTACGAACCAGGTGTTAGTCTGCAATAGGAAGAAGAATCATTTATAAATCGCATTTCCCTGTGAAGAGATGGATTCGATGCGCAGTGGTGCAAACGAACCAACAGTTTAACATTCCGAGGACAGGTATTATCCAGTTTAAGGAAACATCTCCGTTCAGACTATTACTGCCGCAACTATTTTGCCTTTTAAATTGTTGCATTCTGAATCTTTTCACTTGTTACTATTTACTTGATCTTTTGTCATCGGTGACTTTTGTCTGTCAACTAAATGAAGACTGTTTCTCGCCACAGCCTGATTATATCTGCTTTGTACATAGGCGGCCTAGCTGCACACTGGCAAAACATTTACCATCTTCTTCAGCAATGATCGTGGGTTCGAATTTCATCTCCATAACACAAAAGGCCTGTACAGGCCCGAACTAATACTCTACTATACCTAGCTACTGACTCATCGAAAAACGCCACCAACTAAACAACATCATAATCTTTGTAAATTGTTATTAACAACGATGACGTCCTTCAATGGCTGGAGTGCCGCTGCCGTCCCCCATATTTACCACCTCTTTTCTTTTTGGCAAAGGATAAGCTTGTCACATGCTGTAGTTGCGCTGGAAGATAACAAATGGCATGGAGTGACATCTTTAAAAATATCACAGCTGTCAGCTGATCTTTGTGTAATTGGGGTTGAAACCCTACTGAAGATAGGAATGTCACAAAATTATCATCCCAACCAAAGAATTGGAAGTTGATACAAACATTCATGAAAATAAACAACAAAAATTATTTGAGCTATGAAGTGTGACAATTTTATTTAACATGAGCAGATGGTGATTTATGCCTAATTTTGCATAACACTATTATTAATGAAGTGATCAATACAAATTTTGTGACAGAAGATCATACAAGTGGGCAAACTCTGTAGTGTTGCCTGGTTTTTTTATGAACATGGTCTTAAAAGTGATAGAGTAACGATAAGATACAATGACTTAAGTTATCTCAGTGATCTAGTAACAAAACACTAATGGAAAAATTTCTCCTCCAACAATTAACATAACCTTTCCCTGCTACAGCATGAACATTTGTTTACCATCTGGTTAATCATGATAGGATATTATTACCTTGATAATTCAACTTTATGTTATCATTAACTAGATTTAATGCTTTCCAAACTATTTGTGAAATTAAATACTTCAATAAGGAACATTTTATTCAGCTATTCAATTTCCAAGAGATATTTTGTAGAATCCTGTCTGTACATACTGTTTTTAACAAAGTACAATATTACAGTGTGTATATACATAAGCAATTATTTGGCTAACGTAGGCATATGCCCTCAGAACTTGTGCATGCATGCACGCGCGCACACACACCCATGTACACACAATAAGGGAACAGTAGAAAACTTTAATATATGGTTACTACACATACTGGGTTATGACATCCATGTTAATAAGTTTACTATAGTCATACTTAGTTTTCACACAAAAAAAACTGACTGCCTTTTAGCCAAAACAATAAGAAGAGAACTATACCAAGTACTTTTTATACAGTCTCTCATGGCTCAAGAGGGCAGTAAATCTACCATCAGATCCACATGCAATGCTAAAGATCATAATCATTTTAATGCAAAAGGTCTTTTGCTTTATGGCCAATATTTTAAATAAACCTAAAGTTTATGCAATCTACTTTCACATCATCACAATAAGTAGATAAAAAGTATGGCATACTTTGGTTTGAGATTTTGTGATAAGAAAATACCACAGCTTTGCAAGTTTTATGTTTCACAAGGTATTCACGGGTGATAATCTATTGATATTAGGATTTTTACATTCCAAAGGCTTTACACTGCAGTCTTCAATAATCTGTAGAACCAGGAGAACATCCAGCAACAAGCGTTCAACGGGCGACTCAGAATACATGCAGTGGAGTAGGGGAGATAACCTTTACATCATCTGCTTGTTGATGACTGGGATGGTTTTTGAGATTCAATAACAAGTTTTCCCTCGCCATACATTTGGCCAATCACCACCTGGCAAAAATCAACACAGACACGACTGGTACTATCTAAAGCTCATCATGTTTAAATTAAGCACTATCTAAATAAAACTCCAACTTAAAAAGTAAAACAGCCTATAATAATGGTACAAAAATATAATAGACCAACAAAATTTTAGAATTTAGACCCAACGCTGATCAAAACTTATTTGTTGAATCACAGCAGTACAGTACTTCTAGAATCTAGATAGTGGGTTCCATAGTTCACCAAAGTCTATCCTGAAAACCCCATGAACAGTTCATAAAACCTAGGTTAGAACATAACTTTTGTACTGTGACCTGTGATAGCTTGTGATTTGAATAAAAAATGCTTTTTTATGTAAATGTACATATCACAGTTAAAATAAGAATTTACAAGGCAAGATAGTAAGTTACTAGCAACTGACCTGTCTTCGTATAACTCTTAGGTTTTCCTCTGCATCTTTAATAAGCTCCTGAATCTGTACTAAGTCAGTAATCTTCTTGTTGTTATGAAACTCATCCCTTGTTTTCCTCAATGCATACATTCTGAAAAAGAGACAGTTGCATAAATGTAATAGGTATGTCAAATGATGTAATATTTCCAGGTTTATCAAATGTGACATGACTATGCAGTATGATAATATTAAACAGGTGGAAAATTCCTTAGAGACTTTACAAGTGTTTTACAGCACACATTGGTACCACCAATAGCATACACCAGCTGTGAACATTTTAAAGGTTTTATATGGGGAATTCTCCGATTATGTCATAAGGTCACTCGTCAGAAAAGTGCTGTGTGATGAATTAATGGATTCAATTCCTCCTGTAACTCTTTCCCAGTATTTTTATACTCAACAATTCTAAGTATACTATCGTTACATCAAGTGCAGTGCTCGCAAGAGAGAAGCATCATTGTGCACAAGTTAGTAAAAACCTCATGCAGACGGTTCTAAGTTCCTTTGCAGTTTGCAACACGGACCTTCATTCAAGGTCCATGGTTTGCAAGACCTGCAGAAGTCGCACTAAGAACCGATTTGGAACAATATGGAAATTCTGTTGCGCACAAACCTAAAGTTATAGTCGGTAAATTTTTTTCCTTCTCGCAACAGCTTTCTGTAGAGCATCAATACCTGCGATCTCGCGGACGTCATGGTGGCATGTCTTGAATGCGGTTGGCGTAAAACGTAAAATGTGCCCATACATATTAAAAATCAGACTACGTGATTAAAGATTTAGGACAAGCAAAAAATCACTTGAACTAATTCAGACCCTTAATTATATATATTATTCTAATTTCTCTTTAACATAAAAGATTGCTGTTACGCGAAGACTACAACGACTACATAATCACTTTTGTAAACATGGCGGCGCC